>SJYF01000299.1:10717080-10756563 GCA_006410515.1 Procapra przewalskii
TTTTTTGCATTCTTAATGGATTGCATCTTTGTTGAGATATAACTTATTGTTAGCCAAATGATGGATCCTTTTAGAATTAGAGGAACTAACAAATTATTAAGTCTAGAGTGCTCTTGTTGCAAACAATTGTATTGTTGGTACTTGGAAAAACAAAAGTCAAATTACCCTAGGAACTTATTTTTAGAAGGGAAAAAACTGGCCTAGGAAGCTTCATTGTGGCCTTCCCCTCAGGGGACCTTACAGATGCTAATAAGAGCAATTAGGAATATCAACAAAAAACCTTTAGAGAAAGAGAGTCTAGCTATTATTTCAATGAGGTAAAAAAAATTTTTTTTAAGGAGTTAGCCTCAAATGACTGAAAATCTTTGGATGTTTACTTAAAATGGCCTAAATAAAATAGACATTTGTGTGATTAAAACAAGACTTAGTTTTAATCAAGACAGTGATTTTTGGAGCCCAAGAAAATAAAGTCTGTCACTGTTTCCATTGTTTTTCCACCTATTTGCCATGAAGTGATGGGACTGGGTGCCATGATGTTCATTTTTGACTGCTGAGTTTTAAGCCAGCTTTTTCACTCTCCTCTTTCAGCTTCATTAAAAGGGTCTTTAGTTTCTCTTTGCTTTCTGCCATTAGGGTGGTATCATACCTGAGATTATTGATATTTCTCCTGGCAATCTTGATTCCAGTTTGTGCTTCTTCCAACCCAGCATTCTGCATGATGTCCTCTGCATGTAAGTTAAACACTCAGGGTGACAATATACAGGCTTGACAGACTCCTTTCCCCATTTGGAACCAGTCGTTGTTCCATATCTGGTTCTAACTGTTGTTTCTTGACCTTTACACAGGTTTCACAGGAGTCAGGTAGGGTGGTCTGGTATTCCTGTCTCTCAAAGAATTTTCCACAGTTTGTTGTGATTCACACAGTCAAAGGCTTTAGCACAGTCAATGAAGCAGTAGATGTTTCTCTGAAATCTCTCACTTTTTTGATGATCCAGCGGATATTGGCAATTTAATCTCTAGTTCCTCTGCCTTTTCTAAATCCAGCTTGAACATCTGGGAGTTCTTGGTTCATGTACTGCTGAAGCCTAGTTTGGACAATTTTGAGCATTACTTTGCTAGCATGTAAAATGAGTGTAAATGTGCGGTAGTTTGGACATTCTTTGTCATTCCCTTCTTTGGGACTGGAATGAAAACACTTTTTTCAGTCCTGTAGCTGCTGCTGAGTTTTCCAAATGTGTTGGCATACTGAGAGCAGCACTTTCACAGCATCATCTTTCAGGATTTGAAATAGATCAACTGGAATTCCATCACATCCACTAGCTTTGTTTGTAGTGATGCTTCCTAAGGCCCACCTGACTTCACATTCCAGGATGTCTGGCTCTAGGTGAGTGATCACACCACTGTGGCTATCTGGATCATTCTTTTTTGTACAGTTCTTCTGTATATTCTTACCACCTCATCTTGATATCCTCTGCTTCTGTTAGGTCCATACCATTTCTGTCCTTTATCAAGCCCATCTTTGCATGAAATGTTCCCTTGGTATCTAGTTTTCTTGAAGAGATCTCTAGTCTTTCCCATTCTATTGTTTTCCTCTACTTTTTTGTATTGTTCACTTAGGAAGACTTACTTATCTCTCCTTGTTATTCTTTGGAACTCTGCATTCAGATGGGTCTATCTTTCCTTTTCTCCTTTGCCTTTTGCTTGTCTTCTTTTCTCAGTTATTTGTAAGGCTTCCTCAGACAACCATTTTGCCTTTTTGCATTTCTTTTTCTTTGGGGTGGTTTTGATCACTGCCTTCTGTACAGTGTTAGAAACCTGCATCCATAGCTTTTCAGGCACTCTATCAGATCTAATCCCTTGAATCTATTTGTCACTTCTGCTGTACAATCATAAGGGATTATGAATCATAATATTTACAATAAGTTGATATTCCTTTGTTAGTTCACCTCTGTTCCAGAAGTATCACTCAAAGTATTGTCCTTCCTGTCTTTGAATGTTCACAGGGTGCTGTATTACAGAAGAGAAACATGCCTTATGTGTAAAATAAAAGTTTCCAAAGTACTTTTGACAAGAAAGTGCCTGAGGACACTCTGTGTGTGCTACTGCAGTTGCAAATATTGTGAAGCCAAAGACACTTGTAAAAATGATGGCCAGGACATTGCCTTGACTCTAGAATCAGGTGGACAGAGGCTTGGCTTATTCTATGATTCAATATGTAGTGTTCCCTTTAGATACATGAAAGTATAACCCTTGATAATTAACATTTTATATTGAGTCTCAGGTGTGAGATTTGTGATTGTGTCATGGAAATAAAATCACATTATGCAGTTTTCTTCGTAATAAATACTGTTATTATACAAACTTCCACCCACACTAAATTTCTTAACATTTTAAGTCATGTTTAGCTTTGATGGGAATACAAGATTTTCCTGAATGTCCCACTGCTAACAATGGAATGAAAAGAATAGCATGAATAATCTGCTGAGTATGTTTGGAGTCATAAGGATTGTCAAAAATCACTCTGTTGTCTGTCAGTTTATCAAATAAAGCGCTTAAAGCCATACCTTACCCGAGGCAAATCATTCTCAGTAGACAATAGTTTATAAGAGGGAACATGAAATAGCTGGGCTTTGCAAAGTGGTTTTAAAATCTTATTTTAGGTGCCCACTGACATTGGCTTCAGGGTTCACATTAATCCCCTTCTGTTTCAAAGGGTAACATGACTACCACCCAACCCCTTCACAAAAAAAAAAAAAAAAAGGTTGAGAAACTGATGCCATCTGAATAGGGGCCTGTCTGCCGCGGGAGCTGACTTTCTGAGTCAGCAGAACTGGGGTCGGTCTCTGGGAGCGATGCTGCCAGTGTTGGCAGCCTGAACCGAGAGGCCTGAACGCGCTTCAGAGTCTGATTATACCAAAGACAAAGGGTTGTTGGACCATCAGTTCCCTGAACCAGCAGCAAGTGGGCATTCCACTGCAGGGTAGATCTGGCTGACCTCATGATCCTTCCCCAGCTGTGAGAAAGTTACTTTTAGCTCAATCATTAGGAAACAAAGAAAGATTTATTTTTTGTGAAAACTGCCGCTTGAGGGTTTTTTTTTTTTTGCAGGACTTGTGATTTCAGAAAAAAACTAAACATGTTTCAAAGTATGCCTTGTTTGAAATATTAGATATTTCTATATATTCAACAAATTCAAAAATTAGGTTTTTTAAATTAAACATTTAATGAGCTGCTTTGTCAAGTACCAGAGATGTAAACATGATTAAGACATACGGTGCACAAGGAATATACAGTTTAGTGAGCTACATGAACATATACATATTTATACATACATATGCATACATATGCATATACAACCCCTCTGATCATTACAGATTTACCTTGTAGAGAAGACCTGGGTGGGGTCCCACTCTCATCTTTTTAAGTCTCAGTTTCCTCATCTATAAAATGAAAGCAACACTACCTGTATGAAATTGTTACATTATCTGCAAGTGTTTAAAGAAATATCTTTTACTAATTGTGGGGGAGACAGCAAATTAGCCGAGATGGCTTGTTCAGGCTCTCTCGTCCCAGGTTTTGTCAATAATGACCGTGTAACGGCTGAGATCACTTACTGCGCATGTACCTCACGAGGTACTTGGCTTGGTCACTACTTTATGCTGTGCTGATATGAAAGTGAAGTCGCTTAGTCGTGTCCGACTCTTTGCGACCCCATACAGTCCATGGAATTCGCCAGGCCGGAATACTGGAGTGGGTAGCCTTTCATTCTCCAGGGGCTCTTTCCAACCCAGGGATCGAATCCAGGCCTCCCGCATTGCGGGCGGATTCTCAACTGGTTGAGCTGCAAAGAAAGCCCAAGAATGCTGGAGTGGGTAGCCTATCCCTTCTCCAGGGGATCTTCCTGACCCAGGAATCAAACCGGGGTCTCCTGCACTGCAGGTGGACTGTTTACCAACTGAGCTGTCAGGGAAGCCCTGCTGATTGTATGAGCTCCACCTGCAAAGTGGCAGCATTACTGCTGAGTCATGGCTGTGTCCGTTGGGTCAGCCAGGAGAGAGAATACAGCGTGTCTACGGCTATGGCTGCTGCATCAGCCAGGAGAGAGGCTGTGTTGTGGTACGTTTCGCTATCTGCTGCTACAACTGCAGCGCCAGCCAGGAGAGAATACATGCATCTGCAATTCCTACGGCCCCTTGAGTTTTCTCCCAGCTTCGCTGTTTGCACCTTGTCTACCCTGGGTTCAATGAACAGCGCGCACAGAGAGACAAAGCAAGACTGTGCTGTGAACAGCATCAGTTCAGTTCAGTCGCTCAGTCGTGTCCGACTCTGTGACCCCACGAACCGCGCAGCACTCCCTGTCCATCACCAACTCCCGGAGTCCACCCAAACCCGTGTCCATTGAGTCGGCAATGCCATCCAACCATCTCGTCCTCTGTCGTCCCCTTCTCCTCTTGCCGTCAATCTTTCTCATCATCAGGGTCTTTCCCAATGAGTCAGCTCTTCGCATCAGGTGGCCAAAGTATTGGAGTTTCAGCTTCAACATCAGTCCCTCCAATGAACACTCAGGACTGATCTCCTTTAGGATGGACTGGTTGGATCTCCTTGCAGTCCAAGGGACTCTCAAGAGTCTTCTCCAGCACCACAGTTCAAAAGCATCAATTCTTTGGCACTCAGCTTTCTTTATAGTCCAACTCTCGCATCCATACATGACCACTGGAAAAACCATAGCCTTGACAGGGTCAGCAATACACTAATATTTCTCAAGTTGTCATCTACCAGAATTTATATCACATTGGACGCTGTGCTTGTTAAAAAGGACAGCTTCTTGGGCTCCCTCCCAGACCGGTTTTATTAGAACCTGAGGGTGGAGGCCAGAGATCTGTATCTTAATGATGGCCCTCAGGGGATTCCTGTGCCCACTGAGTTTGAGAAACTTTGCTTAATCAAATGTTTATACAGTTATTATTAAGTTATTGCATTCAGAACTAAAATTTGAAAACCTGTACAAGATTACTTAGTATGTGGTGGGCCCAAATTCAATTATCTGTAAATCTAGTTCTCTTTCCATAACATCAAGTTGTGTCTTATACAAAAGGGGCTACCTGAATGAAAAATTTCATTACTTTTCCTAATGGGAGCCACAAACTACATTTCAAAACTAGTCATGTTAAGAATAGACTGTGCTAAGGGGTGGTGGTTCTATTCTGAGGTTGGCAGAGATGATTCTGGGAAAAAGTGAATTAGCAGGTCAAGAGATTAGCACAGGTGGATCTCAGCACTTGGATCTGACTTCCTTTTCTAGCCTCCGTTCAGAACAGGTCTCTCCAGAGTAAACACTTAGAAACTGGAGGCGCTCCACCTGACTTCCTTTTCTGAGAGTACAATTGCCATAGCTTATTTTCCAAACTGTGTTCTTCAGTGCTCTCAAACTCACAAGGGTTCAGTGGAATATTTTAATTTTTCAAGGGAATCACAGTGACACCTTTGCAAATTTCTAGTTTGAGATGGTTCACAATTTCAGCATTAGAATATGCTACGTTTCTTTCTGTTACATAATAACAAGGAAGGTGGTATACAATTTGGTTCCCAGGTTTGAGAAGTTGTGTGGTGCTCAAGCAGCACATTTGTACCATTAGTAAGTAGCTGGAGAACTTTTCGGAGCAAAGTGGTATTTTTTCTATTTATGGGTAGCATTTTTTTTTTCCAAATGGCTACTACAATGATAAAACGTAAATATTATCAAATTGTTTAGCCCTAACTACTTAACTCAGAGAAGGCAATGGCACCCCACTCCAGTACTCTTGCCTCGAGAATCCCATGGATGGAAGAGCCTGGAAGGCTGCAGTCCATGGAGTCACTGAGGGTTGGACACGACTGTATGACTTCACTTTCACTTTTTACTTTCATGCATTAGAGAAGGAAATGGCAACCCACTCCAGTGTTCTTGCCTGGAGAATCCCAGGGATGAGGGAGACTGGTGGGCTACAGTCCCTGGGGACACAGAGTCGGACACGACTGAAGTGACTTAGCAGCAGCAGCAACCACTTAACTAACCTGGAGAAGGAAGTGACAACCCACTCCAGTATTCTTGCCTGGGAAATCCCATGGACAGAGAGGTATTGGGGGCCAGCATGAGGAACTCTGCCCATGGCAAAGGTCACGAGGAAAGAAGCTTGGCATACACAAAGGTGTGATCAAGCCTCAGGAAACCCCCTGTTCCCGAGCATCTACCCCCAAAACCAGAGTACTTTACGGGGAGCTCCCCCATAACCATTTCTCTCAGAGAAGGAGTTAACTTGCAGCTCCACATCAATAAAAATTCCTGGGCGTGACAAGAGTGTTTCAACTTACGGACTCTGAAGGTTCTTTAGCTTGCCTGATCAGGTTCGTCCAGCCGCATGTGATTGTTTACAACCCCCCAACTGTGAGAGGCATGGGATGCTTTAAAACTTTCTAAATACAGACTCTTTTGAGAAGTTAGAAGATCATTAGTATAGTATTAGTGGGTTGATTAGGAATTATATTGGTGAAAGGTTTTTTCATTTGTCCTGTCAATAATTGCTGCTAATTCCCTGCCCTGGGTGGGACAAGGATGTCTCAGGTCCAACCTCTCTGCTGACAGACTAGCTTGTGTGACAACCATAAACAGCACAGAGAGTTTGGAGTATTAGCACAGGGCTTTCCTCATTTGATTGCCACCAGGCCTCCATATCCTTAGGCACCTGGGAATATATTAATCAATGTATTTGAAATATAGGAAAGGAAATATAGTAGTTTTGATGTTAGCAATATTAGATTTTTTGAGTTAATGACTTTTCTCTTTTGTTATAGACTACTGTACTTTGTTATAAATCACTGTGTCCTTGCTATGCAAAAATATAGCCTTATCACTATCTTAAGACTAAGTAGATCTTAAGGGGAACATTGGTGAAAGGATTTTCCTTTGTTGGGCTGATGTTTGCTGCTAAATCTCCATATTCCCTGCCCTTATAATGAATATCACAAGCATATAGGAGAAATAAATATTAACCTTTAAGATTTATCATGTTAAACCTTAGGTTAAGTAAATTCCTTTCTTGATTGTAACTCACTACACCCTTACCCTATAGGAATGCAACTTTATTTGGAGGGTGGTGCTTGATTTAAGAAAAAAAATCACCCCTGGAAAAATAAGTTTTCTGGTTAACTGACCGGTATCAGAAAGGGCCATAAAATGTCAGGAGACCTCATGGTCAGAAGATGATGTAAAAACTCATAAGACCTTTGTATAATTTTACATGAAGCACCTAATTGTGACAAGGGTCAGGTCTGCTGACCCCCGCGTGACTCTGTATTCACCTCTATGTATAACAAAAGGTATAAAAACAAACCTGAAAAATAAAGAAATGGGATCAGTTCCGGAAAGACTGATTCCCTCATGTCGTTCCTTTCTGCTCCCCAATTTTCTGGCTGAATTCCCATCTGGAGCATGGTTGCCCTCCATGTCTGCTTATTTGCCCCGGTTTTCAAGCCCACACGTGGCACTGGTAGCCCAACGCAGATGGTGCAAGTTCCTTGTCCAGAATTTTATTGGTACCCCATGTAAACCAATTTATTCAGCCCCTTTCTCTCTCTCCTACTATTTTCTGGCTGAATTCCCATCTGGTGCATAGGACCCACCAAGCCTACTAATTTTGCCTGGGCTTCTAAGATCAGATCAGGGGTGTGGGGTGCCTCATTGCCTCCTCTCCTTCTGGAGAACGGGAAGATGCCTGCGGCCTACGTAGGTGGTGATTGGTACCCTGTGTTAACCAAGTTATTCGGCCTCTTTTTCTCTGCTAAATTCCTAGTCCCTCTCTATCTGTAATTAGATAGTTTTTTCTAGGACGCCTACTCCACCCCCATCTTCGAATTACCCTGGATCCACTGGGGCTGGACCCTGGCAGAGAGGAACCTGGCTGGCTACAATCCCTGGGGCCACAGCGTTGAACACGACTGAGCTACCGAGCACAGGCATGCGTGTAACTAACCTGAGCACAGGTATGCGTGTAACTAACCCTTGAGGTCTAGGGCACTGTGAGAAAGTACTGAGATGCCAAGGATGCCATGAAGCTACAAAGTTGGGGAATTTCTGCTTAGGGTGGAGAGAGAAAAGAATTTGATTGAACGTTTCAATTCAGTTAAATACATTTATTCATAGAGAAAGTGTTCATTTCTTTAAGTATCAGAAAGCAGTGGTCAATAAGCTGACGGCCTAGATAGTCCGGGCCCTCTTAGGTGTGACGGAACTCACGAGGACAGCTGCTGCACAGCTGTTTCTTCCTGAAAATAAGACAGTCTTTTCTGCTATTTCCTCTGCAGTCTACCAAAACCTCAGCTGACTTACTGGGCTTTACCACTTCCTGTGACTTTGTATCTCGGAGCTCTGAGTGCTTTGAGCCTTCTCTAATTGAAAGATGGAGACGGAAAAGAAAAGGCTGTCCCCTATCTCCCGACTCTGCTAACTGCTCACAGGTAGGTGAAAAAGGGTCCAGTTTTATGGCTTTGAGAGCACTCGGCGTAGAGATGACTCACAAAATCATCATCATTACATTTCTGCTTTTTCTGGGACTTCTAGACAGTTTACTGAAATACCTGACAGTATTTTTCAAGAAGCACAGCCAGAAACTGGAAAAGAAATTGATTCATTTTGCTGGTGGAGTGAAAGTTATTCAGTCATGTCCGACTCTTTGCAACCCCCATGGACTGTACAGGAATTATGCCAGAATACTGGAGTGGGTAACCTTTTCCTTCTCCAGAGGATCTTCCCAAGCCAGGGATCAAACCCAAGCCTCCCATATTTCAGGCAGATTCTTTACCAGCTGAGCCACAACGGAAAGCCCAGGAACACTGGAGTGAGTAGCCTATCCCTTCTCCAGCGGATCTTCCTGACCCAGGAATTGAACCGGGGTCTCCTGCATTGTAGGAGATTCTTTACCAGCTGAGCTCTCAGGGATCATTTTGTTGGGATGTGGCATTAAGTACTGAGAGGCTGTTCTAGGTGGAAGATGTGCGGGGCTCAGCATAGGTATGGAGACGATCGGCACTAAATTCTTGGCTTTGTTCCCTGGCTTCTCGTTTTGTAACATGGGCATAATGATGTCTGTCTCAGAGGGTTATTAAAAGGATGTAAAATGAGTGACAGCATGGGGCTTGGAACTTTTGAAATGTCCAAGAATTGTAGCGTTTTCCACAGATTATCTCCCGAACGTTACTTTCATTAAACTTCCGAGACTCGGTTTTCATGCTGACCTAGGTGCTGCAGATATCTTCATTTGTAATATCAGGATGCAGACTCACATGTTGCCTCAGGCTTTCTGAGAAAGGGAGCTCTGTCTCTGCCTTCTTCTCAAATGGTCTGGTTTAGCCACAGCTGCTTGGCTCGCTTCTCCTCTGTCAGGAGTGGCTCGGCTGGTGGAGCATCATCGTGCCCTTGACCCTGCTCTGTGGAAGGGGAGGCAAAGGCCTGCCTGCTCCCCAGAGCTGCCCCCCACAACACCCGTCCTGCTCTTCAGGCTTACTCAACGTGAGGAGCCACTTGCTCTGCAGTACAAATAAATGCTCAGTGCAGACTTTCTGCAGAACGGGTCTGTCTTTGCTTATGCTCAAAATTACCTGTTCCCTCTCCAGTTCCTCTCTTTTTCTATCCAAAATTTACACATTCCTTGATTTACACCTTTTCTGGTGAACCCATTTTACAAGAGTTCTCCCCAGTTCAAAGTCCCCGAACACTTACAGTCCTAACTATTCATTTAGCACATTTAATATTGTATAGCACGATGTATTACTTTTCCTTTTTTCCCCCGGTTTGTAGTTCGTCTCCGGAGCCATATTCTCAGCTCCAGTTCTGGCTATGTAGTGCTTTGTAAGTTGGTCTCCTTAAGGCTCACTTATCTCAAGTGTAAAAAGCCAGGATCACCTTCTATTGCTACCCTTTTGTATCCTTGTTGCACTGGGCCTTGTATGCAGCACACTTGCCTCAAATTCTCAGCAAATACTGTGGAGGTTATGGACTTGCAGACACGAGTGAAGAAGACTGCATAAAATGTCAAGTCGTATCCTAAATTAATTTTATTCATGTGCCGAACGTGGCGGTGGTGGTGTTTTTTCCTCGAGACTGAGTTTGTTAGAGTCTGCTGAAATAAAGGCCTCTCTTCTGTATCTTCAGCAGAGGTCTAAAGGAAGAGATAAGAGATCATGAGCCTCTTGATGAAAAGCTCTAACATTACCAGACAACTGGAGTTCACTCACTCAACAGTAACAACCACAAGTTATACAGAAAAGATGTTAGTGAAAGTCGCTCCGTTGTGTCCGACTCTGTGCGACCCCATGGACTGCAGCTCGCCAGTGAGGACTTATGATGACCTGAACGGTATCACTGGATTCATGGTCTCCGAAGGAGAAGCTTTAAATCTGGGACCAAAGACAGTCTCCGACACTCAAAGAGCTTTGTGTAGATTTTATTTAAAGTGAAAGTGACAGGAAAAGCTTCTGACATAGACATCAGAAGGGGGCAGGAGAGAACCCGCCTGATGAGTTTAAGCGGGGTCTTCCATACTTCTCAACTTGCTGCTGAGAATAGATAAGAACAATTACCTCAAGGCTGTGAGAATTCCACCCAGATCCGGGGATGACATCAGCATGAGATTAGCCAAAAGGAGCCCAGAGCTTAAGGCAGTGAAGTTTACCCAGGCCTTCTCCCATGACATCCGTCCAAAGCCCCCCAAAAGGCACGTCCTTGAGCAAGAGATAGCGCTGCCTGCGAGGCTTACTTGTCTAAGGCAAAAGACTGCAAAAAGAATGTCTGCCTCCTCCTTAAAGGGACCCTAGCCTTGGACTCCTTATCCACCTGCCTAAATTAACTCTCTCACCAGGCTCCTCTGTCCGTGGGATTCTCCAGACAAGATTACCACAGTGGGTTGCCATTTCCTTCTCCAGG
The DNA here is from genome assembly GCA_006410515.1 of Procapra przewalskii. Taxonomy (NCBI): domain Eukaryota; kingdom Metazoa; phylum Chordata; class Mammalia; order Artiodactyla; family Bovidae; genus Procapra; species Procapra przewalskii. The sequence goes on from SJYF01000299.1 coordinate 10,728,038, forward strand.
GGATCTTCCTGACCCAGGGATTGAACCCAGGTTTTCTGCACTGCAGACGGATTCTTTACCACCTGAAATGTTAGTTGCTCAGTCATGTTCTACTCTTTACGACTAACACTTTATCACCTGAGCCACCAGGAAAGCCCAAAAGATGTTATGTATAACATATTTCCAGAGCTTGCAATGTGTCAGGCAGATTTCCTTGCTTTTTAAATATATAATTGATAGAATCTGCACAACAACCATATACAATAGGTAGTGCCATTATTCCTGGTTTGTAGATGAAGAAGCAGAGACAGTTTAGGACATATATTTCAAATTTAGAGCTAAAATGATAGGCTGAACAATGACTTCCCAAAGAAATTCATGTCCTAAATCCATAGAACCTGTGACTGTTATTTTACATTGTAAAAGGGCTTTAAGGGTATGATTGGGCTTCCCTGGTGGCTCTGACGGTAAAGAATCTGCCTACAATGCAGGAGACCTGGATTTGATCCTTGGTTTGGGAAGATCCCCTGGAGTGGGGAACAGCTTCCCACCACAGTATTCTGGCCTGGAAAATTCCATGGACAGAGGAGCCTGGCAGGCGACAATCCATGGGAAACAAATATGATTAAGTTAAGGATATTGAGATGGAAAAAATGATTCTGAACCATCCAGGTAGCTCTAAAAAAATGGATTTTTCTTTCTTTCTTTCTTTTTTATTAATACATACAACTTATCTTTTGGGCTTCCCCTGTGGCTTAGCGGTAAAGAATCCGCCTGCAGTGCAGGAGATGTGGGTTCAGTCCCTGGGTCGGGAAGATCCCCTGGAGAAGGAAATGGCAACCCACTCCAGTACTCTTGATTAAGAAATCCCCCGGACAGAGTCATGTCAAAATATTGAGCATAGTTCCCTGTGCCCTACAGTAGGTCCTTGGTGGTTATCTATTTTATATACAGCAGTGTGTATATGTTAGGAGAAGGCAACGGCACCCCTAACCCCAAACTCCTGAATTATCCTGCCTCTCACCCACCTTTGCCCTTTGGTAACTAAGTGTGTTAGCCATGTCTGTAATCATAAAGGTTCTTAAAAGAGGGAGACATAGAGGGTCAAAAACAGAAAATGTTCACAGTGAAAATTAAGTCTTTCTCTCACTGCTTGTCCTGTACGTGTCCAAATCCCCTTTGCAGGGGCAATTGCTGTTTTCCATTTTCTTCTGTATCCTTTTAGAGATACTTTATGCATTTACAAACATATACATAGGAACATATATATATGTGTGTGTGTGTGTATATATGTGTGTGTTATTTTTATCATAAAAATGATAGCATATTAAGCACAATGTCCTTCACCTTGCTGTGAAGTTAACTTGGTGATAACTTGGTGATTATTCTGTAGGATTCTGTAGTAGTATGTAATGTGATTCCTTTTTCTTTTTAGCAGCATAATCCATTGTTTCAGTGTATCAGAAAGTATTTAACCTGTTTCTTGTTTCTAGAAACATTTAGATTGTTTCTAGTTTTTTAGCTATTGCAAGCAAAGGTGCAGTGCATAACTTGTTACGATGTTACTTTGTATATGTTCTAATACAGCTTTAGGATAAATATTATTGTATGAAGTTTCTAGGTGGATGGCATGCACTGATTAAAATTTTTTATCAAATATTGAGAGTGTAACACTTTTAAGAGGTATATTCTAACTATCTGTGTATCAGACCACTCCAAAATTAGTGACTTAAAACCATTTATTATTATTTTTCATTCTTCTGGGGTTGATGAGGTCAGCTGGATAGTTCTTGCCTGGAGTTTCCCATATATTTACCATAAGATATATGGCTGTAAGGGTTTCCCTGGTAGCTCAGCTGGTAAAGAATCCACTTGCAAAGCAGGAGACCACAGGTCAATTCCTAGGTCGGGAAGATCCCCGGGAGGAGGGCATGGCAACCCACTCCAGTGTGCTTGCTTGGAGAATCTTCATGGACAGAGGAGCCTGGCAGGCTACTGCCCATGGGGTTGCAAGTAGTTGGACATGACTCAGTGACTAAGCACAGCACAGCACATATGGTTGTAAAGGCAGAGTTGTCTGAAGGTCTCTCTACTCCGTCAACAGAAATATCAATAAGCAATCAGTAATAAGAATACAAGAGTTATTTGAGCCAAACTGAAGACTAGCCTGCTTCCCCTGGGGCTCAGAGGTAAAGAATCTACCCGTAGTGCAGGAGACACAGGAGACATGGGTTCAGTCCCTGCATCAGGAAGATTCCCCTGGAGGAGGGCATGGCAGCTCACTCCGGGATTCTTGCCTGGAGAATCCCACGGACAGAGGAGCCTGTGGGCACACGCATGTGTGCGGAGACTAGCGTAGAAGTCTGGCCCCAGATACTCTGAGAAACTGCTCTCAGAGAAACACGGTTTCCAGCACAGTGTTAGATCTTGTCAGGACAAAGAACATTAAACTGCATTTCTTCAAGGTCTCAAAAAACACAAACAAATGGCCTTGGTGCCTGGGAAGGGAGTCTTATCATCAAAGGAGTACCAGCATTGACGTCCCAGGAAGAGAGAGATGTAATCTTTATGTTTAACTTGGACATTGTACAATGTATGTTTGATAGGCCATAAAACAGGCTATTTTAGTCAGCATAAAATTCAAGTTAAGCCAGAATAACCTCCCTATATCCCAATTATGTGAGCATTTCTTTTATCAGCTTACATGCGTGACATTTGGTCTAGGAGGAAGTGGCAACTGGAGACTAAGAATTTTCAGACAACTTTTACCCTAGTGTAGGGTCAATCTATATCTCCTCCTCACTCCCAGCAATATATTCTTCTGCATGAGAGAATGTCAGAGTTCATCTTGATAAGTTAAAGATGGCATCTCATAACTTTTTTTTGCTTTTTGCCTTTTGGTGAGGGAAATTTAACATTGCTTCATATATCTAAAAAGTATTTGTATTTACTTTTATGTGCTTGTCCTCATAACTGTTCTCATAAATTGTGCCCATTTTCCTATCGAGTTTTTAGTTAGGGAAGCCAAAAGTTGATGGGCCCATGGAATAAACTTCATGCGTTGACAGGTGAAGAGACAGATAAAGAGGACCATGGGTCAGCTGTGCAGAAGGCATCCACTATTTTTTGTATTGTCTGTGAAAATGATAAGGCCCAGAAAGACATAGCTGAACATTTCGACTTGTGGATACAGCTCTCTGTGTAGGCAGCCTTGTGAGAAGGTTCATGTGTTCCAGACATGTTGTAGAAGCTAGGAAGAGGGACAGACCTAAAGAGGCCATGCAGTAAGGAACAGTGGCTAGGTAACACATGTGTCCAGATCATACAGATATCTGGACACGTGACTGACCTTATCTTCAATGCTTCGGTCCTTTATAGGATCTGGTAACTAGGACTCAACAGGCAGGGAGGGAGGCAAGACGTAGAAACCCCTCAACCTGGCTGAACTTAAGTTTTCTGCCAACCCTGCAGAATAGGGACACAGAAAATAGAAAAATATTCTGTCCACACAGAATATAGAAAAATATTCTGCCCGCATTTCTTGCCTGCTCGTTATGGTGGACTTGTTAGTTCACAATCACTTAAAACTTACAATTTTTTTGGTTTATTCAAGACGTATTTTGAGTGTGTGTTGCTTCGCTAGGCACTGTGTTAGTTACCGTAGGCCCAGTGGTATGTTAGCAGTCAGGATTACCTGCCCTTGCAGAAATTTGAACAGGTCAGCAGAGTTAAACAAATCATCATGAAATGAACTATATGGTTAAAATGATGAAAAATACCCTGATGGACAAATGAAAGGTGTAATGGAGACATTATAAAAGAGGCCTTATCTAGATCAAGGGCTCAGAAAACTGCCTAGAGAAAAATGACTCTGGGAGGAAGGGGGAGCTTTTCAGGAAACATGTTCAGAGAGAAGTGAATTTCTTGAATTTGAGATCAATGGGGGTGATGACGTACTTGGATAAAGTTCTATAAAAAGTTATCAAGGGCGTAAAAGAACATATTTTATTTTTGAAATAATATTTTTTTATTTTTGAAATAATAATTTTTGAAAAGATTAAAAGGTCTTAATTTCTTAAAAAAAAAGCAATCAAAAAGAAATAAGAAAGAAAAAATGCAAAGATCTTGCAAAAAATGGATCTGCAAGAATTTTTTAGGAATTTATCTAATAGCCAAAATATAAGAACTACCTAAAATGCCCAACAGTAGTGAATTATTTAAATAAATATAGTACAAATACCCAATGGAATGCTATTCAACTTCTACAGTGTTGATGTAGATGAATTATTAGTTGGTTCCAGGAAGAAAAAGGTTTAGTAAACAAAACGAATGAAATCCTATTTTTTTTTTTGGCAAAAGATTTAATAATGAATATATGTTGACACAGAAAAATCGATTATTTCTGAGCAGTAATTTTCTTCATTTGGCATGACTGACTTTTCTAATTTTTCTAACAAGAGAAGAATGAGAAAGAGGGCTTTTTAACAAAAATATGAACATGCTTGTAATGTTCTGGCTGTGTGTAAATAGTCTTGGTGGGAGGGGCATGGGGCAGGGGAACAGGAAGTAGTTCTGGAGCATGTCATATCCATGTTCAGATTCAGTGCCTTCCATGAGAACAATAACAGCAAAAGACTGTTTCTGGCTTGTGAAAAAAACAAGCTTATGAAAAAATGTGTGATATTGATATTAAAGTGGGAGATAGTGGAGACAGCCTACAAGAGGTGAACAATCTTGGTTATTCTTCAGCTGCTACTACTTACAAACACTTGTCACTGGACTTGTCCTTCATAAAGCTAATTGCTGTCTGAGTCCATGTAGATTATACTCGTATCTGGCATTCTTCTCCTATGCTCTCATAACACTGTGCATTTCAGAAAGAAGGTCATGGGCAGATAACTTCAGGGACACCAGACCCAGTTGCTGAGTCGAATGATACCCACTGTGTTTGTTTTGAAACTTTGTAAAAGAAAAAAGTGCAAGACCTTCAAAAGGATATCAAACCTCTCCCTATTCCCCAGAAACAGGGGCACAGTTCTTGAGGCCCTAGCCTGCTGTGTTTCCCTTTTGCCTGACAAAATTAATAAAGCTCATCTTTCCTATTTCCTCCAGACTCTCTCGTATTTCTGTTTGGCATTGGTGGGCAGGGAGCTAAGATTTTAGCAAAAATATCCTCTTCATTCTTATTTACAAAGCTCACTTAACTAGGCTATGCTTACGAAGCCTAGAATTGTCTTTTGTTGTTGTCGTTGCTTAGTTGCTAAGTCGTTCAACTCTTTGCACCTGCATGGAATGGAGCTGCCAGTTTGAGCCATAAATAGTGGCAATAAAATAAAGGTATCATTTGTTTTTTAAAAAATGTATCCATCACAAGAGGTGTATTTATGAGCCGTTCCATACATAATGAAAGCCATAATACAGGCTTTTATTTTCTTGGGCTCCAAAATCACTACAGATGGTGACCGCAGCCATGAAATTAAAAGATGTTTGCTCCTTGGAAGAAAAGCTATGACAAACCTAGACAATGTATTAAAAAGCAGAGACAGCACTTTGCCGACAAACATCTGTATAACCAAACTATTGTTTTTCCAGTAGTCATGTGTGGATGTGAGAATTGGACTATAAAGAAAGCTGAGCACTAAAGATTGATGCTTTCCAACTGTGGTGCTAGAGAAGACTCTTGAGACTCCCTTGGACTGCAAGGAAGTCCAACCAGTCAATTCTAAAGGAAATCAACCCTGAGTATTCATTGGAAAGACTGAAGCTGAAGCTCCAATACTTCGGCCACCTGATGCAAAGCTCTGACTTATTGGAAAAGACTGATGCTGGGAAAGGTTGAGGGCAGGAGGAGAGGGAGGTGCAGAGCATGAGATGGTTGGATGGCCTCATCAATTCAATGGACGTAAGTTTGAGTAAAGTCCAGAAGATGTTGAAGGACAGGGAAGCCTGGTGTGCTGCAGTCCATGGGGTCGCGAAGAGTCAGACTGACTGAGCAATGGAATGATGAGGGTGGAGTACCATTTGAGGTTCAGATTCTGTTCCTGAGATATTGTGCTGATCACCCTGCATAGATTCCCCTTCTGAGACTGAGTGAAGCATATTTCATGCATCACGTTCGAGTCTCCACTCATGCATTCCATTTTGTACCACTGCAAAGATCAAGAGCCATTTCAGAGTTGCTTTCAAAAAAGCGTGTGTGTTATTTTGGCAGCGGCCTTACAGAGATGAAGGTATTTATACTTGCCCCATGTACAGTGAAAAGCATGAGAATGAATGCTTTCAGTCAATTTCATTTTCTTGGAAATTAATGGTGTCGGTTTGTTTGGAAACAAACAGCGCAATGGGATGCCCATGTGATGCTATTGCCCAGACGTTGGACTCTTGGAATACAAATGCTGAGCTCCCTCTAGTGACAATAAAATAGACAGATTTGAGAACTGTGACACTTGTACTTGTTTCGCAATTTGATTCAATAACTTTAAATTTCAGTAATTCAGTTACTTTCCATTCCACTTAATTTACACAACTGATATTTTGAATCAGAAAGCTTACTAAGAAAACATTTAGTAAAACTGTAATTTTAAAAGATCATAAAAACCAATTAATTGTAATAACTGAGAATGTTTCCTGTGAGTATAGCATAGTGTGAAAAAGAAAATATTCCAGCTCAGTTTATTCGTGTAAAATAACCACACACATGCACACACACACACACACACACACACACACACACATCCGCAGCTCTCTTCCAGTACAGTACTCATCATGAAGCCTGAACCTTCCTTCCTTCCTTCCCTCCTTCCTTCCTTCCCTCCTTCCTTCCTTCCTTCCTTCCCTCCCTCCCTCCCTCCCTTCCTTCCCTCCNNNNTTCCTTCCCTCCCTCCCTCCTTCCCTTCTTCCTTCCTTCCCTCCTTCCTTCCTTCCCTCCTTCCCTCCTTCCTTCCCTCCTTCCCTCCTTCCTTCCCTCCTTCCTTCCTTCCTCAGCCTGCATGCAGAAGGTAAGATGAGGGTTGCTCCAGGGATACAGGGGGATGAGGATACAGGGTGATAACTGCTGACACCACTGGAAAAGCCAAACAACACGAGAGTGTGTCCTACTGATGAACCATTACGATTTTCCCTTTTTGTTTCTAGAAGTCCAAAGAGACTTTGATACTGGTTGTGAGTTTTGCTTTTCCAGACTGAACAACTCATCTCACAAATCAACTACCATCATACTTTGTATTAACAATTAAGTGTAAAAAAAAAGGAAACCAAAAGAGTTATCAGAACAGAAGCATCTATTGGACACAGGTATCTGTGCAATCCCTCCCCTTCCTTACCACCAGAATGACATTTCAACAGCCCCAACCTCATCCTGTTACTTCTCTTCTTAAAGTTCTCCAGGCCTGAAAGAGGAGGCACAGGGCAGTAATTGGAGCTTGGGACTTGGAACCACACTGCTTAAGTTCTGGACCTGCCTCTGACTCTTGAGAGCTGGGTGACCTGGAGCAAGCTAGTGAATTTTGTCTGCAGAATGACGGTAAATAACAATGTTTGCTTCAAATGACTAAAGGATCCCTTGGCATATGGTAAAGCCGTATGGTCTGCTCTCTTATGAGGATGGCAGGACTGGATCCTGGGCTGGTTATTTACATATGTCTCTCATCACCAGGCTTTTCCAAACAGTACTTTTCTATTTGAGGAATGAGATTTGGTAGGGTCTCCTCAATAACAGAAGCCAAGTTTTCCCCTACTTTATCTTTCTGGGCTCAGTGGAGTCCGTATTCTTTGGCATGTGCTGAAAATTTCTCAGCAATTTACCTGAGACATATCTTTACAAACTTAACACTCTACTACTTCGAATATAAATTCTTCACTGTTTCTAATCTGGCTCATTCACTGCATTTAGCACAACTGTATCTCTTCTATCTCCTTTTCTCTTCCCTTTTCTACCTCCAGCCCTTCTTTCTCCCTTCCTTCAATTCTTCCCTCCTTCCTTCCTTCCTGGCTGGCATGTACACCAGCCACTCCTTTTACTATCCTTAAGGATTAGCTCAAACTCTGCTTCCATAGTGGACATTTTATTCAGGGAAATTATTGTTGAGTATAAAGTACACTGTATGAATTCTTCAGCTTGCAAGGTTTGGGGCTTCTTAGGCAGAACACACTTAAGGTCTTGCCCTTGAATGGGAGCAAAAGTATGTTAGCTTTCTTACAGTCCTGGTTGCTCTTGTGGTGGGAAAAGAATGCTGGGCTTACTGCTCACCAGAGGTTGCCTGGTTAGTGTCAGAATATTTCCCAAGTCTCTGATTTTGCCAAGTTATAGGCCCTAACACTTCTAGGACATAAAGAAACTTATTTTAAATTTTTTCCTCATGTTTAATTTCGGGAAATTGAGCATTTAAAATTAAGATTATAAAATCACCAATTTTTATTAACATGACTGAAGACACTAAAAAGAGAATTTATCCTCAAAATTTAACATCATGCCTGTTAACTTACCTATTCTTTTATTTTAAAAATGTTATTGAAATGTCATTGACTCGCAATGTTATGTTTGTTTCAGCTGTACAACAAAGCGATTCAGTTTACTTATATATATATTATTTTTACTGGAATATAATTGCTTTACTCTGCTGTGTAATTTCTGCTGTGCAGTGAAGTGAATCAGTCGTGTGCACACAGCTATCCCCTTCGCTGGGACCTGCCTCCTGCCCCGCCGCGGCCCGCCCTTCTAGGCCGTCACAGAGCACCACCCTGAGCTTCCCGTGCCTTTTATCAGCTTCCCGCTGGCCATCTTCTTTTACACACGGTAGTGTATATGTGTCCGCCCCAATCTTCGGGTCCGTCACACCCTTCCCTTCCTCTCCACCTCAACATGTCTGCTCTCTATGTCTGCCTCTCTGTTTCTGCCTTGGAAATAGGTCATGTGTACCATTTTTCTAGATTCCATATACACATGTTAATATATGCTTGTTTTTCTCTTTCTGATTTTACTTCACTCTGTGTGACAGACTCTAGGTCCATCCATGACTCTCTAAGTGACGCTGTTTCATTCCCTGTAGTGGTGAGTAATATCCCCTTGTATAGATGGACCACATCTTCTTCATTCATCTGCCAGTGGACATCTAGGTTGCTTCCGTTTCCTGGCTATTGAGAATAGCGCTGTAATGAACACTGGCGTACATGTGTCTTTTTCAATTATGGTTTTTTCAGGGTACATGCCAAGTAGTGGGACTGCTGGGTCATATGGTGGTTCTGTGTTTAGGTTTTGGAGGAACTTCTGCACTGTTCTCCACAGTGGCCGTATCAATTTGCATTCTCACAAGTAGTGTAGGAGGTTTCCCTTTTCGCCACACCTTCTCCGGTATTTGTTATTTGTAGACTTTTTGATGTTGGCCGTTCTGACTGGCATAAAATGATATCTCACAGCAGTTTTGATTTGCATTTCTCTAACAATGAGCGACGTTGAGCTTTTTTATACGTGCCTTACGGTCACCTGTGTGTCTACTTTGGAGAAATGTTTTTCTAGACCTTCCACCCATTTTTTGACTACATTGTTTGTTTCTGTGTTTTTGTTTGGTTTTGTTTTGATATTAGCTGCATGAGCTATTTGTATACTTTGGAGATTAATCCCTTACTGACAGCATTGTTTACCAATATTTTCTTCCATCTATAGTTTGTCTTTTTTATTATGGTTTCCTTTGTTGTGAAAAATCTTTTAAGTTTAATAGGGTCCCATTTGTTTATTTTTGGCTCTTTTTTTCATCACTCTAGGAGACAGATCCAAAAAGATATTGTGTCAATTTTTGTCAAAGACTGTTCTACCTACCTTTTCCTCTAGGAATTTAGGAGTATTCAGTCTTACATTGGAGAAGGCAATGGTAACCCACTCCAGTACTCTTGCCTGGAAAATCCCATGGACAGAGGAGCCTGGTAGGCTTCAGTTCATGGGGTTGCGAAGAGTCAAACACGACTGACTTCCCTTTCACTTTTCACTTTTGTGCATTGGAGAAGGAAATGGCAGCCCACTCCAGTGCTCTTGCCTGGAGAATCCCAGGGACAGCAGAACCTGATGCGCTGCCTGCCGTCTATGGGGTCGCACAGAGTCGGACATGACTGAAGTGACTTAGCAGCTTAGCAGCAGCAGTCTTACATTTAGATCTTTAATCTATTTTGAGTTTACTTTTGTGTATGGTGTTAGAGAAAGTTTTAATTTCATTATTTTGCATGTGTCTGTCCAGTTTCCCCAATGCCACTTGTTGAAGAGACTGTCTTTTTTCTGTTGTGTACTCTTGCCTGTTTTGTTGTAGATTAATTGACCGTAGGTGCGAGGGTTTATTACTGGGCTTTCTATTCTGTTCCATTGATCTCTTATTATTTTTTTGGTGCTGGTATCATACTCTTTTGACCACTGTAGCTTTGTAGGATAGTCTGAAGTCAGGCAACCTGATTCCTTCAGCTCTGTTTTTATTTTTCAAGATTGCTTTGGCTATTTGAGGTCTTTGGATTTCCATGCAAATTAAAACCTTTTTGTTCTTGTTCTTTGAAAAATGCCATTGGTAACTGGTAAAACTGAGATCATAAAATTTGCCAATTTTTATTACTGGAGACATTAAAGGGAGAATTTATTCTCGAAAATTAACATAATAATTTATGCCTATTAACTTTTTAAATTTCATACAACCATGAAATTAAAAGGCGCTTACTCTTTGGAAGGAAAGTTATGACCAACCTAGACAGCATATTAAAAAGCAGAGCCATTACGTTGCTGACAAGAGTGTCTAGTCAAGACTATGGTTTTTCTAGTAATCATGTATGGATGTGAGAGTTGGACTATAAAGAAAGCAGAGTGCAGAAGAATTGATGATTTTGAACTGTGGTGCTAGAGAAGACTCTTGAGAGTCCCTTAGGCTGCAAGGAGATCCAACCAGTCCATCCTAAAGGAGATCAGTCCTGGGTGTTCATTGGAAGGACTGATGTTGAAGCTGAAACTCTAGCACTTTGGCCACCTGATGCGAAGAGCTGACTCATTTGAAAAGACCCTGATGCTGGGAAAGATTGAGGGCAGGAGGAGAAGGGGACGACAGAGGATGAGATGGTTGGATGGCATCATCGACTCCATGGACGTGAGTTTGAGTAAACTCCAGGAGTTGGTGATGAACAGGAAGGCCAGGTGTGCTGCAGTTCATGGGGTCGCAAAGAGTTGGACATGACTGAGCGACTGAACTGAACTGAACTTTTTAAAAGCCTTTCCACATGTGTCATTTCATTTCATACTTTCAGCAAATTCACAAGAATTGTTCTTCAAATGTGCTGTGAGTGGCCGTGACTGAGAACTCGAGGAGCGTACTTAGCTTCCTCTTTTCCAATCAGTGAGCCACTTCCTAGAGGTCTTTCCTGGGTCTCTGTCTGAATAATTATTTTCTTTGAATTGTCTAAGTAAGGCCTTGGTTCAAAATCTGGGCTGGATTAGATTTCTCTGCACCTTCTTGTATGCTTTTTTTTTTTGGGTAATTGATTTTCAAGGATGTGGAGTGTGGGCAGAGGAGGAAAGACATAGGAACGGAGGGAGACATGTCTGAAGTCTAGAAAATATGATGAACACCAGAAAGCGTGGAAATGGAGCACATTTTGAAGGACAGACAGGAAAGGGCGTGGTCAGCTGTCCTCAGCACTGGCGGGGGCGGGGAGTGACTGTCTGGGTGCTGTCTGACCGCCTTCCTCCAACACTGCATGCTCTCTCTCCTGCTGCTCTTAGTAGGGGACTGATTTCAGGGAGAAAGGAATCACGAATGAGACATTAAATAAAAGGAAAATATTCTTCAGAAAATTCAAGAATATACATGATAATACAGATACTCACCAAACACTAACTGAACACCGATTATATGCTGGACTCTGGGGATACAGTTATAATAGAGACACCTGGGCTCTCAAGGAGCTTATCAGTCGGTGAAGGACAAAAGTAGTAATAACAGCCATTTATTAAATGCTTACACTACATGGAGCTTGTTTCCACTTGACGTGATCTTCACAGCAACTGTGTGATGTAGTTAGTAACATTTTCACTTTGGAGATATGGCAGCTAAGGAACGGAAAGGAAAAGAAGCAGCCTTTCCAGAGTTCCACAGCCGGCGAGCGACAGAGCTGGAAACTTGAATCCAGGGAGTGGGATACTGCTGCGTTGACCTGGCCCTCTCTTTTCCTCCCCAGCAGTGCTTCCCTGATGGGAAGGAAGAAGACATTACACTGAATGCGTTTAGTGTACCAGCACTGCAGTGGGTTCTGGGGATTCCTGGGCTGCAGGATTCACTGCGAAGATGGAGGCCAGCAGATAGGCATGAAACAGTTGTCCTAGGTGCAAGTATCTGCTGAGAAAGGAGCTTGGAGAAAGAGTTGGTTAGGAGAAGCCTCTGTAAGAGTTGATGCCGAGCCTTGATGGGTGAGTAGGGGCCAAACAAAGAACAGAGGGAAGCGCCTTCGAGGCAGAGGATACTGGATGTTTGAATGCTTGAAAGAGCATAGTTTGCTGCGAGAGTGCAAGTAATCAGTATAATACGAGGCAGGGGCTACAGTAAGGACTGGGAGAATAAACAGGAGAAATGGCAAAGCTGACTAGGCCGAGAGGAGACAGTGAAGTCTCTTTATCTAGTGTTTTTAATGTTTTATTGTTCCTGCAAAAGTGAAAACTTTATTTTTGAAAAGGATTTAAATATTGTATGATGATAATATATAAAAGTAAAACAAGCGAAAAGTCACTTGAAAGTCTTCTCAGTCTGAGATCACAACTGTTGATACTTTACCGAGCATCCTTCTATGCTCTTTCTCTCTCTATATGTAATTTCATGCAAGTAGGGCTGCCGTCTATGATGTCGCACAGAGTCGGAAACGACTGAAGCGACTTAACAGCAGGAGAAATGAACTAAGCACATTGTTATGCAACTTCTATCCACTTTTTTTTGTCCATGATGAGAATCTTGGACTTTATTCTAAAGAGCATTAGTGATTTTCAATGAGGAGATATCATGATAATATTTGTAAATTATGAAAAAATGCATAGCAGTATTGTATAGTGTCAACTTGAGGCAATGGTGGTGGGCATACCAAAGAGCCCAGGGCAGAAATGATGATGACATGAACTGGGCAATGGTGATGGGCTGGAAAAAGGGAGGAGTCCAGATGGTACAGGAGTGAGCGTGGCGCGCTCTGCAATTGTGCAGGTGGAGTTGTCAAATGGAAGGAGGTGCTGAGGAAGAGACAGAGGAAGAGAAATCGCCAGCAATTCCCAGGTTGCTGGCTGGGAGTGTGTAGGTATTAACTAGCTGTTTGGAATGCCTGTGGGATGTTCAGCTGAAGAGAGCAGGTAAGCATTTAAATATGTGGGACTGCAGCTCACGGTGGAATTCAAAACTGAAGAGAGAATTCTGGGCGTATCATCAGTGGTTAAAGCTAAGAGAGCTGAGGACTGAACAGTAGGTGACACGGGCCAAGCAGGAAACTCTGAGTGGGGACCTTGTTTTGTTCAGTGTCACATTTTCAGAACTGCCCCTAGCATGAGTAACTAAATAATAAACATTTTTGTCTATTTCAGTAGGGAAGCTGCTTATTGTGGCAGCCTAATATTCCACTGAGTAAATATATTACAACTTGCATATCCATTTTCTTATTTTTCCAGTTACTGATAGCTGTATAAAAACCCACTCCAAATTTAGTGGCATAGGAAACTACTTTGTTATGCACACAGATTCTGTGGGTCAAGCATTTGAAAAAGGCACAGAAGGAGGTTTGTGTATTCTCCACAAAGTTTCGGACCTCAGCTGGGAAGACGTGAAGGCCGGACTGATCGGTAAGCTTGTTCGCTCGTTTGGCAGTTTACTCGGGCTGTTAACTGAGGCCTCGTCGGAACTGTCCCTGTAGCATCTTGGGCTTCAAGAGCGAGTGTCCGGAGAGAACCAGGCAGAAACTGTATTGCCTTTTGTGACCTAGCCTATGAAGTCACAAGATGGCATTGCTGCCATAGTACAAGCTAACTCAGTTTCCAGGAGAGGGACACAGAGCCTGTTCCTCAGTGGGAGGAGCGCCCAAAGTCAAAGTCACACTGTGAAAAGAGCCTGTGGGATTAGAGCTATTGCTACCGTCATCTCTGGAAAACGCAGTCTGCCGCGTCTCTCCTGTGTTCCTCACTGTTTGTGCATTGCTATAGCCCTTTCTTAGCTTCCTGGTCAGTCGTGTCACAGTGTCAACAACACCAAGCAGGTCATTAGCTGAGACCCCCATACTGCTCCTGTAGGTTAAGGGAGTTAGAGAAGGGGGGGGGGTTCGGAAAAAAGAACCAGACCGGCACTTTATAGGAACAGATCACCTTCAATGAGGCGAGAAGGGGCAGCAGTCAGATTAGTGAGCTGCCGCACCAACCCAAGAAAAGAGTAAGTATCTTTAGGGAAATCTGCTGTCTTAAGGGGGCCTGTTCTCCGAGGTTGTTCTGAGTCCTTATCTCTTAAACAGCTGGGGCACAGAATTCTGGAGATCAGCCAGAGGCTGGACGGGCTGGGAGCTGGGCATAATCAACCTTAATGTCCATTTTTTTTTCCTTCGGGTGAGAGAGTTCTTTGTTTTGCATAGAGTGGTGGGGAAGACCCAGAGGGGAGTTTTAACTCCAGGCTATTTTGAGCCGTGTAACTTTCCTTCAGTTCCCCAGTGAACTGAGAAGCTAGCTATTCCTCTTTCATCTGATGCATAATTTTACACTTAAGTTTTGAGTTACCATTAAACTTAATTATCATTCAATACACATTTATTGAGAATATGCCATTTTTCTAAATATACTCTAGGCAATTGGGGTAGATTGAATACAATATAGAAAAATGGTTCCTTCTCTCAAGAAGTTTACAATCTAGAGGAAAAAGATAATTAGAGGTTTCCATAGTAGATGTGGACTCCCTGGTAGCTCAGACGGTAAAGCGTCTGTCTACAATGTGGGAGACCCGGGTTCAAGCCCTGGGTTGGGAAGATCCCCTGGAGAAGGAAATGGCAATCCACTCCAGTACTATTGCCTGGAAAATCCCATGGACAGAGGGGCCTGGTAGGCTACAGTCCACGGGGTTGCAAACAGTCGGACACGACTGAGCGACTTAACTTTCACTTTCATAGTAGGTGAACACAAACTTCTATTAGCTTGCTCCTCTATCAACAAGTGGAGAAGGCAATGGCACCCCACTCCAGTCCTCTTGCCTGGAAAATCCCAGGGAAGGAGGAGCCTGGTGGGCTGCCGTCTATGGGGTCGCACAGAGTCGGACACGACTGAAGTGACTTAGCAGCAGCAGCAGCTGTCAACAAGGATGCGTGCTTGTGTGCTAAGTCGCTTCAGTCGTGTCCGACTCTTTGTGACCCCGTGGACTGTGCCCGCCGGGCTCCTCTGTCCATGGGCTTCTCCAGGCAGGAACACTGGAGTGGGTTGCCATGCCCTCCTCATCAACAAGGAGAGGTAGGATATGATTGGTTTTCAGGGTACTGCGTCTAGAAAAATTGTGTTTAGTAGCTTGCTGGACTCCAGACAGGGGTGCTGCCAGCGGTCCCCAGTCCCAGCAGTCTGATGACCTCTCAGAAAAGGAAGTGAGCTAACTCAAGCGTGACTTGTGCTTTGTGAGTTCATGCTGGCTTGGGGTGATCACTGCTTCTCCTTTCCCCTCTTTTTATAGATCTCATTCTAATTTGGATAATCTTAAATAACCTTCTCATGTGTTTAACAGTCAACCATGTTTCATATTTCAAAAGGTTCAGAACCCCTAGAATCACTCTGAAGATGCTAACATGCTTCTTTCAGCATTTTATTCTGTGTTCCTATATTGCGCATCCTCTGGGGTTAGATTCAGTCGCTGAGTTTGGAGCTTTTATTTCATCTTCTTGATTGTTTTACCATATTTGTAGACAAAACCCTAGCTGTGTGGCTGGGGAGTGAGAATTCTTATTGGCTTGACTGTAAGCTCAAGTTTGGATTAAATCAGCTTTGACTTAAGTGGGCACGTGTGGCAGGAAGGTGGGCTTTCGTTTAAGATGTGGATATGGCTTGTCTCAAGGCTGTGAAGCTCTCTTTCGCCCGTGACGAAGTCCTGAGTCTCTGGATATGTTGTCCATTTTGAAAGCCTCTTGCATAGAAAAAATACCTCATAATTCACAGCCTAGGGCAACAGAGCTCTGCCTTTGCTGGTTACCTGGCCCCTGGCCAGGACTCTCTTCTTCCTGCCAGCTTCTGCTTATTTTGATTACAAGGCTTTTGCAGAATTCTGCTGGGACAGCTTGTATTTTTGAAGTTCTTTTTCATGAGTCGGGACTTGTGGATTGCTTATTCCATTGTATTTTAGCATCAGTATGTCCCAGAAATGTCTCACTATTTGGGTTGACTATCAATAACTCCCTTCTGAATTTTCTAAAAATTTTTCTAAATATTTACCCTTTTAAAAATATTTCTATGGGTTTTGGGAACAGAGGTAAATGCATGTATTCAACCAGCTCTGGTGGGAAGCCGCTGATTTCCTTCTTTGGTGACCAGCAGAGAGTGCTGCTGGGAATCACAGCAACCTCCCCAATGTGTTTCTAGAAGACACTGTTTTCTTTGTTCTTAAATTAGGGCACGCGTGTATCCGCGTATCTGGCATCTCTCCCATTCTCTGTAGGTTTTCAAAGATTGCCAGCGGTCCTTTGCTGACACTGACAATTCCTTTTAGTGCTCTGGAAAGTATTTCATGGGGACACTGAAGATAGCTGAATGACCTGAACATTCCTCACCTATTCAAATGGACTTCAGTTCTCTCTTAGATGTGCTCATCTTATCTTTTCAGCTGTTGGAACTTTTCACCGAAGAACTTTTTATTGACTAGAAAGAAGGCGGCCAGACCGGAGTTGTACAGTGCTACATTACCCCCCTGCCTATCAACTATTACACCATCACCATTAAGAATAAGGAATCCCTTTTGTCCTTATTGCCTCTGACCTTTCATTTTTCTTGGGGATAAGCTCATTGCAAGCTGTGGCACTGCTGGCCTCAGTCACAGAGGCCCGGCCATGACTCTACATTTGTTCTTGATTTTTACCTCTGCTGCCATCTTGAGTACCTGTTCTTTTAAAGCCTGAGTGCTTGAAATGACTCCTTGCACCATCTTAGCAGTAAAGGTATAAGGAGAAACTAAAGGCCAGAAAGTAAGAAGTAGGAGTAAATCACTGGTGACGAAATACAGGCAGTGTGAGTAATAGATTCTGCAGAATTTGCTGATAAAATATCACGCATGTAATAACTCCCCTGCTGAGGTGCTGGGGCCCACTGGTCACCTCCGACCTGTGTGGTGATAACTCTGTTCTGCTGACGTGAACGAGCCATCTAGACCGAGAGACTTCACCGTGTACAATCATCTAGACCGAGAGACTTCACCGTGTACACCGTGTCTCACAGACTCCAAGCTCTGGCGTGCATGCCTTTGCAGTTCAGTTTCCTTCCTATTTTGATAACACTCCTTTGAAAGGAAAGAGGGGACTAGTATCCAGGGGAGAACGGCCTGTATTTTCAGGCCCAGAAGAAGAGATGAGAGAGGGGAGGTGAAGCAGTCCGGTGAGAATGGGCTGCAAGTGACCTCCTTCTCGGTTCTTTGCTGTCTGTAACTGCTCTCTCTACTCTCTGAAACTCTGTCCTTGGCTTCATCAGTAGTATACTCTCTTGATTTTCCTTTTGCCTTTCAGGCCCATTGCAGTCCCCTTTGCTGACTCCTTTTTTTTTTTTTTTTTAATCCATCACAAATGGAAATCCTTTTGAAAAGGCAAAATGCTTTTGATATAGCCAAAATGTCATGTTTTAAATGAAACTTAACTCAGAACATTATTTTTGCCATGTGAGAATTACTTGCAGATTATGCAAAAGGAACTCGAACTGGAAAGGAAACAAAAGCAACCAAAAGTCTGGAAGGGTTAAAAAATGTTCTGAGACAGTCCTTAGCTTGAAAATAAGGTGGTTTCTTTACAAATGGCAGAAATACTCTGTCACTTTGATTCATTCATTGAAAATGTGCCGACAGGTGGCAGAGGAGAATGACTGGGGCTTACCTCCTGCAACCAAAACACTGATATCACAAGCGCCTGCTGAACAGGCAGTGACATAAAACACTGGAACCTACCAAAGAGGTCTACCTCCACAGATGAAGCAGAACCCGCAGCGAGATGGTAGGAGGGGAAGTTTTGTGATATAGTCAAATCCTATACCTGCTGGGTGGGCAGCCCACAAACTGGAGAATACTATATCATAGAGTTTCTCTCATAGGACTGAGTGCTGAGTCCCATGGCAGGCTCTCCAGCCTGCGGGTCTGACGTTGAGAGGAGGAGGCCCCAGAGCTTTCAGCTTCGAAGGCCAGCAGGGCTCGAGAGCAGGAGCTGCAAGGCCTAGGGGAAGAGGGACTCCACTCTTGGAGAGTGCCCGTGAGGTTTCACGTGCACTGGGACCCAGGCAAAGCAGTGACTCCACAGGAATCTGGGCCAGATGTATTTGTGGGTGGTGGAGGGTCTCCTGGGGAGGCAGGGTCAGCTGCTGCGCACTGCGGGGGCAAGGACAGGAGTGCCAGAGGCTCCGGGGGATATTCATCAGCATGAGCTCTCTCAGAGGCCACCACTGTGGCGCTGAGGTCTGACCCTGCCCAGGAGCCTGCAGCCTCCAGCGCTGGCTGCCTCAGGCCAGACAACCAGCACAGGCCCACCTCTCAGCAACAGGCTGTCCAGAGTCGCCCTGAGCGCACAGCGCCCTCTCCACATGCCCACCCACAAGGCCATGCCCACAGTGGGACGCACGGAGCTCCCCCAGCCAGGGGCGGGCATCAGTCTCGCCCCCCAGGAAGCCTGCAAAGGTCCCTAGACCAGCCTAACCCTCTGGGAGACAGACACCAGAGCGAGAGCCGTAAGCCTGCAGCCCTAGAATGGAGGCCGCGGACCCAGAGAGTTAGACAAAGCGAGATAATAGAGAAATACATTCCAGATGAAGGAAAAAGAGAAAACTCCTGAAGAAAAGCTGAGTGAAGTGGAGATAGGCAGTCTACCTGGAAATGAACTGGAAATGAACAGAGTAATGATAATACAGATGATAAAAGGTCTCAGGAGACAAAAGGAAACATGGACCACGAGGATACAAAAACTGTTTAACAAGAACTGAAAGATTTAAAGAACAGAGATGAACAATACAATCAATAAGAAATGCACCAGAAGGAGTCAATAGCAGAATAACCGAGGCAGAAGAACGAAGGTGACCAGGAAAACAGAATGGTGGAAATCACTGTTGCAGAACAGGGTAAAGAGAAAGAATGAAGAGAAATAGGGACAGTTATAAGACCTCTGGGACAACATTAAATGTACCCACATCCACATTGTCTCAGAAGGAAAAGAGAGAGAAAGGACCCGGGAAACCGTTAATATTTGAAGAGATAATAGCCAGTAACTTGCCAAAATGAGCATGGAAATGCTCACTCAAGTTCAGAAAGTGCACAGAGTTCCCTGCAGGGTAAATCCACAGAGGAACGTGTAAGGCCCGGAGAACCGCACTCTGAAAAGGACACTCAGGGACAGCCTCTAGTGGACTGACAAAGTTTATTATCTAAATGCGCGGTTTTATAATTCTCAGGGAACAGAGCATAACGCAGACTTGCACGTAGCCATTCTAGATAAACATTTAAGCATTCAAGCATAAAATACAGTTCCCATCGCCCAAGACATAACATAGCTTTGGCGAAACTCTAAAGGGAGTCTTATCATGAAACAACAGTCCTTGCTCTCAGAAACAGGTGGTCAGAAGGAAGCCTTCTAACGCCTCAAGGCTGGGTGTATAACCCTTCGTTATCCGTTCCCAGTTTCAGGCACTTGGTGAACGCTCATAACCCTTTGCTATGCTCGTTCCAGCTTCCAATTTTCGTCATGAGTGGAGCAAATACGTTTTTAGTATTTGCTCAAAGCCTTCCAGCTTCTCCACAGGAAAGTGCCCAGACACATATAATCACATCGATAAAAATTAGGCCCAAAAATAAAAATATTAAAACAAATAAGGGAAAGGCAACAAATAGCAAATGAGGGAACCCCCTTAAGATTATCAGTTGCTTTTTCAGCAAAACTCTGCAGGCCTGAAGGGAGTGACAATATATTTAAAGTGATTAAAGGGAAAATCTACAACAAACATTGCCCAGCAAGGCTCTCATTCAGATTCAATGGAAAAATCAAAGGTTTTACAGATAAGCAAAAGCTAAGAGAATTCAGCACCACTAAACCAAAGCTTTATGAAAACTAAAGCTTTACAAAAAATGCTAAGGGAATTTATCTAAGTAGGAAAGAAAAGGCCACAACTGGATGAAGAAATCATGAATGGGAAAGCTCACTGGTAAAGGCAAAGACACAGTATATGTAGAAAATCACCCCCACACAAACAAGATATTGAACCCAGAAATCATTAGGAAAGGAGAGTATTAGAAATTACAGGTTATTAGAAATTATTTGAAATTGAGACCAACAAATTATAACACAGTCTTGCTTATATACTACTATATCAAAACCTCATGGTAACTGTAAACCAAAAATCCACAATAGATACCCTCACACACACAGAGCAAACCAAACAACTCTAAAGATAGTTATCAAAAGAGAAGAGAATAGGAAGGGAAGAAAAAACACCTAGAAAAACCAATCACAGCAACGTCTTTAATAATCCATCTCCCAGAATAATGGAAATAAAAGAAAACACACACACACACACATACACACAAATGAGACCCACTTAAACTCAAAAGCTTTTGCACAGCAAAAGTAACAATAAATAAAACAGACAGCCTACAGATTGGGAGAAAACATTTGCAAATGATGTGACTGCTGAGGGATTAGACTCCAAAATTTGCGAACAGCTTACGACACATAATAGCATCAAAACAAACAACCCACTCAAAAATTGAGCAGAAGACCTGAATAGATATTTCTCTAAAGAGGACAAACAGATGTACGATAGGTACATGAAAAAATGTTCAAAACTGCTATTAGAGAAATGCAAATTAAATTAGAGAAATTATTAGAGAAATGCAAATGAAAACTACAATGAGATATCATCTCATACCAGTCAGAATGGCTATCATCAAAAAATCCACAAACAACAAATGCTGGAGAGGGTGTGGAGAGAAGGGAACCCTCCTGCACTGTCAATGGGCATTTCCACTCTAGAAAACAGTACAGAGGTTCCTTAAACTAAAAAGAGAGCTACCACATGACCCTGCAATCCCACTCCTGGGCATATATCCAGGAAAAAACACGGCCTGAAGATACACATGTGCCCCGATGTTCATTGCAGCACTGTTGACAGTAGCCAAGACATGGGACAACAGAAATGTCCACTGACAGATGAATGGATAAAGAGGTTGTGCATATATATAAAATGGAATATGACTCACCATTCAAAACGGAAGGAAACAGACTTCTGGTTCAAGATAGTGGAGTAGAAAGTTGTGTGCTTATCTCCTCCTGTGAGAGCATGAAAATCACAATTAGCTGTTGAACAACCATCAGCAGGGGCTTTCCTGGTAGCTCAGCCGGTAAAGCATCTGCCTGCAATGCCGGAAAACCCGGGCTGATTCCTTTGTTGGGAAGTTCCCCTGGAGAAGGGATAGGCTACCCACTCCAGTATTCTGGAGCTTCCCTGGTGGCTCAGATGGGAAAGAATCCTGCAATGTGGGAGACCCAGGCTCGATCCCTGGGTTGGGAAGATTCCATGCAGAAAGGACTAGCTACCCACTCCAGTATTCTTGGGGCTTCCCTGGTGGCTCAGATGGGAAAGAATCTGTCTGCAGTGCAACACTGATTTTAAAAATGTGCAATTTAAGATTTATCTAGCAAGTACAACCCACAGATTATAAAACTTGATACTTTTCACAACTGCAGAAGTACACATTTGAATGACACAGAAATTCCCAAATTTAAACGCCATTGGTATACATCTTGAGAAACAAATGAAACTTTCAAAAACATAATGCAATTTCTACAGATTTTAAATGTTAATGGCACTTTTGCCTAAGCCAGATTTTAAAAGTTTAAAATCATTTAACCTCAAATGATATGCTTATCTATAGTGAGCAGTCGTCTGCACTTTTTCCACAATGTCAATGTGTTACAAAATAAAAAAGGTATTTCCACAATGTCAATGTGTTACAAAATAAAAAAGGTATAATTCTTATGTTTTCCATACTTTCATATTTAACCTTTCTTTATTTCCTATGCAACCTCAGATGTAATACTCACTCCAGAACATTACTGGTAGTATCAGGGCAGCGTCTTTCTCCTAGTTTCTTGGTGACACTTTTGAACAGTTGTTCTTTTCCATCCCTCAATCATCTGTCCTCAAGCCATGTTGCTCCCAGTTTTCTCAGTTAACTCTGGGCTTGGGGAAAAGAGGCAAGCATGGAACACCAGGATAAACCGTGTCATTTCTCCTTTCACTGATACACTCAACCTCAATCAACTGTGTCTTTGTTTTCATGCCTCACAGTAGAGCGTTCTATGCTTTCTCACCCAATTTGTTGCTGTTTAGCCGCTCAGTCGTGTCTAACTCTTTGTGATCCCATGGACTGCAGCACGCCAGGCCTCCCTGTCCATCACCAACTCCTGGCACTTACTCACACTCATGTCCATCGAGTCAGTGATGCCATCTAGCCACCTCATCCTCTGTTGTCCCCTTCTCCTCCTGCCTTCAATCTTTCCCAGTCAGGATGTTTTCAAACCAGTCAGCTCTTCACATCAGGTGGCCAAAGTACTGGAGTTTCAGCTTCAGTATCAGTCCTTCCAGTGAACATTCAAGACTGATTTTGTCTAGGATGGACTGGCTTGACCTCCGTGCTGTCCAAGGGACTCTCAAGAGTCGTCTCCAACACCACAGTTCAAAAGCATCAATTCTTCCATGCTCAGCTTTCTTTATAGTCCGACTCTCACATCCATACCTGACTACTGGAAAAACCATTGCTTTGACGAGACAAACCTTTGTTGACAAAGTAATGTCTCTACTTTTTAACACAGTGTCTAGGTTCATCACTGGAGAAGGTGATGGCACCCCACTCCAGTACTCTTGCCTGGAAAATCCCATGGACGGAGGAGCCTGGTAGGCTATAGTCCATGCGGTCGCTGAGGGTCGGACACGACTGAGTGACTTCACTTTCACTTTCCCTAGGTTCATCAAGGCTTCTCTTCCAAGGAGCAAGTGTCTTTTAATTTTATGGCTGCAGTCATCATCTACAGTGATTTTGGAGCCCAAGAAAATGAAGTCTCTCACTGTTTCCACTCTTTCCCCATCTATTTGCCATGAAGTGATGGGACCAGATGCCATGATTTTTGTTTTTGAATGTTGAGTTTCAAGTCAGCTTTTTCTCTCTCCTCTTTCACCTTCGTCAAGAGGCTCTTGAGTTCCTCTTTGCTTTCTGCCATTAGGATGGTGTCATCTGCATATCTGATGTTACTGATATTTCAATTTCTCATCCAATAGGCAACCCAAAGTGATACATGAAAGCCCAGAGCAGGCAAGTTTTTTTCCTTTTTTTTTTTTTGCAAGTTTTTTTCCTTTTCCTTCTAGATGACAAGTTTGGACTTATGAATTCATGTTAAATGCAATATTCTGTAATCCCTAGTGGTAGAAATTTTAGGCAACTTCAGAGAGTTAAATAAAGTATATGAATTTAGGAAATGTCCAAGGTCACACTGCAGGAACAAGTCAGGGCTAGAATCCAAACTCCAATTATAGTGCTCTTTCCTCTGAATCATAATGCCGTGGGTGTGAAGCCTAATTGAAGAGCAATAGCCTTGAAATACTCTTGGTTTACTCAGAGGAGTGAGGAAAAATGATCAAGCATCCGTCATTTGATTCTCTCTAAATGTTCAGGACCCTCATCTTTAAATATTTCTTGAAAAACAGCTAACACTGAAGTTGGATGATTCACAAAGGTTGTTTACAATAGTTTTTTTAAAATGCCCTAGGGATTTTCATAAAAATTTCCACTTTCCTGAAAGGCTTTTATTTCCTCATCTTTCTCTTTCTGCCTATACATATACATGCAAATTCTTCATTTCCTACTGTCTGTACAGAAACAGGCTCTATTGAAATAAATAACCTAAGTGGCAAAGGGTCACAGTTACTATAAATAATGACTAGATCAGTGAAGTGAAAGACCAATGGCACAATGTCATTACTGTTAGTGTTAAGAAAACATTAGCAGAAGAAGCTGATGCTGGTTTACTGTGAGCTAATAAGAGCAGTGACTGCTTAGAGTTTAGAGGTGTAGCTTCATTCATGATTCACTTTTACGATTGAAATACAACTTAACTTTTTGTTAATGAACTAAGATCATAAATATATGCCCTTGATATAGGATACCTTATTATAGATATTGGGTGAATTTTTGTGGAAAAATAAAGAAAAAGAAGTATAACTATGTAGTCAAGTATTTTTTAAAATTTCACCAGTAAAATAAGCCCTCTCCAGCAGAGAAGGGGTGTTCACAGTATATAAATATATATACACATATATAAAGAAACTGATAAGGAAACTAGGCTACAGACAGGTTCAAGCCATTTTAGAAAATGACACATGATTGTAAACATCCAATGAGTTGTACTTAGATTTTCCCTCTTTTTCTCTTGTTCACCATCCAAATTCCTCAGGTAACACTACCACAGTAACTGAATGTTATTTTGTTAGTGGAGCTACATCATACACAGAGAAACAAAACACTGGAAATCACATTAATGAAACACAATTTGGGGAAATATTTACTCTAAATATTGCTAAGTATGACTCCCAGAGGCATTTCAATAGGGGTTTTCTCCAGCATAGTTTAGGATATGGCAGACCTTTTATTAAAAATTCCAAGGGAAAAATTTCATTATTTCCCTTTGGGGAAAAAAATCCATTATCATAGGAGCCTCATTGTACAAAAGTTCTTCCATCTCCCATCTTATATGGCAGAATTTTCTCCCTTCAGTTTGGAAGCAGAAAGAATCAGGTTATCACCTTTTATAAATATTTAAGATTATCTTTAAAGGAAGAACAATGAAGACAACACATTCCTGAGCCATAGTTCAAGACAACCATCTGCCCTGAATGTTTTTTACATTAAATTATTTTCTTATTTTAAGTAATAAACTATGGATTATCATTTGAAATACACAGGAGTAAGTGTCACATTTTCACTCTGAATGTGAGATTTATCTCTTACTTCCCTATATTGAATTAATATTGACAATCAAAATAAGACCAACAGTAGATAGCAAAATAAATGATTAGTCCTATGAAAACTAGAATCATAGCGTCTATTTCTATCCCTTCATGGCAAATAGAAGGGGAAAAATTGGAAGCAGTGACTGATTTTATTTTCTTAAGCTCCAGAATCACCTGGGAAGGTAACTGCAGCCATGACATTAAAAGACACTTGTTCCTTGGAAGGAAAGCTATGACAAACCTAGACAATGTATTAAAAAGCAGAGACATCATTTCGTCAACAAAGTTCCGTATAGTCAAAGCTATGGCAGAGACATAAGAGACACAGGTTTGATCCCTGGGTCAGGAAGATCTGCTGGAGGAGGAAAGGGCAACCCACTCCAGTATCTTTGCCTGGAGAATCCCATGGACAGAGGAGCCTAGGGGGCTACAGTCCATGAGCTTGCAAGAAGGTGGATACAACTGAAGTGACTTAGCAAGCATGCACGTGGTTTTTCCAGTTCTCATGTATGGATCGAACCATAAAGACCGAGTTGATGCCTTTGAACTGCGGTGTTGGAGAAGACTCTTGAGAGTCTCTTGGACTGTGAGGAGATCCAACCAGTCAAATCCCAAAGGAACTCAACCCTGAATATTTGTTGAAAGGACTTATGCTGAAGGTGAAGCTCCAATTCTTTGGCCACCTGATGCAAAGATCCTACTCACTGGAAAAGATCCTGATGCTGGGAAAGGCTGAAGCCAAAAGAAGCAGCTGGGGAAACAGAGGATTAGATAGTTAAATAGCATCACCGACTCAATGGCCATGAATTCGAGCAAATTCCAGGAGATAGTGAAGGACAGAGGAGCCTGGAGTGCTGCAGTCCATGGGGTCACAAAGAGATGGACACAATTTAGTGACTGAACAACAACTAAGCCCTGTGAATAGGCATATACAAGTTATTAATCATTTTTCCCGATTGTGGTCATTAAGCTTGAGTTTGTTTAGAGGTAAAAGTCACAGGCATGGTATCCAGTCCCATCAAGTCATGGCAAATAGACGCTTGCTCCTTGGAAGAAAAGCTTTGACAAATCTAGACAGCATATTAAAAAGCAGAGACATTACTTTACTGACAAAAGTCTGTCTAGTCAAAGCTATGGTTTTTCCAGAAGTCATATATGGATGTGAGAGATGGACCATAAAGAAGGCTGAGCACCGAAGAACTGATGCTTTTGAATTGTGGTGTTGGACAAGACTCTTGAGAGTCCCTTGGACTGCAAGGAAATCAAACCAGTCAATCCTAAAGGAAATCAGAAAATTTCCTTTTCTCCTGGAATTTCATCACCTCCACTAGCTTTTTCATAGTAATGCTTCCTAAGGTCCACTTGACTTCACGCTCCAGGATGTCTGGCTCTAGGTGAGTGATCACACCATCGTGGTTATCTGATCATTAAGAACTTTTTTTGTACAGTTCTGCTGTGTATTTTTTCCACTTCTTAATTTCTTCCGCTTCTCTTAGATCCCTGCCATTTCTGTCCTTTATCGTGCCCATATTTGCATGAAGTATTCCTTTGGTATCTTCAGTTTTCTCGATGAGATCACTGTTCTTTCTCATTCTATAGTTTTCCTCTATTTCTTCGGACTGTTCACTTACGAAGACTTTCTCGTCTTTCCTGGTTACTCTCTGGAACTCTGTATTCAGTTGATCATATCTTTCCCTTTGTCCCTTGCCTTTCGCTTCTCTTCTTTTCTCCACTATTTGTAAGGCCTCCTCAGACAACTACTTTGCCTTCTTGCATGGTATGAGCCACGGTCAGCTCCCGGTCTTGTTTTCACTGGCTGTATAGAGCTTCTCCATCTGTGGCTACAAAGAACATAATCAGTCTGATTTCGGTATTGACCATCTGGTGACGTCCACTTGTACTGTTATCTCTTGTGTTGTTGGGAAAGGGTGTTGGCTATGACCAGCGTATTCTCTTGCCAAATTCCTTAGCCTTTGCCCTGCTTCATTTTGTTCTCCAAGGCCAAACTTGCCTGTTATTCTGGGCATCTCTTGACTTCCTAACTTTGTGTTTCAATACCCTGCGAGGAAAGGCTTCTTTTTTTTGACCCTGTGTAGAATCACTGCAGATGGTGACTGCAGCCATGAAATTAAAAGACACTTACTCCTTGGAAGAAAAGTTATGACCAACGTAGACAGCATATTGAAAAGCAGAGACATACTTTGCCAACAAAGGTCCGTCTAGTCAAGGCTATGGTTTTTCCTGTGGTTATGTATGGATGTGAGAGTTGGACTGTGAAGAAGGCTGAACACCGAAGAATTGATGCTTTTGAACTGTGGTGGAGAAGACTCTTGAGAGTCCCTTGGACTGCAAGGAGATCCAACCAGTCCATTCCCAGTCCCTGGGATTTCTTTGGAAGGAATGATGCTCAAGCTGAAAATCCAGTACTTTGGCCACTTCATGCGAAGAGTTGACTCACTGGAAAAGACTCTGATGCTAGGAGCGATTGGGGGCAGGAGGAGAAGGGGATGACAGAGAATGAGATGGCTGGATGGCATCACGGACTCGATGGACATGAATTTGAGTGAATGCCAGGAGTTGGTGATGGTCAGGGAGGCCTGGCATGCTGCGATCCATGGGGTCGCAAGGACTCGGACACGACTGAGCAACTGAACTGAGCTGAACTGAGACTGTAAGAGCCCCGACTTTCGGTGCGAGCACTGTTCTCAGTGTGGGTGCTTGCCACGTATTCATCAGGGTGTGCTGGCCCTTGTTCCCTTGCTCGGGTGTGGCCAGGGTCATGGTGACCGGTGCTTGCAATGAACATTGGGCAGGAGCTCTTTGTGGTTGTCACCATCCTGCTGGGGGCAGGATCTTTTGCCCAGTTGTTGTAGAAGTTTTAAGCAGTTTTAAGCTGAGCTGTGAGATGGACAGGATGGGAGGGCTCCCTCTGGGAAAGAAGCGACTGCATTTTCTCTCCAAGAGCTGTTTTGCTAGTAAGAGAAGGCAGTGGCACCCCACTCCAGTACTCTTGCCTGGAAAATCCCATGGACGGAGGAGCCTGGTGGGCTGCAGTCCAGGGGGTCGCTAAGAGTCGGACATGACTCAGTGACTTCACTTTCACTTTTCACTTTCATGCACTGGAGAAGGAAATGGCAACCCACTCCAGGGTTCTTGCCTGGAGAATCCCAGGGAAGGGGGAGCCTGGTGGGCTGCCCTCTATGGGGTCACACAGAGTTGGACACGACTGAAGCGACTTAGCAGCAGTGGTTCTGTGATGCCACCTGCTACCGGGTGTGCATGCCAACAAAGACCACCATTGCTGGCC
>SJYF01000299.1:10765818-10788352 GCA_006410515.1 Procapra przewalskii
TTATGCAATATCATTAATTACAAACATCATTTTTCATAAATGATCAGTTAATGCAAATTATTTATGAGTCAGACCCTAGAAAGAAATACAATGAAATATGAAGAAAAAACTCTGATTAAGTTTTTACTATTGAAGATATAAGAGATGCTATCCATGAAAACATTTATTACAGGAGCCAGTTCAAAGAAAAAATGAAAAAAATGTACAAAATTCAAACAAAACAACTCACCCCAAATGGTGATATTTTCAGAAATTTATGAAAAATCTTATTATCTTATTAAATTTTTATTCTATTCTTGGCCCTGCCATTAGCTAGCTGTGTAGAGTGTTATGTGACTTACTTCCCTATACCTCAGTTATTTCGTCTATAAAATGGAGATGATATTCTTTCCCTAAGAGTTTTACAGAATTGATACAAGGATTCCAAAAAAAGAAAAATGTAACTAAAACAACTCTGAGTGAAAACAATACCGCAACTTAAAAACACTGACTAAAAACAGTAATGCTATTATTAAATGATATTCAAGTATTTGAAAATACACACTTTAAATTACTTTATTTAAGAAGCAAAAATTTCTCTCCCAAATTAACAGTTTTAAACACAGATTCTAGAATTTAAGTTGGTTGGGGACAAAAAAGGAACTGAACTGCTTCTCTTCCAGTTCAGTTTCTTATAATCAAGGCTGTAGGAAAGGTACAAGAAAACAGATCCTTCTATCCCCCTCTGCTTGGCAGAAGAGCAGCAAGTTGTAAGGAGAGAAAAGGGAACTGAAAAGACAAAACAAAAAGAAATATTATCAAAAGTTTGTTTCTACTGAGAAGTGGAGAGACTGGAATGTTCTGGAAAAGACTATCTACTCAGAAGCAGGGAAGTCAATTAAAATTTATCAAAATATTAAACCATAGTTCCTCAAAACATTCAGGCACTAATACGCCAATATTTCTTTCAGTTTGCATGAGGGCAGTTGTTTCCTTTATGCACTTCCCTTTTAAACCAAAATTATGTTAACAGATCCACAAACTGCAAGAGGCAAGCAATGTCATTTAGTGATAAATCAATGGTAGATTATGCCTGTCACAGCCAAAGAATTCAGCTAATAAATGACAGTTTTTATTATCATATCCCAAATGCTATTTCGTGAAACCCAGCAAGTGTTAAACTAAGCTGACTTTGTCCCTAAACGACTGTAGTTGCTTTTTAAACAATTTTTAAAAACAGCAAGAAAACCCTGCAGTAATAGGTCCCTTCAGCTGTTCTTCTGATTTACAAGATCCAGAATGAGTAAATGAGACAGCTATTCTAGGTAATTCACATCAACTGCTACTTTGGTCCACGTACAATGGAGTGTCTGAGTTGGAAAACAAAAAAAAAAATACACAATAAGCAATAAAACATTCACATTTTGGTCTCAATTATTAATAAAAATTCTATAGCTTAATTTGGCAATAAACCTCTGGAAAACCCAAGAAACCTGAATAAAGATAAGTATAATAATCCAGGCATCTTTTACTGTGTAAGTATCAAAACTTTTGGGAAATAAACATAGATTAAACAACAACAACTGTGGTAATTCAGGGTAACAGTTATACCCAGTTCAGGCACTCATTGGACATTTCAAATTTACATGTGATATGTGGGAGGTCTGAAAATGTCTTAGAAATCTGGAGGTGGCTGTTTGAATAAAATGGAGAAGTTCTTTGGTGACAGATTTAAGATCGCATTCATACTCTTAATAAATTCTACTGCCTCAGTACTGTAACCTATATCTTCGGAAGGTATAAAACTAAAGGAAAAAAGAAAAAAGAACTAAACTAAACATCTCCAAGATTTAAAGTTTTACATTTCTAACATTTCATATGACAATTTACCTTTGTTTTCTTTAGCTGAATAACAGCTTCAAGAAAAGTTATCTCTTCAAATGTTCTCAAAACTGGTTCAAGTTCTATTAAACATTCTAAATAAGAAAAAAAGAGCTCAGGTTGCTTATAATCATTAAAATGAAAAACACAAATGCTAATATTAAGTGATAAGGCCTTAAGTCAATTTTTTCCCAAACTGACAACATTCAAAATCATTAGAATGTTTACTGCCAAAATGTTTATTATAGGCATAAAGATAGATATATCTAAATAAAGAGATCAACAGAATATAATTGAGAGTCTAAAAATAAGCCTTTGCAAGAATGGTCAATTATTTTTTGACAAAGTTGCTAAGATAATTCAACAAGGAATGGAGAGACTTTCCAACAAATGCTGGATGCCCACACGAAAACAGATTTTAGACTCTTACCTCACAATATACATAGAATTAACTTGAAATGGACTATGCACCATGGACAGAGGAGCCTGAAGGGCTACACACCATGCGGGTGCAAAGAGTGGGATGCGACTGGAGTGACTCAGCATGCATGCACGGACTACACACCTAAATGTAAGTGGAAATCTTCACTGCCTTGAGCTAGGCAAGTAACTCCCAGGATACGGTATCAGAAACAGGATCCGTAAAATACCTTTGATAACTGGACTTCAAAATATCTTTGATAACTGGACTTTGAAACGTTTACATTAAGAAAAATGATGCATTAAGAAAAACAATGCAATTCAGAAAAATGAAAAGACAAGCCCCAGACTAGGAGAACACTTTTACCTATCATGGATCTGGCAAAGAACTTATATCTAGAAGAGAAAAAGAACTCTAACAACTTAAGACAAATAACCCAATTTAAAAATGAGAAAAGGATTGAATTTCAGCAAAGGAGACACACAAATAGCTAAAAAGCACATGAAAATATGCTTAAACACCACTACCCATTAGGAGATGCAAATTAAAACTACAGTGAGGTATCACTCCATACTCACTAAAATAGATGTAATTAAAAAGACAAAATAACAAGTACTGACAATGATGCAGAGAAAAGGAAAACCTCCCACATTGCTGGTAGGAACCTATCACAATGCAGTTGCTTTGGCAAACAGCTTGGTGATGTCTTTAAAATGAAGGATAAATTTACCACACAATCAAGCAATGCACTCCTGACACACGTGCATATGAACAGTCATAGCAGTATGATTAATAATAGCCAACAAGGAGAAGCATCATACTGCTGCTACTACTAAAGTAATATATAGACATGCTGCTCAAGGGAGAGGTCAGGGCTCCAGAAACAAAACTGAGCATCAAGAAGGTAGAGACGGTATAAAAGCCATGGTTTGGACTGGATTGTCTAAGGGAGAAAGTGCAGTAAAGACCCCATATTTAGCTCTAAGCCATTTTCAACAGTTAGAAACTGAGCAGAGGAAGAAAAAGAGATAGAGGAAGAGATGATAATAGGGAGGGAAGCATGGTCTCTTGTGCCTTGGAAGCTATCAGGGGAGTTTCAAGGAGGGAGGGAGTCAGCCAAAACTTCTGCTGAGAGGCTGAGATAATCAGTTATTTCAACACTGCTTTCCTTGGTAACTTGAACAAACACAGCTTTAGTGGCAATATGAAACAGAAGACTGCTGTAAGTCTGTTAATAAATAAATTAGAAGGGAAGAAGCAGAGACAACAAGTATGGACAATTCCTACCAAGTGTTTAGATCCAAATCCAAGTGGAAAAATTAGGTGGTAGCCAGATGATATGGGGTCAGGAATTTTTGCCCTATATAAAGATAGGATCTAATAGTATAATAGATCTGATGACAGACGAAGGAGCCAGCACACAGGCAGAGGCTGGCAATGCAAGAGCAGAGAGAGGATGTTAAGGAACAGAATGCTGCAGAGAGGAGGAGAATGGCATCCAGAGACGAAGGAACACTGCTGAGTTGTATAAGAACACTTTTCTTTCCACTGTAAAAGAGAGAAGCAGCAAGACAGGTCAAGTACAACTAAACTGATGGATCTGGTAGTGGAACTACGCGGGAGTTCTCTCTCAGGGTTTCTATTTTCTCAGTGCTCAAAAGAAACATGGAACATGGGGTGCAGGAAGCTTAAGAAGGGAAGATGAGGTACAATATGGATTACCCCTGTCTTCTCTTCCTGAGTTCACAATCTATTAAGAAAAGCTACACAATTATGACAGATGGTGACCAAAATAACACCTTTATTACAGATAAAACTAAGTGGAATTATATCCCTTTTCAGATCTGCAGCATATAGGCTGACTAGTGATGTTCTGCCCCTTCCACTCAGTTTTACTCACTCAGCTACAGGCCTCACCTGCTTCCATATGGGGAAATAGAAAAATGTACGCATCTTTTAGACAAGCTTACTTCCAAAAGCAGGAGAAAACTGAGAATGGACTAGCTAAGTATGCTTAGTTTTTCTCCAAAATTAACGGATGAGCAGGAGAGTTGAGGGGCAGACAGAAGCTGGAAATGTTCCTCCCATGCTCCTCTTCTTGGAGACTGAAAGGGGATTTCATCTCCACTTTGGGAACATAAAGTATGGGACTTATGCATCTCCTACAGTAGTTCAAGACGATTATCTAGGACAGTAATTTTCAAACTTTTGGGTCTCAGAACTTCAAAATTATCCCAAAGAGCTTTTGTGTACATCGATCATATTTACTGACATTTACTATATTAGAAATTAAAACTGAGAACATTTTAAAACATCAGAGTGTATGACAATACATTACATTATCCCAGTGACATCATTACACCTCATTTAGTCTCTGGAAACTATTTTTCCAGAGGATGAGCATGAAAAGGGAAAATAATACCTTAATATTTATTAGTTTGAAAAAGTTTTGATTTTGTGAATCCTTTGTAAGTCTCAGGGACCAACCCCACCTCCAGGGTCCCTGTACCACAACTTAAGAATAGGTGATCTATGAGAATGTATTTGAAAACATAACAGAATGCCAAGTAGTGTTTAGAGTACAGTTTTAGCTATTAAAGAAAGCCAATGAATTCCATTTCTGGACAAGATGAAGCAACAAGGACCAATTCATCCTCCTGTCTTAAATATCCAACAGTCAGACAAAATGCATGAAACAGTGGTTATTAAGACACTAGGTATCAGGCAACAAAAAGGGACAGTGATCTCTGAGTGAAGAGGAATGGCTGAGGTGAGCCCTGCCACAGCCTGGCTGCCCAAGCATCCTGCCTTGAGAGTTTCCAGCTATACTACAGGGATAGGCCAATAAGGCGAGGCCTGGTGGAACCTCAAAGCTGGAGACACAGGGCTTAGAGTTAGGGTAGACCAAAGCAGAGAGGGTTTATGGGACACTGTAGGAGAGAGGAGTAGTACACGTAGCGAGAACTCCAGAGATCTGCAGAACATTCCTCTCAAATATTCAGCAGCACTGACTAATGCAGGACGTAGCAGTCACTAAGCCCAAAGCCAGTGTTTTCAATGAACAATAGGGAAAAGCTAGGAAGTTTGCAGAGAAGTGAGTATTAGCCTTAGTCTTAGTATTAAAGAAGAGAAAAAACTATTATTTGCTCTACTGTGTCCAACTTTTTGCGACCCCATGGACTGTAGCCCACCAGGCTCCTGTGTCCATGGAATTCTCCAGGCCAGAATACTGGAGTGGGTAGCCATTCCCTTCTCCAGGGGATTTAAGTTTCGACTAACGGCATGATCTTCAGAAGAGCTAGAACCTTTAGGGAATGGAGAAGAAATTACAGTTTGAAAACGGCACAGGGGACAAAAACAGATATATATATATATCTCCTATTAAATGGTGCTTGGAAATAAGAGAGAAAATACTAATCCATTATTGCAGCAAATTTTGATTTTTTTAAAGTACAATGCAGATAAGCACTAGATATAAGTTTTGAATGTAAAATATATTTCAAATTTTTTCTAGCTGGAAAGAAGATTCCCAGTCTACAGCTTGTCTTTTCATTTTCTGTAGCATCTTTTGAAATGTAAAATTTTTCAGGTTTTTTTGAAATTCAATTATCAAAATTTTTTTAATAGATCTTGTTTTTGATGTTTTATATAAGGGCTCTTGGCTCTTATATATAATCCGAGGTCATGAAGATTTTCTTCTATGTTTACATTTAGATGATGATCCATTCTACCTCTGAAATATATCTTAATTCTATCTGATTTTTTGATTTCCAGGATTGGTCTAGAGATTCTACTCTTGCCCTTCTCTGATCAATTTTCTTACACAGTAGCAAATAGCTCCTAAACTTAAATTTATCATGTTCTTTCTCTGAAAATTTGTATTTGGAATAACCTTCTAATCTTTTTATGATTGCCAACACTCTCTCCTACTTCAATCTCATCATCTAACAACTAAAAAAAAAAAAAAAACCAACAAATTTTTGACTTCATCATCTAACTTGTGTGACCGTTCAAGGATTACTTTATTTATAGCATATTCGCTATTTTTGCAATTCAAAAGGTCCAGATTAAAACTGTACACTTACTTAAGAAAGATGGTCTTTCATCCGGATTTTGCGCCCACCCACTTTCTATTAGAGAGATCATAAGTGCTCGATGAGGTATATCAAGTGGCAAACTTTCTTCATTAGTGTCAGGTCGATGTCCTTGTGACACACTATACATAATCTGCAAAGGGTTGGTGACGTCTGTCAAAACAAATGCAAATGTATTTCATTCGTTAGAAATATATTATGATCTAACATATTAATTACATTCTAAGATCAACCAGATGAAAATCAGAGAATCTTAAAAACCTTCGGTATAATTTATTACCTTCCTTTCTGTCAAAGGAATATTTATATCCCAGCTATTCCCAGACTTACAGGAGGAGTTTATAGCTTCACCTCTTTAATTCTGGGCTTGGCCACGTGATTTGATTTGGCCAGTGGAATATGAAGACAGCAGAGCAAAGCAGAGCTCAGCAGAGCTGAGTAGAACTAGCAGAGCCGAGAAGAGTCACAGCAACTAATCATCTAGTGTGAATAAGAAATAGTATAAATGTTTAGCTTGTTAGCTACTGAGATTTTGAGGTTGTTACACAGCAAACTGACGTAAACGAACCTCAAAGAAATAGACAACATTATCAGAAAATGTGAAAATTATTCTTCCAATGTCTGCTGGTCCTTAAAGGAGCACTAATTAAATTTTCATATAAAGAATTTTATTTTTTTTATTTTTTTTATTTTTTTTTTGCTTTTGTATTTTTTTCTTTTTTTTAAATTTATTTATTTATTTATTTATTTTTTTACATGATAGTATACATGTTTTAAGAATTTTATAGTTGGAATGAACCTCAGAAGTAAGATTTCAAAATGCTTATTTTGCAGATGAAAAAAATGAGGACTTAAGAGACTCAGTGGCTTAATAATGGAGTTAATTACTATCAGAACAAAACAAATCTATATTTTTCTGATCCTTAATTCAGTATTTTCCAACATACAAGGGATTCACATTGATAAACTGTTGTATTTTTGTAGTGTGCTTTCCACAAAATGAATAGTAGACAGATTTAAAATAGGTGATCTTTATTTAGATAGTTCTGAGTGTGATTTACCAACATGATGTCATAATAAGGAAGTCAAAGTGCACTTACCCTCAAAAGGCTGTTTTCTGGATAAGACTTCCCATGTAATAATTGCATAGCTGTTTAAGATAAAATATACATATAGTAACTATGCATAATAAACTAAACAGTACCGATTTTAAAAGCTGACGGTGGAGATACCATTTTTGAAAATGTAGTGAAATGCTGCTTAAAGAATCACTATATAGAACCAAGATGCTGAATATTTGTATACTTTTACTTTGAAAGGAAAATAATTCAATTTGAAAAATTAGGAAATTAGTACAATAAAAACAAAGTAATAGGCAAGGATAACTTGTGGATGATTCATTAATACTAGGCCCTTTAATTACATGATTCTATTATACACAGAAAATAAAGAGTAAAAAAAAGACTGTCTCATGTAGCCCTATTCTACTGACTTTTTTCTGGTGTGAGTACTGTCTCCTTTGGTAAAGTTAAATGTTATTCACACTTTTCCCTCCCTCTCTCAAGGTCACATATGATAAAAGCCCTTGAATATTACAAATTAATAGAATAATAGACAAGTTTTAATATTTTTTTAAGGATGTAAAATTAGCTTAAAGTGAGGCACCTTTATTTTTATGTTTTTATTTTTTTGGCTGCTCCGCACAACTTGCGAGATCTGTTTCCCAACCAGGGATTAAACCTGGGTCATGGCAGCGAAAGCCTAGAATCTTAATCACGAAGGTGCCAGGGAATTCCTTAAAGCAAGGTATTTTTAATTTGAAAAATATTAACCACTGTCTCTAATTTATTTTCATCACACCTATGAGAGAAGCGTAAGAATCATACTTTTAAACTGTAGCTTCAAAAAATAAATAAACTGTAGCTTTAAAACTCTGATTGATTAATCTTGTGGAGAAGGAAATGGCAACCCATTCCAGTACTCTTGCCTGGAAAATCCCATGCACAGAAGAGCCTGGTGGGCTACAGTCCATGGGGTCGCAAAGAGTCAGACACGACTGAGCGACTTCACTTCACTTTAGGCAAAGTTAACTCTGAGCAAAAGTAACATACTATACCTATATATATCATGCTTGACAGAAGCCCTTGCTTTCTGTCCGGGTTCATAGTTTTCAGGTGGCATATAGACAATTGTCCCTCCTTCTGGTGCAGACTTACTACTTCGTGATTGTGAGAGGGACATCATTCGCCATTTTGATAAACCGAAATCTGCAATCTGGAAGGGAAAAGAGTAATTTAAATCCAGGAATTGTTTGCCTTTCTTTATATTTACTGTGTTTAGACATGAGACCAGAATAAATGCTATATATACACATATATATTAGTATTTTATTTCTATATATTCCACCAGTCTCTTAACAAACTGGATTCCATAGTGCTGAACCCAACAGCCCTAGAAGCAACACAAACTGAGAGTTCAGCTTAATATCACAAGTTTTAAAAGAAATTAAGATTTGAAAAATTAAACAGGAATATTTTTTGCGTTTAGAAGAATGGAATGAGTACATCCACTTTACTTTTTGTGACAAGTAGCTTTACATCATGTGCTTTCAAAATTTACCTATACCACACAAAACTGCTAAAATACTCATATCTAATATGACCATCACTGTGTATAGGTTCTTCTTTATATGTGCTTAAAATAGTACTTTTATATTTTGAAATAAGTAAAATTCCATAAAGTATAACTCGTTATTATATGATTTTTGCTTACCACAAAAAGAATATCTGTTGACAATAGTGTAGTTAGCAATGTAACATATTCATGTCCATGCCTGGTGGCACCTAAAGAACTGTCAGTTACAGACATTCTCTACTTTTGACATGTCCTTTATAGTTTACCTCACTTGAAAATTTTGTGCAGATACTACACAATATTTTGTAACTATCTAAAATTTTGTTCTAATATTTTTAAAAATGGAGACAAAAATATAAGAACAGAAACAATACTTAATGAACAAAAAAGTATAAGGAAAGCTTTGAAGACATTTAATTTTAATTACTTAGACCTTACACTGTGCCATTTAGGAGTTGACAGAGTGGAATGAGCTCCATCCACCATACCATTTGTGTTTCAATCGTTTAACTCTTAAAATACTTACAAGCTTTAACAGAAGAAATCATTTCTTTAGTGTTTAGATGAATTTCAGATTAAAAAATTATAGCCCCACTCCAAAAAGGGACGGAGGACTATACAAATCTTTCATATATTACCACAATGAAAGGGTAAACTTAAGAAAAAAAATTAGAAAAGACCAAGAGAAAAAATGGTGCCTCGACATGAAGAGCTAAACTGGACTGATTTCTAAAGACAATGCAAGATGTTATTTAGTCACTAAGTCGTCCAACTCTTACAACCCCATGGACTGCAGCCAGCCAGGCTCCTCTGTCCAGGGGACTTCCCAGCAAGAATACTGGAGTGGGTTACCATTTCCTTCTCCAGGGGATCTTCCCAACCTAGGGACTGAACCCAAGTCTTCTGCATTAGAGGCAGATTCTTTAACACTGAGCCACCAGGGAAGCCCCATTCAGAACCGTATTTGACACGTAATGGGTGAACCATGTGTGTTAGTATCATTAGTGTTTTATACCCAGGAAAAAACCTCTAAAGCTTACTCTTATTCATATAATACCAACAACACAGAATGCAGTTTGAGGGTCTTTAATCTAAACTTTTAGGTGGTATTAAGATTCTGGGCATCTGTATCCCAGTTACTCTTACTTGCTACTACAAACTCTTATTTCTCTCACTCATCTTCTAAAAGCAAAAACAGTGCTCCATTTACACATTGGCTAGGATAATAAGCATTACTATGAGAAGGCAAAGAAGGCTGAGTGCCAAAGAATTGATGTTTTCAAATTGTGGTGCTGGAGAAGACACTTGAGAGTCCCTTGGATTGCAAGGAAGTCAAATCAATCAATCCTAAAAGAACTCAACCCTCAACATTCACTGGAAGGACTGATGCTGAAGCTGAAGCTGAAGCTGAAATACTTCGACCACCTGATGGGAAGAGCTGACTCACTGGAAAAGACTGATGCTGGGAAAGAACGAGGGCCAAAGGAGACGGAAACAGACAGCAGCGCCCACTCAATGGCCATGAATTCGAGCAAACTCTGGCAGTTAGTGGAGGACAGGGGAGCCTGGCGTGCTGCAGTCCATGGGGTCGCAGAGAGTCCAACACAACTTAGTGACTGAACAGCAACAGGTTCTTCTTATACCTGAACCATACACTGCAGACTACTGGGCTAAGCACTGCTGTGAATACAGCGCTGCAGAAAATGCATTCTTAGTTTGCTTATGTGCTCCTTTTACATCACATTTGTGTTTTGAAACCTTATCTAGAAAAATTAATCAGAATTCCCTTTATCAGTCAATTTAGTTTGGTTTTCACATCGAACTACACTTCTTCCCCTTCTCTATCACAAACACCATATACAAAAGACATGACTCATTAAATCTGGATCTTCCAAAGAAGAGAAAAAGGGAAGAATATG
This sequence comes from Procapra przewalskii, assembly GCA_006410515.1. NCBI lineage: Eukaryota > Metazoa > Chordata > Mammalia > Artiodactyla > Bovidae > Procapra > Procapra przewalskii. The sequence continues at coordinate 10,776,747 of SJYF01000299.1, forward strand.
AGATGGATACAAGTTCTATGGTTTCTTGAGGATCCTGAAATATTTGTCATTCAACAATGAAGACAGAGAATAGGAGCTTTTCATTTCTACACAAGATCTTAACATACATTTCAAAGGTAAAGGATCTTTTAGTTAAAAACAGATGATAACGCAACAAGAATTTATTGTATAGCACAGAAAACTATATTCAGTATCTTATAATAACCTATAAAGGAAAAAAAAATCTAAAAAATATGTAAAATTGAATCACTTTGCTGTATAACTAAAACATAGCACTGTAAACCAACTATATTTCAATTAAAAAATTTTTTAAAATCAGCGGAAATTAAAACACTTTGCTCATAAAAATCATCCCTAATCTTACCACCCTACCAGAATAGCTATTTTCATTTACATAATACTGTCTGTCTCTTTAAAACTATGAAGTTATCATCAGTAAGAAGCTATGAGGAAGAACCTCCAAGCATTCTGGTTTCCACCCAGGACTGACGACAGGAGAGAAACCGGACATGGTGCATATAAACGCTTCCTTCCCACAAGCCTGTCATGGGTTCATTTGCATTTAAGGTGCACTAATAGATGCTGACCAGCAGACAACAAGTTGAACGTATTCTTTTTAAAGTAGAAGAGTCTTGGTTGATCTTAACTAGTAAAGATTTTTATTTTAGATACTATTAATATGTTTCTGATTAACATTACAGTGAGAAAATTTACTTAAAAAAACAAAAAACTAACAAGGTGTGAGGTTCCCTTTAATCTCATTAAGTACTTAAAGAGAATTTTTGTATTTCATTTCAATGGCCCTTTCAAGAAGACAGGTAGATAGGATAACTTAATTATTCATGAGTCACTGAAACTCTTACTTTTAAGGGTCATTTATAAAACAAAAAGTAGAGACACACAGGATACATATAAAAGAGTGTCACTAATTTATAAGAACTGTATTAGAAAGGTCACAGTTTTGTATGTGCTAAAAGTAACAAAAATTTAAAAAAACACACACAAAGCCAAACTATTTTAAATTCTATTCATGTCAAATAAATACCATGGGTACCCTACTCATCAGTGAAGAAAAGAAGCAGGGATCGTTATCACCTATTACTTTGCTTGGGTCTTCTCTATCAAGAATAGTTTCTGGACTGAGATGAAGGAAATAAGGTCCAAGGAAGTTGAAAAATTCATATATTACAAGTCTCAGTTCATTTTACATATATTTCAGGTTTAGTTAGAATACTAGCAAATACCTCCACGGTGCAGAACAGAGAATAGTATTTGTTTTGTTGAAGGTCTGTTCGAACATCATGACCTGACCCATAAGGAGAGCTGCAAACACAAAAGGTCCCAAGAAGCTTGCCACCACCATCCACACCCTCTCGCCTTTTAGTACAAAAGCAAAAGCCTGAATTCTAGCTTGGGTGTGGTGGTTCTTTGGGACACTAATCCACCATTTTCTTGGTCTACTGGCTTTCCAAATAAGGTTGCTATCCCTTGCCCCAGCACCTCATCTGTTGATTTACTGGCTCTGTTGTGTGGGAAGCAGTATAAAGTTGGGTATGGTAGCAAGAACACTTGGGAAAGCAGTCAAAGAAGGACTTTTGTAACACTTGTATAAAAAAAAGGAGAAAAATGGGCTAACAGTTCTTTTAGGAGTATGCCAAACAAAATGAATGCTTATTCTCCAAAAGTCCTAATTAATAAAAGGCCTGAACTTGACCTGAAGGGAGGTTTTTAGCACCATGCTGTGTAGCTCTGATTTGAGCACTGTAATGGTTAGAATGCCAGAATAAAAAACTGTGATAAAACCAAATGCTGGTGAGGGTGCAGAAAAGCTGTGTCTTTCATACACTGCTGGTGAAATGTATAATGGTGCAGCCACTGTAGAAAATAGGCAGCTGCTTAAAAACCTAAACCTACTTTACCATATGAGCACGCAGTTAAACTCTTGGGCATTTATCTCAGAGGAATAAAAACTTACGTTTGTTCAAAAAGTTATACAGGACTATTCAATGGAGCTGCATTTTAACTGCCAAAGGCTAAAAATAACCAAATCTCTCTCAATAAGTGAATGGTTAAACAACTGCAGTACACCCATACCACGGAATATTATTCACCAATGAAAAAGAAAACAACTCTTAACACAAGCAAAGACTCAAATAGATCTCAAAGGCCTTATGCTAAATGAACAAAGCCAGTCTCAAAATATCATACCCTGTATGATTCCATTGTCAAAACAACAAAATTATAGAAAAGAAAAACAGATTACCAGGTGACAGTGGTTAGGAATGATGGAGGGAAGGTGAACATGACTATAAAGGGAGAGTGTGAGTGGTATCTTTGTTGTGATAGAATAGTGCTATATCTTGACTGCTGTAATAGTCACAGAAATTTACACCAGATAAAGTGAAACAAAACTACAAACTACACATGTGTACTGTACCAATGTCAAATTCCTGCCCTTGAAATGGTACTGTAATTATATGTGATGTAACCACTGGTAGAAACTGGGTTAAAGGTACATGAGACTTCTTTACTTTGCAACCACCTAAGAATCTCTAATAATTTCAAAACAAAAAGCAAATAAAGGTATACTTAACAATTTAAATTAAGAATATAATGACTTTGTATCTGAACCGTAGTTTTATGAATATCTGTAGTCTAAGAATAGCTAACCCACTGCAGCAGGAAGAAGTGGCACTGAATTAGGGGCCATGGAAAAGGCAGAGGTATTACATTGGCAAGTAGAAAAATTAACTAAAAAGTCTTTACAACTATTAAACACAAGGATGCAGATAAACTTTTTTGAAAAACAGTAATTACCTTAACATGAAATTCATTATCCAATAAGATGTTTTGAGTCTTCAGGTCATGATGAAGTAGAGGAGGATTCATGTTGTGCAGGTAGTTTACACCTAGAGCAATCTCATGCAGAATACGAAATCTCAATGGCCAGGGAACATCAGGATATTCCATTTTCTTCATATATATGAAAATAAATAAAACCAAAATTAGTGGCCAAATTCACTTCCACTTTGAAAATGAAATATTCCATGAGGAATAGTATAAATTAAATATCTAGTATAACTAAGTATAGGGCAAAATATACTTATTTTATTATATAGTATCTATTTGACATTCTTTAACATCCTTGGATCTTATTTTCCTTATAGAGAAAATAATGATTTTACAGTACTAATATTTCCTTTTAGTATATACTGGCAATGTCCTACATGGTATGGGGTCTTTCTCCAGTTGAGACAGTTTATTTTTATCTGTATAATACCCAGACACATATATTTATACTCGACATGTGTTCTCATTACAGGTTGTTGTTCAGTTGCTAAGTCATGTCCCACTACTTTTGATCCCATGGACTACAGCATGCCAGGCTCTGTTTTCTATTATCTCCTGGAGTCTGTGTTCAAATTCATGACCATTGAGTTGTTGATACTATCTAATTATCTCATCTTCTGCCACTCCCTTCTTTCACCTTCAATCTTTCCCGGCATCAAGGTCTTTGCCTATGAGTCGGCTCTTCTCATCAGATGGTCAAAGTATTTGAGCTTCAGCTTCAGCATTGATCCTTCCAATGAGTACTCAGGGTTGATTTCTTTTAGGATTTACTGAATTGATCTTCTTGCTGTCCGAGGGACTCTCAAGATTCTTCTCCAGCAACACAGTTCAAAAGCATCAATTCTTTGGCGTCCACCCTTCTTATAGTCCAACTCTCACATCCCTATGTGACTACTGGAAAAACTATAGCTTTGATTACACAGACCTTTGTAGCAAAGTGATGTCTCTGCTTTTTAATACGGTAAGTTTGTCATAGCCCTCCTTTCAAGGAGTAAATGTCTTTCAATTTCATGGTTGCAGTTATAGTCCACAGTGAGTTTTGGAGTCCAAGAAAATAAAATCCATCACTGCTTCTACTTTTTCCCCTTGTATTTGCTATGAAGTGATTGGACCGGATGCCATGATCTTAATTTTTACAATATTGAGTTCCAAGCCAGCTTTTTCACTCACCTTTTCGACCCTCATCAAGAGGCTCTTTAGTTCATCTTCACCTTCTGCCATTAGGGTGATATCATCTGCACGTCTGAGGTTGTTGATTTTTCTCCCAGCAATCTTGATTCCAGCTTGTGATGCATCCAGCTCAGCACTTCAATGATGTACTCTGCATAGAAGTTAAATACGCAGGGTGACAATATACAGCTTTGTTGTACTCCTTTCCCAATTTGGAACCAGTCAGTTTTCCATGATTGGTTCCAAATGTTGCCTCTTGACTCACATACAGGTTTCTCAGGAAACAGGTAAGGTAGTCTGATGACTCCCATCTCTTTAAGCATTTTCCAGTTTGTTGTGATCCACACATTGAAAGGCTTTAGCATCGTCAATGAAACAGAAGATGTTTTTCTGGAATTTCCTTGCTTTCCGCATGATCCAATGAATGTTGGTAATCTGATCTCTGGTTCTTCTTCCTTTACTAAATACAGCTTGTACACTTAAAAGCTCTTGGTTCACATACTGCTAAAACCTAGCAGTCTGCAAAAACCTTGAAGGATTTTGAGCATATCCTTGCTAGCATGTGAAATGAGCACAATTGTATGGCAGTCTGAACATTCTTTGGCATTGCCCATCTTTGACACTGGAATGAAAACTGACCTTGTCCAGTCTTGTGGACACTATGCATTTCCCAAATTTGCTGATATATTGAGTGCAGCACTTTAACAGCATCATCTTTTAGGATTCTAAATAGCTCAGCTGGTATTCCATCCCCTCCACTAGGTTTGTTCACAGTAACGCTTCTTAAGGCTCACTTGACTTCATACTCCAAGATGTCTGGCTCTAAGTGAGTGACCACACCATCATGGTTATCCAGGTCTTTAAGACCTTTTTTGTGTAGTTCTTCCATATACTCTGGCCACCTCTTCTTGATCTCCTCTGCTTCTGTTAGCTCCATGCCATTTCTGTCCTTTATTGTGCCCATCCTTGCATGAAATGTTTCCCTTGACATCTCCAATTTTCTTGAAGAGATTTCTAGTCTTTCCCATCCTATTGTTCATTTAAGAAGGCCTTCTTATCTCTCCTTGCTATTCTCTGGAGCTCTACATTCAGTTGGGTGTATCTTTCCCTTTCTTCCTTGCCTTTCATTTCTCTTCTTTCCTCAGCTTTTTGTAAAGTCTCCTTGGACAACCACTTTGCCTTCCTGTACCCTTTTTGAGATGGCTTTGTTATTGTCTCCTATACAATGTTACGAACCTCTGTCTATAGTTCTTCAGGCACTCTGTCTACCAGACCTAATCCCTACAATCTGTTCATCACCTCCACTGTATAAACATAACAGATTTGATTTAGGGTATATCTGAATGGCCTAGTGGTTTCCCCCACTTTCTTCAATTTAAGTATGAATCTTGCAATAAGGAGCTCGTGATCTGTGCCACAGTCAGCTCCAGGTCTTGTCTGGCTGACTGTATAGAGCTTCTCCGTCCTTGGCCGTAAAGAACATAATCTTTTTTTTGATATTGACCATCCGGTGATGTACATGTGTAGAGTCGTCTCTTGGGTTGTTGGAAAGGCTGTTTGCTATGATCAGCGTGTTCTTTTGACAAAACTCTCTTAGCCTTTGCCCTGCTCCATTTTGTATTCCAAGGCCAACCTTGCCTGTTTTTCTGGGTATCTCTTGACTTCCTACTTTTGCATTCCATGCATAATATAGAAACATTACAAATGTAATGCCTTTATTTCCTGGTACTTACAAGTAATAGTCATCTGAATTTTCTTAAATACTTTCCTCACTTAAATATTAATACAGCTTCCCAGGAAGATGAATATACTCAGAAGAAGTAGATAATCATTGGGGAAGAAGGTAGATGAGTGCTCAACCTGCATTTTATCATTCCTTCCAGAAATTAGCAATGCCCCTTAGGAGGCTCTAGAATTTCTAGTGGGCTCCAAATTTGGGTACCAGAGTATCTACTGGGGTGCTGGGGTACGGGAGAAAAACATTAGAATCCATGCTTACATTCATTCAAAAAAAGGAAATTGTGTTTTGTATCTTAATTGCTGTGTTGGTTATACAAATCTTACGTACTGACACTAGTCACTTTACTCTGCCCTTGTTTTAGATCGTGCCGTCACAAACAGAATGTGTTGCACCCTAAAATAAAGAGGAAGTCACTCCATGAGTGGTGATAGGGGCACCCATGATCCCTCAGTGCTTATAGAACACTGTGATGCACCAGAATTTAGAGGTGGTCAGTGACTGGATTTTACAGATTACGTTATTACTCAGTTTTAACTAAAGCAACCTTCACAAAACAGACCCAGGTATTTAAAAATATTTCTTGAGGGAAACTGTGGGCTAGAGATAATCTTAATAAGGTCAAACAAACAACAGTAGATGAATATACACATTCTGAGAATGAGGACCTCACCCTCTCAAAGTTGTTTACTAATGGCTTTCATAGTTGAAGACAGAGTAACTGGTACCTTGAGAAAAAGGTAATATGGCTCATGCCATTGCCTATTATTGGAAAAACTCAGGTATTTGATACTCAGAGATAGATAACTTGGCCTATTAATTCAGAACTTTGTGAACTGATACTACTAACATTTAATTAGAATACTGAATTGTCTTTAACATAAAATAAAAGCTGGCTTCAGCCAACACTACACTGTGCAGTGTGCAGAGTCTGTCTTTTCTCTCTCCTGCTCCTCTCCCACATACCCTAACCTGCGGGTACTGGAATTCAGTGTCAGCCTCAGGAACCTAAGCAGCGTAATCGAGGTGACTAGAACGCAGGGTCTGGCTGCACAGTACTTTTAACAACACAGAAGAAGCCAGAAATGGTGAAATTTTACCACTGCAACTGCTTGTCATTATTCTTATTTTGGCTCACATGTAAAACCAAAGCACTTTATAGGTTAAGTAACAGAATTCTAGCCACTGAAAATGTGTAGTACTTACGCTATGTAGGAGCTCATTTAATGATCCATTTGGCATGTATTCGGTAACTATTCCCAAAAATTCAGGCTCGTTGCAAATTCCCAAAATTGGAAGAATGTAACTAAATCGAGCTTTGTGTAAAATTTCAGCTTCTCTTAAGACATCATTTCTTTCACTAAAGAAAAAAAAAACAAAATTATTTCAAAATAATGAAAAATACACAATTATCATGTCCATAATATTAATTCTGGATTTTTTCATTCATTCATTAGCTTATGACCTCATGTAAATTAGGCAACTTTTCTTACTTTCTTCATATTTAAAGGAGGGATAATATCTACCCTATATATTCCATAGGTCTGTTTAGAGACCAAAATAATATATATAAACCACTGACAGAAGGAAGTGCTACTCGCAGATTGAAACTGTACTTTTCCTAGGAAAGGGAAAGAATGCAATATTTGTTTATAAAGTCTATTTGCATTAAAACAATAGGTGCTTGAACTAATTACTTAAGTTTGTTTTATTAAAATGATAAAATTTTATTAGACTATTACATTAAATTTTATGGTTGCATACCATGTAAAAAATTTCTAAATATCCTGAATATTAAAACACTTAAATGTGGTAGATTTTAATGACTTGATGATAATAGTTGCATAAGGGTTGATACTACTCAGAAATTATAGGCTGGGACTCAGAAAAAGAACACTGAGAAGAGATAAATGCTTATAACATCCCTGGGCTAACTCTGGATTCCAGATTTATTTCCTTTTCATTCATAAAAGAAATAAGTGTTGAACTTTCATTATGAATAAGCCACAGTGCTCAGCCCTATGGAGACAATTAAGTTAAAACAAAACAAAACAAAACATAGTTTGGTGAGTTCCCTGGTGGTGCAGTGGATAAGAATCTGCCTGCCAAGGCCAGGGACACGCATTCAGTCCCTGGTCTGGGACGATTTCACATGTCATGGAGCAACTAAGCCCACGGGCCACAATGACTGACTGAAGCCTGCATGCTCCAGGGCCCTGCAGACACAACCAGCGAGGCTCTGTGCCACAACTCCTTAAGCCAGCACACCTAGTCTGTGCTCCACAAGGAGAGAGGCCACCGCAACGAGAAACCCATGTGCCACAACTGGAGTAGCCCCCACTGCCTGCAAACAGACAAAGTCCATGTGCAGCAGCAAAGACCTAGCAGAACCAAAGACAAATAAATAAAGCAGTGTGTACATGTCAAGTAAATAAAAAATTAGATAAAAAAAATACAGTCTGTGATCTCAGTTCAGTTCAGTCGCTCAGTCCAGAAACCTTTTTAAGAAACATACATACTCATCGTGATCTTGACTTGTACATTTCCAACGACTAGCGGGCTTCCCAGGTTACACTCGCGGTAAACAACCTGCCTGCCAAGGCAGGAGACATAAGAGACTCAGTTCAAACCCTGGGTCAGGAAGATCCCCGGGAAGAAGAAATGGCAACCCACTCCAGTATTCTTGCCCTATTACTGATGAACACAGACGCAAAAATCCTCAACCAAATATTAGCAAACCAAATACAACAACACACTGAAAGCTTCTTACATCATGATCAAGTGGGATATATTCCTGGGATGCAAGGATTCTTCAATATACGAAAATCAGTGAATGTGACAAACCATATTAACAAACTGAATAAAAATCACACGATCATCTCAACAGATGCAGAAAAAACTCTGGACAGAATTCAACACCCATTTATGATAAAAACTCTCCAGAAAGTGAGCACAGAGGGAACCTTCCTCAACATTATAAAGGCCATATATGACAAACCTACAGCAAATATTCTCAAAGGTGAAAAACTGAAAGAATTTCCTCTCAGATCAGGAACAAGACAAGGGTGTCTACTCTCAACACTATTATTCAGCATAGTTTCAGAAGTCCTAGCCACAGCAATCATAAAAGGAAAAGAAATAAAAGGAATCCAAACTGGAAAAGAAAACGTAAAACTGTCATTGTTTGCAGATGACAATGATACCTTCCATAGAAAATCCTAAAGACGGCACCAGAAAACTACTAGAGCTCATCAGTGAATTTACTAAAGTTGCAGGATACAAAATTAAAACACAGCAATTTCTTGCATTCTGATACACTAACAGAGAAAGATCAGAAAGAGAAATTAAGGAAACAATCTCATTTACTATTGCAACAAAAAGAACAAAATACCTAGGTATAAACCTACCTAAGGAAGCAAAAGATCTGTACACAAAAAACTGAAAGACATTCAGGAAAGACATCAAAGATACAAACATACGGAGAGATTCACCATGTTCTTGGATTGGAAGCATCAATATTGTGAAAATGACTATACTACCCAGAGCAATCTACAGATTCAATGTAATCCTTATCAAATTATCAGTGGCATTTTTCATTGAACTAGAACAGAAAATTTTACAATTTGCAGAAAATACAAAAGATCCCAAATAGCCCAAAACAACCTTGAGAAAGAAAAATGGAGCTGGAGGAATCAGGCTCTCTGACTTCAGATTATACTACAAAGCTACTGTCATCGAGACAGTATGGTACTGCTACAAAAGTGGAAATACAGACTAATGGAATAGGATAGAAAGCCCAGAAACAAATCAATGCACACACAGTCACCTAATTTATGCCTAAAGAGGCAAGAATATACAGTGAAGCCATCCTCAATACGTAGCGCTGGGAAAACCGGACAGCTGCTTGTGACAGAATGAAATTAAACTCTAATGCCATACACAAAAATAAACTCAAGATGAATTAAAGACCTGAATGAAGGCCAGACACTGAAAAATTCTTGAAGGAAAATATAGGCAGAACATTCTTTGACATAAATCATTGTAGGATCTTTGCTGACCCACCTCCTAGAGTAATGTCAATAAAAACCAAAATTAACAAATGGGATCTGTGCTTATTATGTGCACAAGAGTTCATTCGCTCAGTTGTGTCTGTTTCTTTGCCACCCTATAGACTGCAGCCCGCCAGGCTCCTCTGTCCATGGGATCTTCCCAGCTAGAAGAGTAGAGTGGGTTGCTATTTCCTCCTCCAGGGGATCTTCCCGACCCAGGGATCGAACCTACATCTCCTGTATTGGAGGCAAATTCTTTACTGTTGAGCCACAATTGAACTTAAAAGATTTTGCACAGCAAAGGACATCATAAACAAGACAAGGAAATATCTGCCAATATTTTCTCCCTCAGAATGGGAAAAAATACTGGCAAATGAAGTAACTGACAAGGAATTAACCTCCAAAACATACAAACAGTTCAAGTAAAAAACGAAACAAAACAAAACACAAAACACAAACAACCCAATCAAAAATGGGGGGAATACTTAAATAGACACTTCTCCAAAGAAGGCATACATAGGGCCAACAAACACCTGAAAAGATGCTCAGCATCATTAATTAGAGATGTGAAAATCAAAACTATAACGAGACATCATTCACACCCATCAGAATGACCACCATTAGAAGAAAAATCTATGAACAATAAATGCTGGAGAGGGTGTGGAGAAAGGGAACTCTCTTGCACTGTTGGTGGGAATGTAAACTGATAAAGCCCTATGGAGAACAGTATGGAGATTCCTTCAAAAATTAAAAATAGAACTACTGTATGACTCAGGAATCCCACGACTGGGCATATACCTAGAGAAAGGCTATAATTCCAAAAGATAAATGTACCCCAGAGTTCACAGCAGCACTATTTACAAGAGCCAAAACACGGAAGCAACCCAGATATCCATCTACAGATGAATGGATAAGGAAGATGTGGTACATATGTACAATGGAAAATTGTTACTCAGCCATAAAAAAGAACTAAATTAGATCATTTGCAGAAACGTGGATGGACCTAGAGACTGTCATACAGAGTGAAGTTAAGTCATAAAGAGAAAAACAAATATCATATATTAATGCATATATGTGGACTCTAGAATAATAGTCTAGATGATCTTATTTGCAAAATAGAAATTGAGACACAGACAACAAACATTGGACACCAAGGCGGGAAAGGGGGTGGTGGAATGAACTGAAAGATAAGGACTGATATACATTATTGATACTATGGGTAAAGTAGATAATTAATGAGAACCTACTGTATACTTTAGGGAACTCTACTCAGTGCTCTGTAGTTACCTAAATGGGAAGGAAATCCAAAAAAGAGGGGAGACATATATATATATATATATATACACACACACACACACATATATATAGATGATTCAGTCTGCAGTACAGATGAAATACAACATTGCAAAGTAACTATTACTCCAATAAAATTAATTAAAAAAAACAAAACAACAACAAAAAATGTGAAGCAATGAGGGTCTGAAGCTGTAAAGGTTGCAGTGGAAATGGGAAGAAAAACATTAGCTGAATAGAATGCCCAGGCTGTGATGACTGACTGACTTTATTGATTAAGGGAATATAACATACCTTATTAAGGAAGTATGGAGAAGCCCTATACAGTCAACAAAAACAAGACCAGGAGCTGACTGTGGCTCAGATCATGAACTCCTTATTACTGTATCAGACTCAAATTGAAGACAGTAGGGAAAACCGCTAGACCATTCAGGTATGACCTAAATCAAATCCCTTATGATTATACAGTGGAAGTGAGAAATAGATTTAAGGGCCTAGATCTGATA
>SJYF01000299.1:10788620-10801499 GCA_006410515.1 Procapra przewalskii
ATGGTATGGATCTAACAGAAGCAGAAGATATTAAGAAGAGGTGGCAAGAATACACGGAAGAACTGTACAAAAAAGATCTTCACGACCCAGATAATCATGATGGTGTGATCACTCATCTAGAGCCAAAAATCCTGGAAAGTGAAGTCGAGTGGGCCTTAGAAAGCATCACTATGAACAAAGCTAGTGGAGGTGATGGAATTCCAGTAGAGCTATTTCAAATCCTGAAAGATGATGCTGTGAAAGTGCTTCACTCAATAAGCCAGCAAATTTGGAAAACTCAGCAGTGGCCACGGGACTGGAAAATGTCAGTTTTCATTCCAATCCCAAAGAAAGGCAATGCCAAAGAATGCTCAAACTACCGCACAATTGCACTCATCTCACACCCTAGTAAAGTAATGCTCAAAATTCTCCAAGCCAGGCTTCAGCAATACATGAACTATGAACTGCCAGATGTTCAAGCCGGTTTTGGAAGAGGAATAGGAACCAGAAATCAAATTGCCAACATCTGCTGGATCATGGAAAAAGCAAGAGAGTTCCAGAAAAACATCTATTTCTGCTTTACTGACTATGCCAAAACCTTTGACTGTGTGGATCACAATAAACTGTGGAAAATTCTGAAAGAGATGGGAATACCAGACCACCTGACCTGCCTCTTGAGCAATTTGTATGCAGGTCAGGAAGGAACAGTTAGAAATGGACATGGAACAACAGACTGGTTCCAAATAGGAAGAGGAGTACGTCAAGGCTGTATATTGTCACCCTGCTTATTTAACTTCTATGCAGAGTACATCATGAGAAACACTGGGCTGGAAGAAACACAAGCTGGAATCAAGACTGCCGGGAGAAGTATCAATAACCTCAGATATGCAGATGACACCACTCTTATGGCAGAAAGTGAAGAGGAACTAAAAGCCTCTTGATGATAGTGAAATTGGAGAGTGAAAAAGTTGGCTTAAAGCTCAACATTCAGAAAACGAAGATCATGGCATCTGGTCCCATCACTTCATTGCAAATAAATGGGGAAACAGTGGAAACAGTGTCAGACTTTATTTTGGGGGGCTCCAAAATCACTGCAGATGGTGACTGCAGCCATGAAATTAAGACGCTTACTCCTTGGAAGAAAAGTTATGACCAACCTAGATAGTATATTGAAAAGTAGAGACATTACTTTGCTGACTAAGGCCCGTCTAGTCAAGGCTATGGTTTTTCCTGTGGTCATGTATGGATGTGAGAGTTGGACTGTGAAGAAGGCTGAGCGCTTTAGAATTGATGCTTTTGAACTGTGGTGTTGGAGAAGGCTCTTGAGAGTCCCTTGGACTGCAGGGAGATCCAACCAGTTCATTCTGAAGGAGATCAGCCCTGAGATTTCCTTGGAAGGAATGATGCTAAAGCTGAAACTCCAGTACTTTGGCCACCTCATGCGAAGAGTTGACTCACTGGAAAAGACTCTGATGCTGGGAGGGGTTGGGGCCAGGAGGAGAAGGGGAAGACAGAGGATGAGATGGCTGGATGGCATCACTGACTTGATGGACGTGAGTCTGAGTGAACTCCTGGAGCTGGCGATGGACAGGGAGGCCTGGCGTGATGCAATTCATTGGGTCGCAGAGTCAGACATGACTGAGCGACTGGACTGAACTGAAGGAAGTATAACATACTGCACTAAAGGCTATCCATTCTAGTATCTGGCCTGGAGAAATCCATGGACTGTAGAGACCATGGCGTTGCAAAGAATCGAACACAACTGAGCGACTTTCATTTTCACTCTCTAGTAGAAGCTATTCGGCAGGAGATGATGACTGTGGTTTAGTCACTCAGCCGTGTCCGATTCTTTTGTGACCCCATGGACTGCTGCTCATCCAACCAGCTTCTCTATCCATGGTATTTTCTTGGCAAGAACCTTGGAGAGGGTTGCCATTTCCTTCTCCAGGGACTTACTCCACTGGGCAACAGCAATCCAAGTTCCCCCTCTTAAAAGGAATCTTTCTCCTCTGTCAGTAATGTTCCCCCCGCCTGCACTGGTTAATGACAGGAAACAATGCTGCCAGCAAGCCACGTCCACTTCTAATTCACTGAAACCAAGTTTCCTAGGAAACACTCCTCCCTTAAGTACTAAAACCTCCAAAACCACTAAGACTGAACCTTCAGGGACCAAAAAATTCCTCAAGTTGTTTACTAGGCATAATAAGAGAATACAATGCAAATGCATACGTGTGTACACCAAAAGACATACACAACAATGTTCATAGAAGCTCTCATCCTAATAGCCAAAGAATGGAAACATCTCTATCAATAATAGAATGGATAAATAAATGTATTATAAAGTAGAATACTGAACACTTTATAGCAATGAAAATGAATGAATGAATTACCTGCTCCAGGTAACAACATGGATAAATCTTAAAATGTGAGATTAGAGAAGCCAGAAACTAAAGATATATTATGTATTCAATTTATGTAAAGGTTAACCACCATCAAGCCTAATCTTTGGTGACAGAATTCAGGATGGCATTTACCCTTGGGAAGGATGACGAGTAATGACTAAGAAGGGATAAAGTTATTTATGTGGGTGGTGACTGTGGTTATCTTCACTTTGTGAAGTCATGCTAGACAATTATATTTTTCTATACAGATGTTCAGTTCAGTTCAGTCACTCAGTTGTGTCCGACTCTTTGCTACCCTGAGAATCGCAGCACACCAGGCCTCCCTGTCCATCACCAACTCCCGCAGTTCACTCAGACTCACGTCCATCAAGTCAGTGATGCCATCCAGCCATCTCATCCTCTGTCACCCCCTTCTCCTCCTGCCCCCAACCCCTCCCAGCATCAGAGTCTTTTCCAGTGAGTCAACTCTTCGCATGAGGTGGCCAAAGTACTGGAGTTTCAGCTTTAGCATCGTTCCCTTCAAAGAAATCCTAGGGCTAATCTCCTTCAGAATGGACTGGTTGGATCTCCCTGCAGTCCAAGGGACTCTCAAGAGTCTTCTCCAACACCACAGTTCAAAAGCATCAATTCTAAAGCGCTCAGCTTTCTTCACAGTCCAACTCTCACATCCATACATGACTACTGGAAAAACCATAGCCTTGACTAGACGGACCTTTGTTGGCACAGTAATGTCTCTGCTTTTGAATATGCTATTTAGGTTGGTCATAACGTTTCTTCCAAGGAGTAAGCGTCTTAATTTCATGGCTGCAGTCACCATCTGCAGTGATTTTGGAGCCCCCCAAAATAAAGTCTGACACTGTTTCCACTGTTTCCCCATCAGATGTTATACTTACATTAAAAAGCTTATTTAAAAGAAGTTCATATAACTGTTATCTTGCATATAATGTATAATTTTTCTGGATGCTTTTGTTTAAACCACCCAAGATCTTGATGAACGGCTGCTGTAAAACACATTCCAGACCAGACTATAAGGCTGCCTTTTAAAAACAAACAATAAACAAAATAAAGCAGAAATATCTTAGCCATCCATGTTTTGAATAGGTAATACATTTACATGTTTCTAAATTCAAGAGTTACAAAAATACATAAAGAGCCTCTATCCTTCTTCCTGTTCTTCAGACACTTGGTATCCCAACTGTGAGGCAACCAATTATACCTGTCTGTGAGACCAGGTTTAATTTTTGTTTCCTAAATTGAAACAGGTTTGTGTTTGCCTTCAGAAAGGTAGATCAACAAGACAGTTACAGAGTAGCACCTTTGCAGGGAAAACACAGGACTGACCTGGAGGTTCCTAGATACCCTGAGAATTATAGAGAGGGCATGCTAGGGGAAATCTTGGTGATACTTAACATACTAATTCCCCCTCCCATTAGGAGTATGAGGCATTCTTCCTTCTCTTGTGATCCTATTACGTATCAGTCACTTTACTAAAGTTGGTTTCATTATCCCTATGAGAGCACTGCTGCTGCTGCTGCTAAGTCGCCTCAGTCGTGTCTGACTCTGGCAACCCCATTGACGGCAGCCCACCAGGCTCCCCCATCCCTGGGATTCTCCAGGTAAGAGCACTAGAGTGGGTTGCCATTTCCTTTTCCAATGAATGAAAGTGAAAATGAAGCCGCTCAGTCATCTCCGACTCTTAGTGACCCCATGGACTGCAGCCCACCAGGCTCCTCCATCCATGGGATTTTCCAGACAAGAGTACTGGAGTGGGTTGCCACACTGGGCTTAGTCAAATGAATAATTTTCTAATGGTCATGTTAATAATAAGTGGCAGGTTTGGAGTCAGATTTGAATTGCAATTGTGGGTTCTAACACCTTTGTTTTTTCCTATCACTACTTAATAAGAGAAGGAAAAATTCCTGAAGTTATATTTTGAAAAGAATGAGAGAGTGGGAAAACAGAATAAATTACAACAGTTTAAAAATAGGTTTTTACTGAGTTGGCCAAAAAGTTCATTTGGGTTTTTCCATGCCATCTTGCAGAAAAATCTGAACAAACTTGTTGGCCAACCCAATATATTAAAAAAAAACCCAAAAAACAAAAAACATAAACTACAGCGTCTATTGACATATTGGCAAAAAAGAAAATTTCAGTTACAAAACAGTTAAACTGTTTGCACAAGGTGTTTGAACAACCAGTCAAACTCATATACTCATAAGGAGCTGGGAGATTGTTGGGGAAGGTCCATTCATTGGGCAGAAGTGAGGTTATAGAGAATGACTCACCAATCACTAAAATAAGAACATGTAATAGCACATAAACTTATTTTTCTTTCCTTTCAAAGAACAATGCAAACATTATCCACACGAGAGCCCAAGAAGTACATGTATCTGTTATTCCCACTTCATAAGTGTGGACACAAACATCCTGTGAGTCAACTGCATATTCAGTCTTATGCTCAGACGTCATAAACACAGCTGATGTTAACATTCTAGGTAACAAGTAGGAGGAAATACATGTTGCAGTAATGCCAGAGTGTTGCATTGGTCCTTAAGGCTTCTTTGAAGGCAGAATTAATTTCCTACCCAATTTGGTAGGAATTTTGGATTATGAAAATTGTTAATGAACATGAAAAGTGAACTCCCCCTTCATTTCTTGGCTCCAAATAGCACAAAACTTAAGATACATTAAAATCTTGAGAAGCAGCATCCAAAATGGGAGGATCAATCTGCTTTAAAATACCTAATGAGTCCATAACTGCTCAATTTCCATATATTTTAAGTTGATTCTAAAATACATCCACCCTCTAGCCAATTACCACCCTTCAAAGTTGACTACATATACATACACATACACGTAATTACCCCATACTTGCTACACAGAATTCAAGACCTAGGATAAACATACCCTTCGTATCACTAAATCTGAGTTATGGTACACAAAAAATGGAAGCAATCCCTAGAGGTATCTCAAACTTACTGTGGGACCTTGCCCATCCAAGCCTGATAGCAAGAGAACGAAAAAAACTACAGCATATGAAAGTCAATAGCATAAGCAGGGCCGAAACTGAGGAATTTAACTGCTGTTGGATACTGACAGCTAATCAGGCATCTCAGTTCAGTTCAGTTCAGCTGCTCAGTTGTGTCCGACTCTTTGCGACCCCATGAATCGCAGCATGCCAGGCCTCTCTGACCATCACCAACTCCCACAGTTCACTTAGACTCACGTCTATCAAGTCAGTGCCATCCAGCCATCTCATTCTCTGTCTTCCCCTTCTCCTCCTGCCCCCAATCCTTCCCAGCATCAGAGTCTTTTCCAATGAGTCAACTCTTCCCATGAGGTGGCCAAAGTTCTGGAGTTTCAGCTTTAGCATCATTCCCTCCAAAGAAATCCTAGGGCTGATCTCCTTCAGAATGGACTAGTTGGATCTCCTTGCAGTCCAAGGGACTCTCAAGAGTCTTCTCCAACACCACAGTTCAAAAGCATCAATTCNNNNAGCCTTCTTCACAGTCCAACTCTCACATCCATACATGACCACAGGAAAAACCATAGCCTTGACTAGACGGACCTTTGTTGGCAAAGTAATGTCTCTGCTCTTCAATATGCTGTCTAGGTTGGTCATAACTTTTCTTCCAAGGAGTATGTGTGTTTTAATTTCATGGCTGCAGTCACCATCTGCAGTGATTTTGGAGCCCCCCAAAATAAAGTCTGACACTGTTTCCCCATTTATTTGCAATGAAGTGATGGGACCAGATGCCATGATCTTCGTTTTCTGAATGTTGAGCTTTAAGCCAACTTTTTCACTCTCCAATTTCACTTTCATCAAGAGGCTTTTTAGTTCCTCTTCACTTTCTGCCATAAATCAGGCATCTAGCATGATGTATTTTTGCTTATATGATATAGGGGAAGACCTGGGTTGGATTCCTGGGTTGGGAAGATACCCTGGAGAAGGGAACGGCTACCCACTTCAGTATTCTGCCCGGGAGAATCCCATGGACTGCATAGTCCATGGGGGTCACAAAGAGTCAGGCAGGACTGAGCAACTTTCACTTTCATGGGGGCGGGGAAGAGGAGAATGTTTGCAATCATGGGTGTTAACTTGCTAAGAACTGAATGCAGAGCCTAGTTAGATTTCCACCGGAAGAAAAACAGACTAGTGACTAAACTCACTTACCAATACATAAAGTTGAAAGGTTTTTCTGGAAACAGAAACTAATGCTAGCCCTCCGATGAAATCCGGATAGTGCACTAAAATTGCTCAATGGGAGAGGCATTCAAAAGTTTTGTCATTTAACAGTCTTCTGATTCCAGTTTACTGTTAGTAAAAATTACACAAGTTTCTTCCAGAGACGGACTTCCTTTCCCGTGAGAGTGAGGAGAAACTAAATTGAGTTTGATGTCTAAACTTCTGTGTCTACATGTTGTAAACCAAAAACCACCACAAAAAGCCAAAAGCAAAACGTCCCAGATTCTACAGCAGTGCTGGTCAATAAGAACATGTGACCCACGTATACAATTTGAAATAGCCACTTAAAAAAAAAAAAGGTAGAATAAAATATGCAAAGCGAACTTTACCAATATATTTATCACAACATATCAAAAGATACCATCTAGGCATATCACATAAAATTATACATGAGATATTACAAGCTGTAAGTGCTAGAAATCTAGCGTGTATTTCCCACTGAGAACACATTATCAGTTCAGCCAGCCTATTTTCAGCGCTCAACAGCTACGTGTGGCTAAGAGCTGCTCATTGGCCGATGCGACCCTAGAGTTAGACTTCAAAAGAAAAAAACGAAGCCAACACAACTGAATTTCAATAGAGGGGCGTTAGAGTTGGGCTGTGATTGCTGGCTCTGGGGTCTGGAGAAAGGAAGCCTAGGAAAGAAATAACAAAGCAGTGACAGAAGCGAGACTGTGGCAGCTCCAGAGAAGCCGGCCGTTTCCCCCAGGTGAGCCCAAGCCTTGAAGGGCCGCTTCGAGGGGAAGCGGTCGCCGTCGTCGGGGCTCCCGAGCCCGTGTGCCGGGGTGAGAGCCAGTGCGGGGCAGCGCCGCGGCCCTACCTGTCGAGCAGCGGGCTGTGGATGTGCAGGTGCTTCACGGCCACCTGAACGCGCCAGTCGGCGTGGCGGGCGGACGACACGGTGCCGGACGCGCCGCGGCTCAGGTAGCGCAGGTCGGCGAGCTTGCGGGACGGGATGGCGGGCAAGGCGCTGCAGACGGCCTCCGCGCTCATGGCGGCGGGCCGAGCCGGCCCTCCGGCCGCCGGCCGCTCCCGGAAGTGCCCGCCGCGCCCGCAGCTCCGCCCGGCGCGCGGCCGCACACTAGGTCGCGAGGCCGTTCATCCCCGCGGCGGCCCGCGCCGCGCTCCTTCGCCAGGGCCCGAGCGAACTCTCTCTGGAGACAGGTCAACGCCGAGGCGACGGGGCGCTCCGCAGCCGCGCTCCCTCTGGCCGACGCGGCCCTCCAGGGCGCGGCAGCCGCTGCCGCCCGCCGCCCGGAGCTCCGCCTCCGCAGACGCTCCGGCGACGTCACGGGCGACGCCGAGCCGGGGGCTTTCCCGCGGGTCCGCCCGAGGTCGCCGCCGCGCGAGCTCCGACCGCGTGTCCCGGGCGGCGCGGCCCCGGCGACGGCCTGCGAGGGGTAGAGGAGCCCGGGCGCTCAGTGCGTCTTCTCTCCGCGCCCCCGACCAGCCCGGGTTTGGAAGGGTTTCCTGTGAGGAAATTTCCCCTCAGCCTCCTCACACTTGGTCCGCAGGTCCTCCCCGCTGGAAGACTCGCCTCTGGTCCCGTCTACTGGCAACGTAGTTTTCTTCCCTCACCCATGTTGTCTCCTGACGCCCGTAATTACAGCCACAGATTGAAAAATAACCTTGAGAGAGTCCTTCCCTCTGATTTAAGATGAGACTGCAAACATTTCTTTCTCATAGATTTGGGAAGAACTCAGTATTTAATGCCAAGCGAAAAACGATGGAAGCATCTTTTCTTTTTTTTTTTTTTAACCTTAAACACCTGTCTACACCTGAAATGGCTGTTTTGCAACGTGTGTTGCAGATATTATTCACAATAGCAAGTTCGTGCTAGGCATTTGATGAGTTCTAAAACGTAATTAATAGGAAATGCTTGAGCTGAATCAGGGATTCCCGCCTAGGGAAATTCAACGCTTCCTGTATTTCTTTATTGCCTGAAACGTAAGTAGCAATGCTACCTTTTGCAATTAATGGAAGCTGTAGTAAAGATTGTTTTGAAATCTGGTAACTTAAATTGCTTAGCTTTAAAGCTATGGTCTG
The DNA here is from genome assembly GCA_006410515.1 of Procapra przewalskii. Lineage (NCBI taxonomy): Eukaryota > Metazoa > Chordata > Mammalia > Artiodactyla > Bovidae > Procapra > Procapra przewalskii. The sequence continues at coordinate 10,797,294 of SJYF01000299.1, forward strand.
ATAACGTGTGGTTTATTTCTAAATAAGCTTTTTGCTACAAAAAGTGCTTAGAAAACTTTTAGTATTCATTCATTCATCCAGTTTACAAATTATCAAAATAGTAACTCAAGAATTTTTGCCAGGATCAAAGGTCAAAGGTCTTCATATTGAAAGGGTCTACCAGCTAAGGTGGCCGCGGTGGTAAAGAATCCACCTGCCAGTGCAGGAGACTCAAGAGACGCCGGTTTGATGCCTACGGTGGGAAAAGGAAGAGGAAATGGGAACCCACTGGAGTATTTTTGCTTGGGAAATCCCATGGACTGAGGAGCCTGGCAGGCTACAGTCCATGGGGTCACAGAGTCCAACATAGCAGAGCGCGCGCACATGCACACACATGGCACCCACAGTGAATAAGAAAAGACCTATATTGAAGTACATCATTAAAAGGATCAAGACACTAAGAGCAAATAGAAGATTCTAAGAATTCAGAGGGAAGAAACAAGAACAAACAGGTGGGTATTAGAATGGCATCTGATTTCTCAGTGATAATGCTTTTATGCTAAAACATTGCAGTGAAATTTCAAATTTAGTATTACAATAGCTTCCTATCTAGAATTCTGTAGTCAAACTATTCATAAAGTATAAGAGCAGAATAAAAACATTTCACATATATAAGGATGCAAAAACATTTATTTTCCATCTATCTACTTTAAAAAAAAGAAAAGTACTAGAGGATGTACTCCAATAGAATATGACAGCAAAACCAGAAAGACCTGGGGCCCAGAAAACAGGACCAGAAGGATGTGAAGGGAAATGCCAGGTGAAAGATATGTGGCAGGATTAGAGAGCAGTTGCTTTCACTGGAGCAAGATGGCAGAGTCCAAGAAGAAAGACTGATAAAAATAATGTATTTAGATGATTAATTTTGAATATTCGTGTGTAGCTATATTGCTAGATGTTTGATAGATCTAAAGAAACATGATAAAATTTGAGCAGGAGATTTAAAACTGTAGGAAAGTGAAAAAAAGAAATTATTAATTCCATGAAACTAAAGATTATACAAGAATGGAAGCAGCATTTCTCCAAACTGTTCTGTGGTTGTGAAAAGTTTAAGGCTTTTTAGAGCTTCTGAAATACTAGTATATTATAAATCTCTAAGAAGGAGAGAACATGCAGCATAGAAGTCTATAAAATTTATATTTTAATTGCATTTCTTTTAAATTAAAAAATAGCATTATAGTCACATGGTTCAAAATTTAAAAATTTAAAAGGACCAATAATCCAATAGAAAATTAAGAAGAAGACATAGTTACTCCACAAAAGGAGATATCTAAAGAGTAAATAGCAAATGAATGTGAAAAGGTATTCTATATCATTAGTTATTAGAGAACTACAAGTTAAAACCACAATGAAATAACACTACACAAACACAAGAATAACTGAAATTAAAAAGACAGAATATACCACGTGTGGATGAGGTTTTGTAGCAATTGGAACTCTTGTACATTGCTGATAGGAGTGTCATTCGGTACAATCAACTATTCAAACCCTGTGGCAGAATCTATTAAAATTACAGATATTCACATCCTCTGCAATTCCTTGTCTAGGTATGTTGTTCAGTCACTCAGTTGTGTCCGACTCTTTGCGACCCCATGGACTGCCACAAGCCAGGCTTCCTCTCCTTCATCATCTCCTTGGAGTTTGCTCAAACTCATGTCTGTTGAGTCAGTGATGCCATCCAACCATCTCATCCTGTGTCATCCCCTTCTTCCCCTGCCTTCAATCTTTCCCAGCATCAGGGACTTTTCCAATGAGTTGGCTCTTTGCATCAGGTGGCCAAAGTGTTGGAGGTTCAGCTTCAACATCAATCCTTCCACTAAATATTCAGGGTTGATTTCCATTAGGATTGACTTGTTTGATCTCCATGCTGTCCAAGGGATTCTCAAGAGTCTTCTCTAGCACCAAGTTTGAAGGCATCAATTCTTCGACTTTCTGTCTTTTTAACTGTCCAACTCTTACAGCCATACATGACTACTAGAAAAACCATAGCTTTGACCATAGACTATATGGACCTTTGTTGGCAAAGTAATGTCTCTGTTTTTTAATATGCTGTCTAGGTTTGTCATTGCTTTGCTTCCAAGGAACAAGTGTCTTTTAATTTTATGGCTGCAATCACCATCTGTAGTGATTTTGGAGCCTAAGAAAATAGTCTGTCAACTGTTTCCACTTTTCCCGCATCTATTTGCTGTGAAGTGATGGGACTGGATGCCATGATCTTTGTTTTTTGAATGTTGAGTTTTAAACCAACTTTTTCACTCTCCTCAAGAGTCTCTTTAATTCCTCTTTGCTTTCTACCATAAGGGTGGTGTCATCTGCATATCTGAGGTTATTGATATTTCTCTCTGCAATCTTGATTCCAGCTTGTGCTTCATCCAGCCTGGCATTTCGCATGATGTACTCTGCATATAAGTTAAATCAGCAGGGTGACAATATGCAACCTTGATGTACGCCTTTGCCAATTTTGAACTAGTCTTTTGTTCCATGTCTGGTTCTACTTCTTCTTGACCTGAATACAAGTTTCTCAGGAGTCAGGTCTGGTCATCTGGTATTCCTACTTTAAGAGTTTTCCACAGTTTGTTTTGGTCTGCTCAGTCAAAAGCTTTAGCGTAGTCAATGAAGCAGAAATAGATGTCTTTCTGGAATTCTCAGGATTTTTCTATGAGCCAACAGATATTGGCAATTTGACTCGGTTCCTCTGCCTTTTCTAAATCCAGCTTGGACGTTCTTGGAACTTTGGAAGTTCTTGGTTCACATACTGTTGAAGCCTAGCTTGAAGAATTTTGATTACTTTACTAGCATGTAAAATGACTGCAATTGTGCAGTAGCTTGAGAAGGAAATGGCAACCCTTGCCAGGAGAATCCCATGGACAGAGGAGCCTAGTGGGCTACAGTTCATGGAGTGGCAAAGAGTCAGACACAACTGAAATGACTTAGCACGCATGCATGTGTAGTAGTTTAAACGTTCTTTGGCATTGCCGTTCTTTGGCATTCAATGAAAATTGATCTTTACCAGGCCTGTGGCCACTGCTGAGTTTTCCATATAGTTAGCACTTTAACAACATCATTTTTCAGGATTTGAAATAACTCAGTTGGAATTCCATCACCTGCACTAGCTTCGTTCATATTGATGCTTCCTAAGGCCCACTTGACTTCTCACTCCAGGATGTCTTCTCCAGGTGAGTGATCACGACATCATAGTTATCCAGATCACTAAAATCTTTTTTGTATAGTTCTTCTGTGTATTCTTGCCACCTCTTCTTAATATCTTCTGCTTCTGTTCAGTCCACACCACTTCTGTTCTTTTTTGAGCCCATCTTTGCATGAAATGTTCCCTTGGTATCTCTAATTTTCTTGAGATCTCTACTCTTTCCCATTCTATTGTCTAGGTATACTCATATTCCCTGGTGGCTCAGACAGTAAAGAATCTGTGCGCCTGTAATGCAGGAGACCTGTGTTCGATCCCTGGGTTGGGTAGATCTCCTGGAGGAGGGCATGGCAATCCACTTCAGTACTCTTGCTTGGAAAACCCACAAGGACAGAGGAGCCTGCCGGGCTATAGTTCATGAGGTTGCAAAGAGTCAGACACGTCTGAGTGAGTAATCACAGCTTATACTAGAATCCTCATAGTAATGCTATTTATAATAGCTTCAAACTGGAAATTACCCAAATATCCATAAACAGTAGAATGGGTAGATAATTTGTGGCATGTTTAACACAATGGAATATGAAACAGCCATGGTATTGAATAGGCTACAGTATTGATGAATCACAAATATAATGTCAAATGAAAAAGGCTGAAGACAGAAAAGTATACATTTTATGAGTCAATTTCTGTTAAGTACAAAAATAAGCAAAATAGCCTATGCTTTCAGAAATCAGGATAATAGCTACTCTCGTAGGGTGGTCATAGTGACTAGAAGGGACATGATGAAGCTTTGGGGGTGATAGAAATAGTGTTTCTTGATCTAAGACCTAGACTCTTGGTGCCAGTTACATGGGTATGCTCAGTTATGAAAATTCTTTGAGGTTATACAATGTGCACTTTTCATATATATATATATATATATGTATGGTTACACTTCAATAAAGTTAATAGATTTAAATACAAAATAATTAATATATGTGGACATACATATATATATATGTATATATATATATATTATGGCT
>SJYF01000299.1:10843201-10858059 GCA_006410515.1 Procapra przewalskii
CTGGTTCCTCTGCTTTTTCTAAAACCAGCTTGAACATCTGGAAGTTCACAGTTCACGTATTGCTGAAGCCTGGCTTGGAGAATTTTGAGCATTACTTTACTAGCATGTGAGATGTGTGCAATTGTGTGGTAGTTTGAGCATTCTTTGGGATTGCCTTTCTTTGGCATTGGAATCAAAACTGACCTTTTCCAGTCCTGTGACCACTGCTGAGTTTTCCAAATTTGCTGACATATTGAGTGCAGCACTTTCACAGCATTATCTTTCAGGATTTGAAATAGCTCAACTGGAATTCCATCACCTCCACCAGCTTTGTTCATAGTGATGCTTTCTAAGGCCCACTTGACTTCACATTCCAGGATGTCTGGCTCTAGGTGAGTGATCACACCATCATGATTATCTGGGTCTTGAAGTTCTTTTTTATACAGTTCTTCTGTGTATTCTTGCCACCTCTTCTTAATATCTTCTGCTTCTGTTAGGTCCATACGATTTCTGTCCTTTATTGAGCCCGTCTTTGCATGAAATGTTCCCTTGGTATATCTAATTTTCTTGAAGAGATCGTGAGTCTTTCCCATTCTGTTGGTTTCCTCTATTTCTTTGCATTGATCACTTAAGAAGGCTTTATTATCTCTCCTTGCTATTCTTTGCAACTCCGCATTCATATGATTATATATTTCCTTTTCTCCTTTGCTTTTCACTTCTCTTCTTTTCACAGCTATTTGTAAGGCCTTCTTAGACAGTCATTTTGCTTTTTTTCATTTCTTTTCCATGGGGATGGTCTTGATCAGAATGAAAAGGTGGAGCCAAAGCAAAAACAACACCCAGTTGTGGAGGTGACTGGTTATAGAAGTAAGGTCCGATGCTGTAAAGAGCAATATTGTATAGGAACCTGGAATGTTAGGTCCATGAATCAAGGCAAATTGGCAGTGGTCAAACAGGAGACGGCAAGAGTGAACATCAACACTTTAGGAATCAGCAAAATAAAATGGACTGGAATGGGTGAATTTAACTCAGATGACCATTATATATACTACTGTGGGCAGGAATCCCTTAGAATAAATGGAGTAACCATCATGGTCAACAAAAGAGTCTGAAATGCAGTATTTGGATGCAATCTCAAAAATGACAGAATGATCTCTGTTCGTTTCCAAGGCAAGCTATTCAATATCACAGTAATCCAAGCCTATGCCCCAACCAGTAACGTTGAAGAAGCTGAAGTTGAACAGTTCTATGAAGACCTACAAGACCTTTAGAACTAACACCTCAAAAGATGTCCTTTTCATTATGGGGGACTGGAATGCAAAAGTAGGAAGTCAAGAAACACCTCGGGTAACACAAATTTGGCCTTGGAATATGAAATGAAGCAGGGCTAATAGAGTTCTGCCAAGAGAATGCACTGGTCATAGCAAACACCCTCTTCCAACAGCATAAGAGAAGACTCTACACATGGACATCACCAGATGGTTAACACTGAAATAAAATTGATTATATTTGCAGCCAGAGATGGAGAAGCTCTATACAGTCAGCAAAAAGAAGACCGGGAGCTGACTGTGGCTCAGATCATGAACTCCTTGTTGCCAAATTCTGACTTAAATTGAAGAAAGTAGGGAAAACCACTAGACCATTCAGGTATGACCTAAATCAAATCCCTTATGATTATACAGTGGAAGTGAAAAATAGATTTAAGGGACTAGATGTGTTAGATAGAGTGCCTGATGAACTATGGACAAAGGTTCATGACATTGTACAGGAGACAGGAATCAAGACCATCCCCATGGAAAAGAACCCAATGTTAGAGATTTATTAGAGCCAGAACTGGTCTCTCTACTTAACTCTCTGAAGCATCTGGAGAATGGGCAACCAAGATTGTTCTGCAGGGAATCTATTACTTCTGGATAATTAGGAAGCTGAAGAATGCATAATATAACGTTTCTTCAGGGAAGCATCATGTTTCCATGAGTATAATAGCTAGTAACAATAGCCAAGAGTCCTGGAAAGATGGTCTCTGCCTCAATTCTATTTTCCATATATTAATGAGCAAATTTACGTGTTGGAACTTGACTTGCATATAGAAACTGTAGTTGCAAGGGAGTCTGGGAAATATATATTTTAGTTTCCCAGCTTCTCAGTCAGAAAGAGGAGAGAACAGAGGGTAAGAAAGTCATTCCAGAAAAGGCAATATTATTATTAATTAAAAGTGTAACAGCAATTACAATCTAGATTTTCTAACTTGGTTGATCACAAAATAGAAAGCTAACTTACTTTGCAATGATACCCTGACATTTTAGTCTTTTCACCACTCTTGATGTCTGTAGAACACTGTTGACTGAGTAGGACCTTTGCTTTAGACACAGTTCTTGCTTTTTATCAATGTGCAAAGCAATTTGTGTCTCACAGCATTTTTATTGTCCACTGGCTGTACTGGAATGTAGTACTTTACCAACCATGAACTTTGACATGTTTATAACAAGGACTTAACCTGAAAATATGCAAGAGAGAGTCTTATGAATATAATCTGTAAGCAGATGAGGTCTCATGGAGGTGTTGAATAGCATATGAAATTAATATTTGTGCCATGGATTTTGAGGTTAATTTGTCCTTCTTCAAGAGACGTAGTGACAGTAATAGGTAAACTGAAAGTTGAAATCCCAATTAGCTTGAAAGGACATCAAGCCTTATGAATTTTCATTAGTGCTAAAAACAGCAAAGTAGTATAATTAATATAGTTAATATATATGAAATTCCATTTCTCAATACCAAGCAAAACCTTGAGTGAATCCTATGAAAAACCTTTGGATAAATACTCTATGTCAGAGCTAACAATGTCTATAATCTCAGTTATTATACATGTAGAATTTATTTCTGCAAGTTAGTGAACTTTCCTAAAATCTCAGCACAAAATTTATTATGTATTGACCTTTTTCCCTTAACTCTTTCAATAGTATATTATTTAATGTCACGTGTTTAGTTCTTTTCCAGTGTGCTCCTCTGTTCCTAAAATTGAATAGCAATTTCAAGTGCTTAAACTTAGCCTGAAGTGTTTATATACATTAATTCGTGTAGAAATATTTCCTAGCTTTCAAAGAACTTTTATGCAGATCATAATCCAATGAAAAGGGGACACACTGCTATTCAAATGACTACTCTGTTCTAAAAGTATTCCAGAGTATCAATTTTCAGAATGGTACTAGGAGAGGACTAATCAGGAACTTGGAAATTTTTTGGTAGTAAAAGCGTATTCAATATTTTGCACTCAGCAATTTGAAATATGCTTAAGCTTTTATTATAATTTTTCTTGTGGGTCTTTTGTTAATAAGATTGTCAAAATAATATTCTATGGGGACCTAACTGTTAATTGGTGAAAACAGACAAAATATTTGAGGAAAAAAATCGGTTACATTACACAATTATATCGCAGATAAGTACAGACGACATAGAGTGGACTTCACACATGGCTGAAAGATTCTGATAATAGCAGCGGCCTATTGTAGTAGGTCTGTGTGAATGTGTGCTGGGCTGGTGTGGGCCTAAATACACACGTGCATTTGTGCTCTCTCCAGAGGAGTTCTAATCTTCAGTTAGTGCAGTTGTGAGGAGTTGCACTTATGAATCTATGTTGGTCTATCCTGTATCACATGTGAATGAATTTGTATAAAACGATGAATCCGAGTGAATATGGCTTTGTGTTTATATTATCTGTAGGGCTTCCTTGGTGGCTCAGATGGTAAAAGCATCTGCCTGCAATGCAGGAGATCCAGGTTTGATCCCTGGGTCAGGAAGATGCCCTGGAGAAGGAAATGGCAACCCACTCCAATACTCTGGCCTGAAAAATTCCAGGGACAGGGTAGCCTGGTAGGCTACAATCCATGGGGTGCAAAGAGTTGGACACGACTGAGTGACTTCACTTTCTTTAATGTTATCTGTATCAAAGACCATACAAGTGAGCATTTTGTATTTGGATGAGGCTGTATTTTTACTTATTTGTTTTATGCTATTGTTTCTGAAATATTTTGTTTCTATTAATAATATTGATTACTAGTGTCCCTCAGCATTCTTCCATCGTGGTTACTCACTTTCACCAATATGAAACTTAAATGATATCATGCATGTCTTTACTGGTTCAGAAATCCCAGAATGAAAGTAGTGATGCTCATTAGGAATCAATATGCAATAGTGATGGCACCTGCATCCTCAAGAACAAAGGATGAATCTAAAGGTGAATCTAATGGCTCAGCAGAAAACTTTCACTTAAGAGGTAATTTATGAATATTTTATATTTTTATACGGCACCTTACAAGTTGATTTTAGCCTGCAGCAATCATAATATTCCTCGTCTGCACAATTCTCTTGTATTTGTTCTTTCAGTACATTTGAAATTGATAAGAAAAAAAATACCTTGCAATTTCTAGTGTTTTGTTTTTATCTTGGAGGAAAAGGAGAAGAAAACCAGAGTGAGTTCAACATAGTCTTAATTCAGAGTGAAGGCGCCAGTGACCTTGGATTGGAAGATGGAATAGATGTAGTTAGAGGTCAGAAGAGGGATCAGGAAAAGGTAATAAGCAGACAAACCCTGGTGATGTTTACATGAGGATATGAAATGAAAATCTAAGCCACTGGTTTGTGATACCGGCAAATTTAGCAGTACACCTGTGAATAGCAACAGAAAATGGCTTTATGGATACCGTAAATGAAAATGAATGAAATCGCTCAGTCATGTTCGACTCTTTTCGACCCCATGGACTGTAGTCCACCAGGTTTCTCAGTTCATGGGATTTTCCAGGCAAGAGTACTGGAGTGCGTTGCCATTCACAACAGGGGAATATGACTAGTGTTTATGTTATCTACGTCAGATGTTGATTTCCGTAGTACTTTTAGCCAAAATGGTATCAAACTTAAAAAAACAATGTCCAGAAATATTTAGCAGCTTTAAAGAGCCTTAGACTTCCCTGGTGGCTCAGACTGTAAAGAATCCATTTGCAATCAGGAGACCTGGCTTTGATCCCTAGGTTGGGAAGATCTCCTGGAGAAGGAAATAGCAACCCACTCCAGTATTCTTGCTTGGAGAATTCCATGGACAGAGGAGGCTGGTGGGCTACAGTCCAAGGGGCTGAAAAAAGTCAGACACAACTGAGCGAGGTGATTATCTTTACCTAGAGAGTCTTAGAAGAAGCCTCCCACTGTGAGTCTCATGGACATTAAAACCTATTTGCACAGCAACACAGTTCCCAAAGAATTTATATGAGCAAAAACGAGGGAGTTACATCCTGCAAATTTTTTCATTCTCATCAAGGTTTCACTTTCTGACAATCAGTTCTAGAGACTCTTCAGTCTATTTCACCAGTTAGCTTGGGAGCCGCTGTTGCTTGCTTCTTTGGGCACCCATAGTTGGCTTTTCTCCTAGATATTAGGAGATTATATGCCTAGCTGGTATCGTGCAGGGAGTGATAATAAGGCAAACTGGGAGCCATGTGATTTCTTGAAGATACATGAAAAAGACCTGCAAAATTTGAGTGTAGGCCAATAACAATTGCTAACCAGCAGCAAATTATTCAATAAATTTGCTACAAATGCACTGTATTTGGGAAAAAAAATGCATCTTCCAGTCGCTCAATTCCATGTTCGTTTCCTTTCTGCTTCATCTCTGGCTCTAGGTTTGATCTTACCTGTGGAATATTGTCTTTCTTCTTTGTTCAGATTCCAGTTCTGGACATACTGTGACAGATTTTGTACTAAGGTTCCCTCACATTACCTCATGTTGCTAACTTATACTCTCAGGAATAAAGGAATAAGGCTACCACCATAAGATGATTATTTATTGAATGCCAAGTGAAGTGAAAGTATTAGACACTCAGTCGTGTCTGACTCTTTGTGACCCCATGGACTGTAGTCCACCAGGCTCCTCTGTCCATAGAATTCTCTAGGCAAGAATACTGGAGTGGGTAGCCATTCCCTTCTCCAGGGGATCTTCCTGACCCAGGGATGAAATGCAGGTCTCCTGCACAGCAGGCAGATTCTTTACCCTCTGCGCCACCAGGGAAGCCCATTGAGGGCCAGTCTGTGGACTAAATCTGAGTTTCTATTTTTCCTGTTATTAACTGAATATGTCAGTCAGGGTTCAGTCCAGAAAACAGAAATTGCCCTTTGTATTCCAAGGATAGAGGAGTCTGCAGCTAACTTGAGGTTTATACAGTCAGTGGAAGAGCCAGGGAAATGTGGCAGGAGAGCCACCACTGAAGTGGATGGTTTCGGGCTGCTGGAAGCCACGCAAATCTCAGGATTCTCCGGAGAGCTTCTGTCAACAGTCCCATGTGCAGCATTAAACTGAGTGGTTTACAGAAGCGCTGCGCCAGAAGCTGTTACGAATCCCACGTTTGTGCGTATATATGGCCACATCTTCCTCTGGGGAACTATGGCCTTTCTCTGGCACAATTTTTGTATTTATCTTGTAAAAATGAGATGGATCCTCCACTCAAAATTTGCTTTAGCTGTCAAGGCTGATGGTAATCCTTGCATGTATTAAGAAAGTATGAAAAGGTTCATTACTCACAAAATGAGGCTTTGTGGGAAGGTCCAAAACTGGCTTGAGAGAGTAGAGACTTATTATTACATCACCATCTTGGAACCATGGGATGGTGGAGGAGTTTGGGGTTACTTAGAGACGGTGGTGGTGATGCTGAGTTAACCGCAGAAAATCTTATCCCCTGGGCGTGGTCTCAGACTCCCTTTATTCTAAGGTACCCAGACCAACAGGGTGTCACTTTTTGCATTATTTTCTACTTATGAAACTGTTTTAAAATTAAAGTAAATATCCATTTTAAAAATCAAGGGGCCATAAAATTTTTATAAGTATGTAAAGAAAAGACAAAAACAAACAAACAACAACCCAGTAACTGATACAAGTAATAAATCAAATAAACATGAATAGAAGTTTTCCCTTCCCTTCAGAAAAGAGGATTGTTACTCAAGACCTGTATGGATTCTTTCTTAGGAAATTCACATTTATTAAATATAGGGTCACATTTTTCTCAAAATTTCTCAAAGACAAAGAATTTAAATTCTTTGTATTATACACATTAATACACATTAACTGGAAATTTTAGTCTCATTCAGGCCAGCTTTTTAAAATTATTGGAATTATGTACATGGTAATTGTTTACTAATAGAGAGAGTTGATTCAAAGTAGGATATCCAGTTCTTGAAATTTGTTAGTTCAAATAGGATAAGGCAGAACATTCCAGAAGTTTTGACTGTTTAGAAGTAGGTCACCTCAGTAATTAATATCAAAGATTTAATCAAATCTCTGATTATGAGATGCCTGCTGATGTGCCAAGCACTGTGAGTAAGGTGACGGTGATACAAAGTTGAATACAATGTTTTTTGCCCTTAAGGACCTCATAGTTTGTTCAAGTGATATTCAGGATTACAAGATATTCAGGATTCAAGAGTCAAAGTCATCTGCGATTAAAACTATGACAGTCTACTAAGCAGTCACTTCTGTAAAACATAGCTACAGCATTAAAAAAAAAATAACTGTGACAAACAAGTCCCAAACTTCAGCCTTATTTCCTTAAAAAGTTTTCTAAAATAAAAGGGAGAATAGCTAGGCAACAACAAATTCTAATTTAGTTTTGAATGTTTTCTGTGAGAGACTGATGACAGCCGACACTATTGTCCAGTCGTCTAAGTGTAACGCCGATTTCCGTCTGAAACAGAGAAAGCAGTGACTTGCCGCTTGCTGAAGGCAGGCACCTCTGAGAGATGCTTCCCTGCGTCTTCTAAGGCGCTTCTTTCCAGGCAATGAGGCATGAGAGTGATTTACACAGTGCACAGAATCTGGAGTGGAACAAGATAATAAAACAAGCAGGTTCACTCTTAGTCATGATTGCGTATAGTAAATAAGCAACATTCTTTTTCAAAGAAATGTTGAGAAAAGTAAAAATGGTGGATCAGGAGGTTGCATCAAAAATACATTACAAATGGAACAGTTCTCACAGAGCCCCTGCTGAACGTTTGTGGAAGACATTGGACACCTAAAAGGATAAGGAAAATCCCCTTGAAACTGGGTAGGAGGAAAGAAAGATAAAAAGACGAGAGGAATCACAAAAGGGGCCAGCAACTTTGGCAGGAAGCTGAATATGGAGGGAGGTCCCTGCATTCAGGGGGTGCAGGGAAAAAGACCCTCATGGTAGGGAAGTCGTCTGGGACAGAAAGAGATCTTTAGGAGATCAAAGGAGGTTGCCACAGGGGTCTGTGGGAAGCAGGACGAAGCCTGCCTGGTCTGTGCGGCAGCCCTGTGCACCCAGGCTGAGTTGCGTGCCTCCTGTCGTGGGGGGCGGCTGGGTGCTGGAAAGAGGGCTTTGGAGCACCGGCCTTGGGAAGGACCAGCTGTTGGCTGTGAAAAGTGAGCCTAAAGGGACAGGAGCAAGGAGCTCCACAAGTGTGGAAGTTTGCAGAAAAAGCCCGGGGTACGGTGGAAGCGAGGCACCATTGCTGAATGGAACGCGATGGGCGGCACCTTCCGCATCCTCTGGCTTCCTCAGCCTCCCTAGGCTCTAGGATGGCACCCGACTGGGGAGACTTGTCTGATCCTCCAGCCAGGACCTCTTCTGCGCTCGTGGGCCCTGGGGTTCTTGCTGCTGCAAATCTCAAAGCCTCTCTGGGAATCAGCCCTGAGCTCCCTTGTCTGAGATGGGAGTCCATCAGTGCCGTCCGGGACTGGGAGGGCAGATTCTCGGAGAGGACCGCCGTCGGCTGTGGGGCTGGGGCAGAGAGGACGGGATTCCGGGACTCCATGGCCGGGATGCTCCTGAGGAAACACTTGTCTGCCTAGGACAGGAGGCGCCACTGTGGAGGGGTGCACAAGGGCTGGGGCTGCCCACACACCAGCCCGCGCCTCTTTCGGCGCCAGGAGTGGTTCCCACCAGAGAGACCCTGCCCCAGGCTGCTGCAGCAGCGTGCTGGTCTGCACCCCGGGTGTGGGGGCCCTATCCTTCTCGGGCCTGGTTAGGTGCGCCCCAGACAGTCACTGCTTTCCCTCCCTGTCACTCGGGCAGGGAACAGACGCCCGAGGGTGGCATCAAAGCCAAAGCTGAGCCCCAGGGCTGACTCAGCGAAGGAAGCGGAATGGAAATCCCTTCATGTGGCTGGAAAAGCCGTGGATCAATCCTGTGTCTGCGGAATATCTGAGCAGATGGGCATTCCCATGCCTGAGATGGGTCCAGCTTCAGCAACCGTGGACTCTGGGGACAATTACCCAATGACTTGGATCAGATCGCAGTCTGAGTGACCCCACAGTGGCCACGGATGGTCCAGGGGCCAACCTGGATTTGGTGGTGGTGGCATTATTATTATTTTTTAATTTTTAAATATTTTTTTTTCTAGTTTTACTATAACTTTTTGGGTTTGTGCTCTTATTTTATTTTTTGAATTTTAAGTGTGTGTTATATCCTCTTTGCTTTTGTTTTCTTTTTTAGTTTGCTATTTGTGTTTTCTTTTTAAATTTCATTTTGAATTGGAAGATAATTGCTTCAAAATACTGTGTTGGTTTCTGCCATATATCAACATCGATCAGCCATAGGCATACAGATGTCCCCTCCCTCTTGAGCTACCCTCCCTTACCCTACTCTCTCTCACCCCACTAGGTTGCCACAGAGTGCTGGGTGTGAGATCCCTGATCAGAGAGCAAATTCCCACCAGCTATCTATTTACATTTGGTAATTGGGAAAGGAGTATGTCAAGGCTGTATATTGTCACCCTGTTTATTTAATATATGCAGAGTACATCATGTGAAACGCTGGGCTAGATGAATCACAAGCTGGAATCAAGATTGCCAGGAGAAATATCGATAACCTCAGATACACAGATGATACCACCCTTATGGCAGAAAGCAAAGAGGAACCAAAGAGCCTCTTGATGAAAGTGAAAGAGGTGAATGAAAAAGTTGGCTTAAAACTCAACATTCAGAAAACTAAGATCATGGCATCTGGTCCCATCACTTCATGGCAAATAGATGGGGAAACAATGGAAACAGAGACAGACTTTATTTTTGGGGGCTCCAAACTCACTGCAGATCACCATGAAATTAAAAAACACTTACTCCTTGGAAGAAAAGCTATGACCAACCTCGACAGCGTGTTAAAAAGAAGAGCCATAACTGCCAACAAAGGTCCATCTAGTCAAAGCTATGATTTTTCCAGTGGTCATGTATGGATGTGAGAATTGGAGCATAAAGAAAGCTGAGTGCCGAAGAATTGATGATTTTGATCTGTGGTTTCGGAGAAGACTCTTGAGAGTCCCTTGGACTGCAAGGAGATCCAAACAGTCCATCCTAAAGGAAATCAGTCCTGAATATTCATTGGAAGGACTGATGCTGAAGCTGAAACTCCAATACCTTGGCCACCTGATGCGAAGAACTGACTCATTGGAAAAGACCCTGATACTGGGAAAGATTGAAGGCAGGAGGAGAAGGGGATGACAGAGGATGAGATAGTTGGATGGCATCACTGACTCAATGGACATGAATGTGAGCAAGCTTTGGGAGTTGGTGATGGACAGGGAAGCCTGGCATGCTGCAGTCCATGGGGTTGCAAAGAGATGGACACGACTGAGCAACTGAACTGAAGTGAATGTACGTATTTCAATGCTACTCTCTTGATTCATCCCACCGTCTCCATTCCCTATGTGTCCACAAATCTGTTCTCTATGTCTGTGTCTCCACTGTAGCCCTGCAAAAAGGTTCTTCAGTACCAACTTTCTAGATTCCATATATATGCGTGAGTATAAAATGTTTGTTTTTCTCTTTCTGACTACTTCATTCTGTATAATAGATTCTAGGTTCATCCGCTTGCTTAGAACTGATTTAAATGCATTATTCTTATTGCGGAGTAATATTCCGTTGTATGCGAGTACCACAATTTCTTTCTTCATTCATCTGTTGGATGTTTAAGTTGCTTCCATGACCTATTGAAAACAGTGCTGCAGTTAACAGTGGGTGTATGTGTTATTTTCAGTTGTGCTTTCCTTAGGGTGAACGCCCAGGAATAGGATTGCTGGGTCGTATGGTGGCTTTATTCCTGATTTTTAAAGCAATCTTCATACTGATCTCCCTAGCGGCTGTATCAGTTTACATTCCCATGAACAGTGCAAGAGGGTTCCCTTTTCTTCACAGCCTCTCCAGCTTTCATTGCTTGTAGATTTTTTGATGATGGCCATTCTGACCTGTGTGAGGTGATGCCTCTTTGTAGGTTTGATTTGTATTTCTCTGATAATGAATGATGTTGAGCGTCTTTTCATACGCTTATTAACCATCTGTATGTCTTCTTTGGAGCAATGTCTGTTTACTTCTTCTGTCCACTTTTAGATTGGGTTGTTTTTCTGGTATTGAACTGAATGAGCTGCTTGTATAGTTTGGAAATTAATTCTTTGTCAGCTATTTCATTTGCTAATATTTTCTCACAATCTGAGGGTTGTCTTTTCACTTTGTTTCTAGTTTCCTTTGCCTGGAGGAAGAAATGGCAACCTACTCCAGTATTTTTGGCTAGAGAATCCCATGGATAGAGGAGCCTGGCAGGCCATAGTCCATAGGGTTGCAAAAAGTCAGACACGACTAGGTGATTAATACGTTGCTGTGCAAAGGCTGTTAGGGTTAATTAGGTCTCATTTATTTATTTATTTATTTTGTTTTTGTTCCTTTAGGAGGGAGGTTGTAGAGGATCTTGCTGTGATTTATGTCAGAGAGTTCACTGCCTATGGTCTCCTCCAAGAGCTTTATAGTTTCTGGCCTTACATTTAAGTCTTTATAATCCACTCTGGGTTTATTTCTGTGTGTGGTGCTATTGCACTGTTTTTCTAGTCAGCAGTTTGGTACATAACTTCCTTCAGGGTCTTCTTTCAGTCAAAAGCTTATAATGCCTCTGATGCCTAATTGAAACTACTGTTAATTTCCCCAACAGACCTGAGTACAAAGCTATATGGTGTAAAATTCTTAGAGGAAAACGTAGACAGAATACTCTTTGGCATAGATCTCTGAAAGATTGCTTTTGATCCATCTCCTAGAGTAATAAAAATAAAAGTAAACAAACAAATGGGATCAATTAAATTTGAAAACTTTTGCACAGCAAGGGAAACCATAAACAAGACCAAAAGACAATCATCAGAATGGAAGAAAATATTTGCAAATGAAGCAATTGGCAAGTGATTAATCTTCAAAATATGTAAACAGCTCATGAAGGTCAAAAAAAAAATCAAAATGTGGACAGAAGACCTAAATAGATATATCTCCAAAGAAGACATGCAGTTGGCTAACAAACACATGGAACGATGCCTGTGTATTAATCTCTCATTTGCGTCCAACTCTTTGTGACCCCATAGACTATAACCTGCAAGTCTCCTCTGTCCATAACATTCACCAGGCAAGGATACTGGAGTGGGTTGCCATTCCCTTCTATAGGGGATCTTTCTGACCCAGGGATCGAACCCAGATTTTTGGCACTGTGGGCAGATTCTTTACTGTCTGAGCTTGAAAGTGAAAGCTGCTCAGTCCTGTCTGACTCTTTGCAACCCCATGGACTATACAGTCCATGGAATTCCCCAGGCTGAATATTGGAGAGGGTAGCTTTTCCCTTCTCCAGGGGGTATTCCCGTCTCAGGGATCGAACCCAGGTCTCCCATATTGCAGGTGGATTCTTTAGCAGCTGAGCTACAAGGAAGCCCAAGAATACTGGAGAGGTTAGCCTATGCCTTCTCCAGGGGATCTTCCCAACCCAGTAATCGAACCAGGGTCTCCTGCATTGCATGTAGATTCTTTAACACCTGAGGTATCAGGGAAGCTTGAGTTGTGAGGGAAGCCCAAGGAAAGTGGAGTGGGTAGCCTATCTCTTCTCCAGCACATCTTACCAACTCAGCAATCGAACTGGTGTCCCATGTTTTGCAGTCAGATTCTTAACCAACTGAGCTATGAGGGAAGCCCATACAAGCTTAACACCACTAATTATTGTGTGTGCTAAGTTGCTTCTGTTGTGTCCAATGTTTGCAACCCTATGGACTGTAGCTCACCAGGCTCCTCTGTCCATGGGATTCTCCAGGCAAGAATACTGGAGTGGGTTGCCATGCCCTCCTTCAGGGAAACTTCCTGACCCATGATCAAACCTGTGTCTCTTACATCTCCTCATTGGCAGGCAGGTTCTTTACTACTAGCGTCACTGAATGCAAATCAAAACTAAAGTGAGGTATCACCTCACATTGGTCTGAATAGCTATCATCAAAACATCTACAAACAATAAAATCTGGAGAGGGTGTATAGAAAAGTGAGCTGTCTTATGGTGTTAGTGGGAATGTGAATTAAGTTAGCCACTATAGAGATCGGTATGGAGGTTTCTAAAAAAACTAAAAACAGAATTACCATATGACCCAACAATTCGCTCTTGGGGATAAACCCAGAGCACAGCCATCATTCATAAAGATACATGCACTCCAGTGTTCTGGGCAGCACTATTTACAATAGCCAGGCCGTGAAAGCAACCTAGATGCCCATCAACAGGGGAGTGGATAAAGGTGTGGTAACACATACACGACGGAGTATTACTCAGCCTTTAATGGGAACTAGACTGTGCCATTCGCAGAGATGTGGATGGAGCTGGAGTCTACCGCATGGAGTGAAATCAGAAAGAGAAAACAAATATTGTACACTAACGCAGGTGTGTAGAATCCAGAAAAGTGGCAAAGATGATCTCATTTGCAAAGCAAAAGCAGAGAAGAGATGTAGAGAACAAATAGATGGATCCCAGGGCAGGAGGGTTTGTGTAATAAACTGGGAGATGGGGAGTTATGTATTTATACTATTGATATTATAAAATAGATAACAAATGAGAATCTACTGCGGAGCACAGGCAATCTACTCAGTGCTCTGTGGTGACCTCAGCTGGGAGGGAATCCTAAAAACTGGGATATATGTATACATGTAGCTGATTCACTTTGCAGTACATCAGAAGCTTAATATTGTAAAGCAACACACCCTATATAAATTCACAAAAAATAAGTTAAAATGGTGAGTACAGAAAATTAAAAAAAAATCCAACATTTTAAAATTGCAAATGAATTTCTCTACTCATTCTGCTTTAACTAGTGAAGATCTTTAAACATACATTACAAAGTAGAAGTGTATATGTTTTATAATTTTGTGTGCACTACTGATTTTTATAGATAAGCTTGAATAAAAATATGCCAATATTTTTCCTCTTCAGGTGGTGATGGATCCAAGACTGAAGCCCAGGTTTCAGGTAATGTTTTTAGGAGAAGGATGATTGTGTGGGTGGGAGAAAGTCATCATTTGTTCTTTGTAATACTCTATTTTGAAAATCATTTAACATATTATTTCAGTTGGTTCACAAAACAACCAATGTAATAGACAGCCAGAAAAATATCTATAGATCCATTTTACAAATGAGAAAACTGAGATTTAAGAAGGTAAATTTTCTAAGGTCTCATGTCTGTCTACTCTCAAAGTCAAAAAAAAAGCTAAATCTACATACTCCAGGTCTAGACCTATCTATTACACAGTGCTGTCTTCTTAGAACCTCTGATTTTTGTTTTTCTTATTATATGCTTTTGACACTTTTGATGTTGAATATAATTACATGATCAGTTTCCTTTTCTCTCTGAGGACAAATTCGGATCTGAACCCAAAGAATTCAAACTGGAGAATGAAGAACCAGATTATTTTTGCTTAAATTATATATATATAAAACTTCTTTAGCTTAAATGTTTGTGAAATTATAAAAAAGCAATAAAAAATGTTTATTTTGGGGATTTGTCTCTATGTATTTGCAAATCCTTTAATTTAGCAGTTGTGTGAAACTTAGATT
>SJYF01000299.1:10871855-10882384 GCA_006410515.1 Procapra przewalskii
ATTTTTAAAATCTTGTAAGACAAGAACTTTCTACAGGGACTTTCTCCATAGGGCAGGCCTGCAGCACGGTGGCCTGGGAGTAGGTGGATTTCTTACAGCTTGGCTCAGGGCGAAAAGTGCAAACGTTCAGGCAAACGAGGTTGAGGTTGCATTGCCCTTGCTGACCTAGCTTTGGAAATCACAGTCTCTTTTGCTGAATTCTTTTGGTCATAAGCAAGTCACAAGGCTGCTCAGATTCAAAGGGAAAGGGACATAGAACCTATTCTGAGGGAAAATTGTGAAAGAATCAACCGCCATTAAAACAAACAAGCAAAGAACACGTGGAGTTCCCTGGCAATCCTGTGGTTAGGACTGTGTGCTTCCTTCTACTGTAAGGGGCTGGAGTGAGATCCCTGGTCAGGAACTAAGGTCCTGTAAACGGGGGAGCATGACCTCCCCCCCAAAAAAACCCACATCACAATAGGATATTGCATATAATATTAAAAACCTGTTTGACCAAGGACAAAAAAAAAAGAAAAAGAAAAACTAGCAACCAATAAAATCAACAAAGCAAAACAGAATCTCCAGAGTTTGTGTATATTTTAAAATTTTCCCTGAATATTTATTTCTTCCTTTCTTTTAAAATTTATTTATCAATCTATGATTTAAAAAAAATAAAGAATTTAGGATGAGTATTTATACACCTGCTATTGTAGGGAGAGAGGTCACTTATTTTTTGTTTGTTCTGATTAGGGTTACATTTTATTCCACATAAAAGAAACATTTTCAGTGATTTAAACAATTAGAATGTGAAATGAAAACATCTCCTGCCATAATAATAAGCAAGAAATGTCACAGCCATCAGCGGTTTCTGGCCTCCAAATGTGAATGTGGGCTCCCCAAACTGAGATCCAGCTGCCACCCCCAACAGTGATTGCTGAGGAGCTGGGGAATGCCAGAAGCAAGGTGAATAAGGAAACAGGGTTGGCCCCAGATAGCTGAGGAGCATATGAAAGGAATAAGGTCAGTGAGACCGCTTGCGTCTTCCCGTACACAGAATGCTAAATTCCTTAACTTCATACCTCATCTTCGATGTTCAGACTGACCGTTCCCTTCGCTGCAAACTTGTATATAGTCTGACTTGTCCTCCTGCCTCCCTGCAGCAGTTTTCCCAGAGCTATTGAGATGCTGTCTCCTGGGCCCAGGAGTCCTAAACATTCCCACCAAATAAAATAACTCCACTTTCAGGCTGTGACTATATTTTTCAGTCGACAAGAAGTCTTATGTTTCTGTTGTGGCAAAAAGTCCAGAGGTAGGCAGTCCAGAACCGTGGTAGCTATTTAAGAAAGTCAGCAGCTTTCCAGGCTCCATTTGCTCCTTGCTCAGCTATTCTTGGCACGTCACTTTCTTTCTGTGTTCAGTAGATGGCCATTCTACCTCTAGGACTGTATCCATGTCCCAGTAAGTAGATAAGGGGGAGAATGAAAGGCAAAAAGGTGCTTCTAGCACTTTGATCAAAACAACAGTTTTTGTAACACCCACTTACTTGACTTCAGCATATGTCTCATCTGCCAGAACTGAGTCAGACGTTCACCTCTGGCCACATAGGAGACTGGGAGGGGGGCATTGTTAACTTAGCACACATGCATCCCGTATAAAATCAGCCTTCGAGAAGAAAGGGGGAATAGGTTATGTGTACTCCCCAGTAGTGTCTGCCTCGGAGAAGGTGATGGCACCCCACTCCAGTACTCCTGCCTGGAAAATCCCATGGGCAGAGGAGCCTGGTGGGCTGAAGTCCATGGGGTCACTAAGAGTCAGACAGGACTGAGCGACTTCACTTTCACTTTTCACTTTCATGCACTGGAGAAGGAAATGGCAACCCACTCCAGTGGTCTTGCCTGGAGAATCCCAGGGACGGGGGAGCCTGGTGGGCTGCCGTCCATGGGGTCGCACAGAGTTGGACACGACTGAAGCGACTTAGCAGCAGCAGCAGCAGTACTGTCTGCCTCTAGGTGAAGGCACTGCAATACAGAGTTAAGACATGGATAGAATAAATGAGGAGAAAATGTTATGGAAGATTTAAAAAGATATCAAGTTAAAAGCATAGAGAAGTGTTGGCTGATGTAGAAGCAAAGATGCAACCTGTATGACTGAGCTATGACCTAAAGAAATAGTAACCATACAATAATTTGTGCTTTAATTATTTATTCTGTAACTTATCCTTTGAGAATGGGTGTATAGTGATTTTAATAAAATAGTATAGAAATACAAAATTTCTTGTCATACTGACTTAAATTATAATTGACCTTGGATACTTTGGGAAAAGGTTCTAAATTTTTTTAACATAATTTTCCCCCCACTAAGGCAGTCTACATTTTCACCTATAGTATACACTTTATATACTACGCTATGTGGGTATATAAACCATGTGATTTGATTTTTTATTTTGACTCATCATAGTAGTTTTCACTGCCTGTTCAGTTCAGTTCAGTCGCCTAGTCTGACTCTTTGTGACCCCATGGAATGCAGCATGCCAGGCTTCCCTGTCCATCACCAACTCCTAGAGCTTGCTCAAACTTATGTCCATCAAGTCAGTGATGCCATTCAACCATCTCATCCTCTGTCGTCCCCTTCTCCTCCTGCCTTCAATCATTCCCAGCATCAGGGTCTTTTACAGTGAGTCAGTTCTTTGCATCAGGTGGCCAAAGTATTGGAGCTTCAGCTTCGGCATCAGTCCTTCCAATGAATATTCAAGACTGACTTCCTTTAGGATGGACTGGCTTGATCTCCTTGCAGTCCAAGGGACTCTCAAGAGTCTTCTCCAACACCATAGTTTAGTTCAGTTCAGTTCAGTTCAGTCGCTCAGCCGTGTCTGACTCTTTGTGACCCCATGGACTGCAGCATGCCAGGCTTCCCTGTCCATAACCAACTCCTGGAGCAAAGCATCAGTTCTTCAGTCCTCAGCTTTCTTTACAGTCCCACTCTCACATCCATACTTAACTACTAGAAAAACCATAGCTTTGACTAGATGGACCTCTGTTGGCAAAGTAATGTCTCTGCTTTTTAATATGCTGTCTAGGTTGGTTGTAGCTTTTCTTCCAAGGAGCAAACGTCTTTTAATTTCATGGCTGCAGTCACCGTCTGTAGTGATTTTGGAGCTCCAAAAAATTATCCTCTGATTAAAAATTAACCTCCAATTAAAAATAAATTATCAAAAAAAATTATCCTCCAATTAAAAGGTAAAGCAATTATCTTCCAATTAAAAATATATTTAAAAAAAGTTGTGACTATAAATACAGCCTTATATTCTACTGATTTAAAATGTCTACATATTTTCAAATTCATAATTCTAAAAATAATTTAAGAAAATTAATATTCTATTAGAGATATAAACAGAATTTACCTCATTAAAATTATCCTTGGCTCTTTATTTAACCTTCTGGTATTAAGAACAAAATCCAGAAGTTTTATCTTAAATACCTCCCCACACTGAAATTATCTTTCAAAACCCAAGTTATACCTAATTACTTCTGCCTTCCTCTCTAACTTCATTATGCACTTATTTTCTATGTACAAATATATTTAATTTAGCATATACATTCATATCTATTATTTGTTTTGAGTAACTTAACCCTTAAATTGAACCATTATGTAAGTTGACTATATGATACTGCCTGCTTCAGTTTACTTTATTGTAATGTATTCGAAGCCTGGATCCTATGTGACATGTATTTTATGCCACCCAGGACTTTAATGCAACTCACTTGACCCGTGACAAATACTTCTGGATGCAGTGATTACCAGGCTTTCAGACTCCAAAGGCCTAGATAGTTAGATGAGAGGGAATGGTTTTCTTTGGCTGCTTCTCTCCCCAGTGGCTCTGAGCTCTGTCACAGAGTCAGTTAGTGTAAATCCTTTCAGACACTTGGCTACTGAGTAGAATTTTTCAAGTGTATTTTCTTAAGATTCCTCTTTTAAAATGTTGGATTTTTCCCTATTCAGGTTTAGGGTAATGGGAACAGCTGCACAGTGTGCTGTCTATCTTTGGAGGGAACATGGACAAGTAAACCAGTGTTTTAAGCGCTGTGATGGAAAGACTCTGTGTTGGTGGGACATCCCTGCCTTGCCACCTCTCTCTGATACCCCACTCTTTGTTTTTCATCCCGGGACTTATTCCTCCTATCTTTTCTTTTTGATCTGAGCAGTATGGGTCCCAAAAATGCATAGCAGGAAAGAAAATGTCAGGAAAAGAAAAAAATACCAGGTTGGACAGAAGATGAAGATGACTGAGTGGTAACTCCGAGGGGTGTTGGGGTCGTTTCTGCTCACACTGACAGGGAATTAGGGTCCTAGGCAGAGAGGGAAAGGCCCTTCCTTCTTTCACTTTATCTCAAGCCCAGAAAACTGAGAAGCTCCCTGGAAATATGGGAACCAGAAGATTTGATTTGTAATTATTTTCACAGAAGGGTCAGGTGCCTGCTTCCTATCTCTTTTATATGTTTCTTTTTACTTTTTATCTTTTCAGTGACTGGTATAATTGATCCTTCTCCACTCTTGCCATCACCTCCAAAACTGGACAGGGTATAGATTCTCTGAAAAGGGGGTTTATTGGCCACATAGATTTTCTGTCTCTTACTCCTCAAGTGTTTGCAGTGGTGTTTAATTTCCCTTTTTTTTCTTCCTTTGCTGGCTTGCTTATTTTACTCTATGTTATTTTCTTACAAAGAAAAACATTTTTTTCTTTTTCTAGTTTACTTTGCCCTCCACATATTTTTGAGCAGTTTTTTCCTCCAGAATTATAATTCTGATATGTTTATCCTCTGTGATAAAATACTTAAACTGCCTGCATAGAAAAATACATACGTGTGAAGTAAACAATGGATTTGTTTTTAAGTCATGAAAATATTCAACCTGTTTTAGAATCCTGATGGAATATTCCTCATTTACCAAAATTGGTAAGTAAAAATTTTACCTATTGTTTTAAATTTATATTTTCATTAATCAGTGTGACACTTGGTTTTATGTTGAGAAGTATTAATAAGTTGAGGTTGTGAAGTTCTCATGTTACAGAAGCTTTGTATTATCATAAAGAGACCCATCATTGAAAGAGAATTGGAGTGAATTCAGATGACAAGGGCTTTTCTTGGCCCTGTCCTATACTTCCATTCTTTGAAAGGTATCTATTATTATCTTCTTAAGGCATCATAGCTTTAGATGGCTAGAATTTCTATGACTGTTCTTCTTTGCTTTCTTTGGCTCTTATAGCTTCCAAAAAAATTGCTTTATACCAATGATTTCCAAACATGGAATCCTGTTTCACTTGATCAGTCAGTCAAAGCTGACTTGTTTAAGGATAGCTGACTCATCAGCAGTAGATGGTACCCCAGGCCAGTGTCTCCAGCCCCTCATAAATTCCTGACTATTAGGAATCATCTTTATCTTGTTCACAGCTGTGTCCTTAGTACTTAGCTTAGTGCATTGCATACAACAGGATTCTCTGTTTATAAAATAAATAACTGTGAAGTTAACAAATATGCTGGGAACTTTAACGCAGTGGCTAGAGGACCAATGGGTAACTTGGTTTAGGTGGCAGAAGCACAAGATCCAGAAATAGAAAATTTGAGAGTTCATCCTGGGTTTACTTCTAGTCATAATAACAATGTCAGTGATGCAATTAATAACGATGATGGTGATGATGATGATGGCAGCATCTCACAGTCATCTCAAATTTAAAACTCTTTGGTCCTGGACTAAGTGCCACACATTGTCTTTATTTAATTCTCACAAAATTCTATGAGTTAGATACTATTGATGCTACATTTTGCAGATGAGGAAAGGGAAGCTTATAGAAGTTAAAGTGATTTGTTTCATGTCATATACGGCAGACTGTTAGAACTCTGGACCTCTCCTAGAAAGTGTTATATCAATATAACTGAAAGTTGAGCTTAGAACTCAACTTCACTATATCTCCAATTTCTCATAGCTTCCCAACTTTGTGGTTAGTTTTCTCCTTAGGCCAGCTCCCATTATGGTAGCAAAATGGTCTTCAGTAGCTACATGAGGCTACAGGTCTCCTTGGTCACTTCCAGCTAGAAGAGAGAACCCTTTTGGGGGAATTCTTTACAATAGTAAAGATGTTTCTTTCCCAAACATCCTCAGTAAACGTCCCTCTGTTCTCGGTTCAGTCTTGTATTCAGGCCTGGGTCAACTACTATGACCATGGGAATAACCTAAGTCAGGGTCAAGCTAGAACTACAGTTGTCTTCTCTCAAGCTTGCTTTATAACAATGATTTCCAAACATAGCCATATAGACTGAAGACCTCCCTTAGGTAGGACACTGTAATTTTATAAAAATTCAGTTCTTTACATATAGCACCAATATGTTTTATTTTTCTTTAGATTTACTGAGATAAAATTGACATATAATATTATCCAAGTTTACGATATGCAATGTGTTGATTTCGTGCACTTGTACATTGTAAAATAATTACCACAGTAACATTAGTTAAAACCTCTATCACTTCACATAATCACCATTTTCTTTTCTGCGATGAGAACATTTAAGATCAACTTTCTTAGCAAATTTCAAGTATATAATATAATATCATCACCTGTATAAATAGCATTTTCATTTATTTAAAGAAAGATATCAGAGGCTTCCCTGGTGATTCAGTGGTAAAGAATCCACCTGGCAATGCAGGGGATATGTGTTTGATCCTTGGTCCAGGAAGAAGCCACGTGCTGCAGAGCAGCTAAGTCTGTGGGCCACAGCTACCGAGCCCGGGGGCTGGAGCCAGGGAGGCTCAGCTACTGAGCTCTCCCGCCCTAGGGGGTCTCAGCTACTGAGCTCTCTGGCCCTAGGGGGTCTCAGCTACTGAGCTCTCCCGCCCTAATCAGGAAGCCCGTGCACACTAGAGCCTGTGCTCTGCGACAGGAGAAACCACTGCAGTGAGAAACCGGTGAACTGCAACAGGGTCGCTCCTGATCACTGAAACTAGAGAAAGCCTGCGCAGCAGGGAAGACTCAGTGTGGTAAGAAACAGTAAGTCAAAATCAAAAAAGAAGGACATTATATGGAATTGAGCAGTGTCTCCCCCAAATTCCAGAATTCCTGTTCACCCAGAACATCAGAGTATGAACTTATTTGGAAATACAGTCTTGGCAATAGTAATTTGGGAAATTAAGATGAGGTCATACTAAGTTACATTCTTGCTGTTTAGTCACCAAGTCGTGTCTGACTCTGTGCGACCCCACGGACTGTAGCCTGCCAGGCTCCTTTGTCTATGGGATTTCTCAGGCAAGGATACTGGAGTGGGTTGCCATTTCTTTTTCCAAGTGATCTTTCTAACTCAAGGACAGAACCTGCATCTCCTACATTGGCAGGCAGATTCGTTACCACTGCACCACCAGGGAAGCCTATATTGAGTTACAAAGTGAAAATGTTAGTAGCTCAGTTGTCTCCAACTCTTTGCAACCCTTTCCAAAGAGGTTCAAAGAATTCAAACCCAGGGATTGAACCCGTGTCTCCCGCATTGTAGGTAGATTCTTTACCACCTGAGCCACAGGGAAGCCTTGCATATTGAGTTATGGTGGACGCTAAATCCAATGACATATTTTATTTTCTTGGGCTCCAAAATCACTGTGGATGATGACAGCAGTCACAAAATTAAAAAGACTCTTTCTCCTTGGAAGGAAAACTATGACAAACCTAGACAACATGTTAAAAAGCAAAGATGTCACTTTGCCAACAAAGGTCCGTATGGTCAAAACTACGGCTTTAACAGTAGTCATGTATGGATGTGAGGGTTGGGCCATAAAGACGGCTGCTGCATCGAAGAATTGATGCTTTTGAACTGTGGTGCTGGAGAAGACTCTTGACAGTCCTTTGCATAATAAGGAGATCAAACCAGTCAATCCTAAAGGAAATGAATCCTGAATATTCATTGGAAGGACTGATACTGAAGCTCCAATAATTGGCCACCTGATGTGAAGAGCTGACTCATTGGAAAAAAAGACCCTGATCCTGGGAATGACTGGGGGCAGAAGAAGAGTGTGGTGACTGAGGATGAGATGGATGGATGGTATCATCAACACCATGGACGTGAGTCTGAGCAAACTCTGGCAGATGGTGAAGGACAGGGAAGGCTGGTGTGCTGCAGTCCCTGTGGTCACAAGGAGTTGGACACAACTTAGCAACTGAACAACAAATGCAATAACGGTTGCCATGTGATGTGATCTGAATCTTTGTGTTCCCGAAAAGTTCATATGTTGAAATTTTAAAGACCAATATGATAATAGAAAATGGGGCCTTTAGAAGGTACTTAGGCTGTGAAGGTGGAACTCTAATAAATGGAATTAATTTCATTATAAAAGAAGCTCCAATGAGCTAGCTGGCCCCTTATACCATGTGAGGAAACAATAGGAAGTTTGAAACCTGGAAGAGAGCTCTCACCTACCTGACTACGCTGGCATCCTGATCTTAGACTTCCACCTTTCAGAACTGTGTGAAATAAATGCCAGTTTTCTATGTCACCTAGTTTGTGGTATTTTGTTATTGCGGCATGGATGGAGTAAGACCATGTCAACTCAGATGCATAGGGACAAACAGAGGAAAGATGGCTGTGTGACAGTCAAGGCAGAGATTAGCGTTATGCTGCTACAAGCCAGGGAACATTAGGAGCTCCCAGAAGCTCTAAGAGGCAAGGAAGAGTCTTTTCTTAGAGCCTTCAGAGGGAGCCAACACTTCAAGACTTCAAAGCTTAAAAACTGTGAGATAAAACATTTCTGTTGTTTCAAGTCATCCGGCTTGTATGCCTTGTTGTGGAATTTCTGGGGAACTAATATAGGATGAGATGGCTGGATGGCATCACTAACTCGATGAACGTGAGTCTGAGTGAACTCTGGGAGATGGTGATGGACAGGGAGGCCTGGCGTGCTGCAATTCATGGGGGTGCGAAGAGTCGGACACGACTGAGCGACTGAACTGAACTGAATATGGGTTCCATGGACAGATATATCAGACAGATGGTGTAATGCAAGACTACATGAAAGTGGAAGTGTTAGTTGCACAGTCCTCTCTGACTCTTTGCAACCCCATGGACTGTAGGCCAGGCTCCTCTGCCCACGGAATTCTCCAGGCAAGAATACTGGAGTGGGTAGCCATTCCTTTCTCCACGGGGTCTTCCTAACCCAAGGATCGAACCCAGGTATTCCATACTGCAGGCAGATTCTTTACCATCTGAATCCCCAGGAAAGCACTGCACTGTTGAATGACAAAGCACTAACAATCAAATCAAATTTTTTCTTCATTTAAAAAAAAACCCAGTAAAAAGTTATATAAGATATGAACAAGCAATTTACAGAAAAGGAAACTAAGAAGTCTAATATCTGAAGAGGTCTCATAAATTATTAATAATCAGGAGTGCAAATTGAGGTAAGGTATCACTTTTCACTAATAGCCTGATAATGAATAATAACTAAGATAGTTACAACAACTCTCGATCAGTATGGGAGAATGAAGAACACTTTAGCTGTGCTGGAGGGAGTGTAAAACACGGCAGCCATTCAGAGAGAACTGTGGAAATAGTTACCCAAATTAAGTATATGCATGCATTTTAACCAATAAAATCTTCTCCTAAATATATAACCCAAAGAAATTCTTTCATCATCAGTTCAGTTCAGTTGCTCAGTCGTGTCCGACTCTTTTCAACCCCATGAATCGCAGCACGCCAGGCCTCCCCGTCCATCATCATCTCCCAGAGTTCACTCAGACTCACGTTCATCGAGTCAGTGATGCCATCCAGCCATCTCATCCTCTGTCGTCCCCTTCTCCCCCTGCCCCCAGTCCTTCCCAGCATCAGAGTCTTTTCCAATGAGTCAACTCTTCTCATGAGGTGGCCAAAGTATCGGAGTTTCAGCTTTAGCATCATTCCTTCCAAAGAAATCCCAGGGTTGATCTTCAGAATGGACTGGTTGGATCTCCTTGCAGTCCAAGGGACTTTCAAGAGTTCTCCAACAATCACTGTTCAAAAGCATCAATTCTTCAGCGCTCAGCCTTCTTCACATTCCAGCTCTCACATCCATACATGAGCACTGGAAAAACCATAGCCTTGACTAGATGGACCTTAGTCAGCAAAGTAATGTCTCTGCTTTTGAACATACTATCTAGGTTGCTCATAACTTTTCTTCCAGGGAGTAAGCGTCTTCTAATTTAATTCTCCTTTTTTCATAAGGAGACATATACAAATGGAATGCTATTGCAATACCACTGTTTTGGGAATTGGAAGCAACATGGGTGTCTCTCATGGATAATATTGATAGGTGAAATGTGGTACACATTTGGATTATCATGAAGCAATTAGGAGTAATGAACTAGAAGAACACAAAGAAATGAATGTATCTTAAAATATGCCTATAAAAAGGAAGGGTAAAAATTAAATATATCACACAATTCATCTAATTAAAAATATTGCTCACCAGTCAGAGCACACTTTACAAGAATGCATAGCAAAAGAGGATACACATTAAACATAATAGAGAGGTTAACTATT
>SJYF01000299.1:10885545-10900482 GCA_006410515.1 Procapra przewalskii
TGTGAAAGTGCTGCACTCGATATGCCAGCAAATTTGGAAAACTCAGCAGTGGCCACAGGACTGGAAAAGGTCAGTTTTCATTCCAATTCTAAAGAAAGGCAATGCCAAAGAATGTTCAAACTACCAAACAATTGCACTCATCTCACACGCTGGTAAAGTAATGCTCAAAATTCTCCAAGCCAAGCTTCAGCAATACATGAACTGTGAACTTCCAGATGTTCAAGCTGGTTTTAGAAAAGGCAGAGGAACCAGAGATCAAATTGCCAACATCCACTGGATCATGGAAAAAGCAAGAGAGTTCCAGAAAAACATCTACTTCTGCTTTATTGACTATGCCAAATCCTTTGACTGTGTGGATCACAAAAAACTGTGGAAAATTCTGAAAGAGATGGGAATACCAGACCACCTGACCTCCCTCTTGAGAAATCTGTATGCAGGTCAGGAAGCAACAGTTAGAACTGGATATGGAACAACAGACTGGTTCCAAATAGGAAAAGGAGTACGTCAAGGCTGTATCCTGTCACCCTGCTTATTTAAATTCTATGCAGAGTACATCATAAGAAAGGCTGGGATGGAAGAAACACAAGCTGGAATCAAGATTGCTGGGAGAAATATCAATAACCTCAGGTATGCAAATGACACTACCCTTATGGCAGAAAGTAAAGAGGAACTAAAGAGCCTCTTCATGAAAGTGAAAGAGGAAAGCAAAAAGGTTGGCTTAAAGCTCAACATTCAGCAAACGAAGATCATGTCATCTCGTCCCATCACTTCATGTCAAATAGATGGGGAAACAGTGTCAGACTTTATTTTTTGGGGCTCCAAAATCACTGCAGATGGTGACTGCAGCCATGAAATTAAAAGACGCTTACTCCTTTGAAGAAAAGTTATGACCAACCTAGATAGCATATTCAAAAGCAGAGACATTACTTTGCCAACTAAGGTCCGTCTAGTCAAGGCTATGGTTTTTCCAGTGGTCATGTATGGATGCGAGAGTTAGACTGTTCAGAAAGCTGAGCACCGAAGAATTGATGCTTTGAACTTTGGTGTTGGAGAAGACTCTTGAGAGTCCCTTGGACTGCAAGGAGATCCAACCAGTCCATTCTGAAGGAGATCAACCCTGGGATTTTTGGGGAAGGAATGATGCTAAAGCTGAAGCTCCGATACTTTGGCCACCTCATGTGAAGAGTTGACTCATTGGAAAAGACTCTGATGCTGGGAGGGATTGGGGGCAGGAGGAAAAGGGGATGACAGAGGATGAGATGGCTAGTTGGCATTACTGACTCATTACCAATTTGAGTGAACTCCGGGAGATGGTGATGGACAGAGAGGCCTGGCATGCTGCAATTCATGGGATCGCAAAGATTCGGACACCACTGGGTGACTGAACTGAACTGAAATGAACTAAATGAAAGAAATCAAAGATAACATAAACAGATGGAGAGATATTCTATGTTCCTGTTGGAAGAATCAATATTGTAAAAAGGACTATATTACCAATTGCAATCTACAGATTTAATGTGATCCCTATCAAATTATCAAAGGCATATTTCACAGAACTAGAACAAAATATTTCACAATTCATATGGAAACAAAAAAGACGCTGAATAGCCAAAGCGTCTTGAGAAAGAAGAATGGAGATGGAGTAATCAAACTTCCTGACTTCACATTATACTACAAAGCTACAGTCATCAAGACAGTTTGGGACTGGCACAGAAACAGAAATATAGACCAATGGAGCAGGATAGAAAGCCAAGAAATAAACCCATGCTCCTATGGGTACCTTATTTTTGACAAAGGAGGCAAGAATATACAATGGGGCAAAGACAGCCTCTTCAATAAATGGTGCTGGGAAAACTGGGTAGCTACATGTAAAAGAATGAAATTAGAACACTTCCTAACACTATGCACAAAGATAAACTCAAAATGGATTAAAGACCTAAATGTAAGACTAGAAACTATAACTCTTAGAGTAAAACATAAGCAGAACACTTGATGACAAAAATCAAAGCAAGATCCCCCTATGACCCACCTCCTGGAGTAATGGAAATAAAAACAAAAGCAAAGAAGTGGCTTTTGCACAGCAAAGGAAACTATAAGCAAGGCGAAAAGACAACCCTCAGAATGGGACAAAATAATAGCAAATGAAACAAATGACAAAGGATTAATTTCCAAAATATAGAAGCAGCTCATACAACTCAATACCAGGAAAACAAACAACCCAATCAAAAAGTGGGAAAAAGAGCTCAACAGAAATTTCTCCAAAGAAGACATAGAGATGTCTAACAATCAAATGTAATGATTTGACTTATATATATATATCATGAAATGTTTATCTCGTTTCATGAATATTCATCATCTCATATAGATACAAAAAGAAAGAAAAAAATTTACAAAGCAATCTCAACGAAAAAGACCAAAGGTGGAGGCATAATCCTTCCAGACTTCAGACTATATTACAAAGCTTCAGTAACCAAAACAGTGTGGCAATGGCACAGAAACAGACATAGAGATCAATGGAACAGAACAGGGAACAGAACAGAGAACAAAAGGAAACCCACATATCTACAGTTGATTTATCTGCAACAAAGAAGTCAAAGAGACAAGAACATATGATGCAGAAAAAATAGTCTCTTCACTGAATGGTGTTGGGGAAGTTGGACAGCTACATATAATTCAATCAAATTATAACACTTCCTCACACAGCATAAAATAAACTCAAAATTGTTTAACGACCTAAATATAACACATGACAACATAAAACTAGAAGAGAACATAGGCCAACTATTCTCTGACATAAATCATGGCAATATTTTCTTTTATCACTCTTTCAAGGTAAAAAATAAAAAAATAAACAGATAAGACATTCAAACATAAAAGCTTTTGCACAGTGAAGGAAATTGAAAAGATAACCTACAGAAAGGGGGAAAATATTTTCAAATGATGTGACTGAAAAGAGGTTAATATCCAAAACATACAAACAGTTCACACAACTCAACATAGAAAAAAAAAACCCCAAAAAGTAGGCTGAAGATTTAACTAGACATTTCTCCAAAGGATACAGACAAATGGCCAAAAGGCATAGGAAAAGATGCTCAATATCACTAATTATTAGATAAATGCAAGTAAGAATCAAATGAGGTATCACTTCGCACAGGTCAGAATATCTATCATCAAGAATGTCTGGAAATTGGACTTCCTTGGTGGTCCGGTGGTTACAAATCTGCCTGCCAATGCAGGGGACACTGGTCCAATCTCTGGCCTGGGAAGATCCCACATGTTGGGAGGCAACTAAGCTCATGCTCCACAGCTACTGAGCCTATCCTCTGGAGCCTGCAAGCCGCAACTGAGCCCATACACTGCAGCTACTGAAGCCTGTGTGCGCTGAAGCCATCCGTGCTCTGCAACAAGAGCAGCCACTGTAATGAGAAGCTTGTGCATTGCAACTAGAGAATAACTCTAGCTCACCACAACTAGAGAAAGCCTCCGTGTGGCAGCAAAGACACAGCGCAGCCAAAAACAGATAAAATTTTTAAAAAATACCTTGAAAAGTGAAAGTCTCTCAGTCTTGCCCACCTCTTTGTGAGCCTATGGACTGTACAGTCCATGGAATTCTCTAGGCCAGAATACTGGAGTGAGTAGCCTTCCCCTTCTCCAGGGGATCATCCCAACCCAGGGGTCGAACCCAGGTCTCCTGCATTGCAGGCAGATTCTTTACCAATTGAGCTACTACGGAAGCCCCTTACAAATAATAAGTGTTGGAGAGGGTGTGGAGAAAAGGAAATACTCCTACATTGCTGGTGGGAATGTAAATTCTTGCAGCCACTACGGAAGACAGTATGGATATTCTTTGAAAAACTAAAAATAGAGCTACCATATGATTCAGCATTTCCACACCTGGGTATGTATATACCAGGAGATGACAAAAACTGTAATTGAAAGAGATGCATGCATCCCAATGTCTGTAGCAGCATTGCTTACAATAGTCAAAATGTGGAAACAACTCAAGTGTCCATGAAAAACAACTGGATTCAGATGAGTGATATATATCCCCAATGAAATACTGCTTAGCCACAAAAAGAATGAAATATTGGCATTTGCAGCCATATAGATGGACCTAGAGAATGTTATACTTAGTGAATGAATATATATGCAAAAGAGAAACAGGGTCCCCTGGAGGAGAAGTTACTTCCCAGGTGGTGCCTTCCCCAGCAGGAGCAAAAGTGTGGTGGATCTAATCCCTGGGTTGGGAAGATCTTCTGCAGGAGGAAATAAATGGCAATCCACTCCAGTATTCTTCCCTGGAGAATCCCATGGACAGAGGAGCCTGACAGGCTGCATACAGTCCATAGGGTGGTGAAGAGTCAGACACAGCTGAAGTGACTTAGCACATACATACATATATATATGTATAACTTGGCTGTGTATCAGAAACTATTGCAAATAAACTATACTTCAATTAAAAAAGAAGAAAAGGCATCCAAAATGTATTTTCACTGTACTGAAAAGTACTTTTTCATTGTGATGATGACTCTTCAGATTTACTTTCTTAACAACTTTGACATAACAAACTCATGTCCATCGAGTCAGTGATGCTGTCCAACCATCTCATCCTCTGTTGTCCCCTTCTCCTCCTGCCCTCAATCTTTCCCAGCATCAGGGTCTTCTCAAGTGAGTCCCTTCTTTCCATAAGGTAGCCAAAGTATTGGAGCTTCAGCTTCAGCATCAGTCCTTTCAGTGAATATTCAGCACTGATTTCCTTTGGATCTCCTTGAAGTCCAAGGGACTCTCAAGAGTCCAACACCACCATTCAAAAGCATCAGTTCTTTGGTGCTCAACTTTCTTTATAGTCCAACTCTCACATCCATACATAACTACTGGAAAAACCAAAGCTTCAACTAGACAGACCTTTGTTGGCAAAGTAATGTCTCTGCTTTTTTTTTTTTTTTAATATGCTGTCTAGGTTGGTCATAGCTTTTCTTCCAAGAAGCAAATATCCTTAAATTTCATGGCTGCAGTCACCATCTGCACTGATTTTGGAGCCCCCCAAAATAAAGATATTACATTATCTTTAACTATATTCCCCACATGGTATATGTCATCCTTGTAACTCATTTATTTTGTAACTGTAAGTTTGAACCTCTTAATCTCTTTCATGGACTTCCCTTGTAGCTCAGCTGGTAAAAAGTCCGCCTACAATACAGGAGACTCCGGTTCAATTCCTAGGTTGAGAAGATCTCCTGGAGAAGGGATAGGCTACCCATTCCAGTATTTCAGAATTCTATTCTCCAGTATTCTAGAGAACCCCATGGACAGAGGAGCTTGGTGGCCTACAGTCTGTGGGGTTGCCAATGATCAGACACAACTGAGGATTGAGCACGCACAGCGTAATCTCTCTAGCATTTTTCACTCATTCTCCTATCTCCTTGCTTCGGACAGTTACTGGTTTGCTCTCTCTATGACAGCCATTCTGACAGATATGAGGTGCTATCCCACTGTAATTTTGATTTGCATTTTCCTGATTAGTAAAGTTGAGCATCTTTTCATGTGCCTGTTGGCCATGTATGTTTTCCCTGGGAGGGGGGATATGTGTATATATATATATATAACCTAAACTACAGGGCTTCTTTGGAATTCCTTTTCCCTTGGTTCAATAATTTAAAAGTGTTTTTTAAAAATTTATCTTCCCTAGGCTACAGTCCATGGGATGCCAAGAGTCGGACACAGCTGAGCAACTAACACATACGCACAGAATGACGATGTATATATTACATTTTTCTTCCAATTACTCTAGTTTTCCTCAGTGAAATGATTGAATTAGATAAGTTAAAGTTCAGTCTACTCACTACTACTTATAGGCATGCACACATGCTTGCGTGTTGCTCAGTTGCTTTCAGTGGTGTCTGATTCTTTGCAACCCAGTGGACGGTAGCCTGCTAGGCTCCTCTGGCCATGGAATTTTCCAGGCAAGAATACTGGAGTGGGTTGCTATTTACTACTGCAGGAGATCTTCCCGACCCAGGAATCAGACCCTCATCTCTTGTATCTCCTGCATTGGCAGACAGATTCTTTACCACTGCACCCACCTGTGAAGCCCATAGTATATAATATTTCCAGAAAATTGATTTTCTCCTCCTTATCATACCTAATTTAGAAATTTGTGATATACCATTTAAAAACTAGTTATCTGCCTCTTTGCCCATACAGAGTTTACAAACTGGTTTAATTACAGAACTTACATATTTACATCATATGACATGGTTTTGGAATAAGACGTTAAATGTTATGAAAAAATAGAGGAAAATAAGGGATTTGGGGAAGATGGCCACTGCTTTTACACTTGTTATTTGACTTCCATAACAATCCTGGAATATAGGAGAGCATTCACATATATACATTACTGCCCAGAGACTGTAAGTGGCTTGGCTAAGGTCATAGATTTAGGGGCTAATTATGAGTTGGCAGAAATTATCACTCAAGCCTATTACTGTGCTTAATATTTCATTGTTTCCTCTGAATTTGAGGATAATTACTGAAACATGATAAATGGTTTTCATTTAAAATGCTCTTTCTTCCATTGAAAACATGACCTTGTAACTATAGTATAGGAGATAGAAAATCATTATAATGTAACTAATAAATATTGAACTTGAGGCATAATCACGTGGAAGATTAGTCTAATTTGGAGAAAGAGGTTAGAAAAAGGAAGAAAGACATGGTTTCAAATCCTGGCTTTCACTTACATTAGCTATATAGCCTTGGAAAAAATTATTTAAGCTCTCCAAAAGTACATTTCTTCATGTCTAGAATAATACCAGCCACCTTAACAGGTGGATGTATGAAATAGAAGAGTTATATTAGATAAGACATAAAAGTGTCTCATGTATAACAAAGAATCTGTCTGACCTTTATTTACCCCTGGTTCCTAGGAAAGTGAAAGTGAAAGTGACTCAGTTGTGTCTGACTCTTTGCTACTCCATTGTCTGTAGCCCACCAGGTTCCTCTGTCCATGGAATGTTCCAGGCCAGAATACTGGAATGGGTAGCCCTTCCCTTCTCCAGGGGATCTTCCCAACTCAGGGATCGAACCCAGGTCTCCCACATTGCAGGCGATTCTTTACCATCTGAGCCACCTTCCCTGTGGGCTCAGATAGTTCCTGGGAGGTAGCATCTAAATCCTCGCAGTGTCTCTAGTGACAGGGGACTCTTTGTTGTTCTTGGTAGGCGCTGGTAGCTTATGCTTGTGTTGGACCACTAGATATTTTAAGCTAATGAGAAGACTCAGGATAGAGGCGAGTAGAAAGACCTAGAACCACATGAGTTTAGCCTGACCTCTAAGGAGCAGAGAGGCACTAAAGATTTGAAACCCCAATAAACCTGAACTTGGGGCTCAGGTGGACTTCTCTGCGCTTAATGGATGGTATTGTTGAGTGCTTTAGGTGTATTTTCACAGGCTGATAACTTGGAGGGTGATGTGTACTGACTCCAAGGAGAGAGAACAATACAAGCTTTGTATTTATGCCTCCCAGAGCTCACAGACTTTGTCTCTCCCCTTCACTGGTTTTGATTTTACTTCAAAACGCCTGTAGCTAAGCTTTTCTGAATTCTGAGGTTTTCTAACAAATTATTAAACTGAGGGGGTAGTGGAAATCCCTAAATCTGGCCATATGGTCTGACTTCTGAGGATCTCTGTAGCTATCTGAGGACCTCTGAAGTTGTGCTGGTGTCTTAAGCAAGGATAGTCTTGTTTAAGACTGTCCTCTGAACCTGTGAAGTTTGGCCAAACTCGGTAGTTGATGCCAGAAATCATCATAATCACCTAGAATAGTGTTCAACAAATAATAGGTGTTAACAGTTATCATCATGAGTTATCATCATTGGTAATCAAAAATACAATTTCTTATATTCTTAATACTATAAGAATACATGCTCTGTCACCCCCACATGTGGGTTATTTAAGTTTAGCCATGTATATGGTTTAGGGAATAGTTAATGAATTTGTTGAAAATAATTTTTGTA
Source organism: Procapra przewalskii (assembly GCA_006410515.1). Lineage (NCBI taxonomy): Eukaryota > Metazoa > Chordata > Mammalia > Artiodactyla > Bovidae > Procapra > Procapra przewalskii. Next base: position 10,893,561 of record SJYF01000299.1, read on the forward strand.
CAATCAAAATGTACAGTCACAGAGTATTTTTACTCCTCTTAGGTGATATATCCTCTTAGGATGAGTTAGTTGACTAAAGTTTACAACTGCTCTTCTGTTATGTCATACTGTATTGTAGCAAAAGCAATTCTTCCTGGATTACTTTATCAAAATCTACATTTTTAAAAACCTCTTTAAATTTACTTTAAGTCCTCAGCGTTCACGGAAACTCTTCTCTGTGTTAAGGATAGTGCTTAGACAGAGATGCAAAGTCAAATAAGATAAGATCTAATCGAATGGAAGATATTGTATATTGATTCAAACTGCACTGTAATAAGTGTTTAAACATAGTTACAAAGTAAGATCCTATGGGAGCCCAGGGATTCTTGACATAATGCAAATGTTACAAGTGAAATTCTTTATAAATTATTGTTGAGAATTTCTTCTCTTTACTGTTGTGCAATGCAAACACTCAGTTACATCACTTTTTCTCAATCTGTGATTCTTTTTTGTTGTCTTCTAGAATATTTTCCCCTCCTGTTTATTGTATGTTTCTTTGAAAAATCTTTGTGGAAATATCCTTATTNNTACTCCAAATTATATTTTAGAAATATTATTTCACTCCAGATCAGTGTTAGGGGAAAGGGATATAAAAATCATGCAATAGATAATAGTTGTCACTCCATGACTTGAGTCTGAAATAGTTTTTCTTATTGATGAAGAGAAAACTAAACATATATAACTTTGATATTATATTTAAGGACATCTGTCTTTGTTTACAGCAGACTGGATTAAGATGAAATGGAATATGTGAAACTTAAGAGGAAGTGTGATCAAAAGATGAAGCGTTTATCATATAGCTGTATTCTTGCAAGTGGAAACAGGAAACCAACAAAACAAAAATCTCTTCGTTGTATGTCTGGAAAATATACCCGATCAATTCTGTGAAAACACTGGCAATTTTGTGCCTTCAGAACTCAAGACACAGGAACCAGTGTCATCCAGACCACATCATGATTACACATGTCCAATAAGCAAGTTTAGGGACAAATGGCAAAGGGCCTTGACCGCCAGGTTATATACTTCTAATTCTCACAGACATTACTCTTTTGGTGAAGTCAGGCGAAATGACTGAGCAAACAATCTGCTTTCTTGATTGAGTCTGAGTGAGAAAACATAAATCAGGTGTACTTTCTTAGGTATCATCAGTTAGGCTGGTGAAACCTGAGGGAGGCTCTCTAATGATGCTTCCAGTCTGCAGAAGGGAAGTCCTCTTGGTGGTCCAGAAGTATTGAGGGTTAATGGAACAGCCCCTCACGCTGCTACCAGCTGGACACACCACCCTGAACAAATCACTTGATCTCTTTCTCCTTTAACTAATGATAACAATAATACTTATTGAGCACTTATTTTGACTCAGGTTTTGGGTTATGTTCTTTACTTGATTGAACTTACTTAATCATTGCAACAACTCTGTAAAGATTCTTTCTCTACATTTTTCCAGATGGAAAAAGAAAGGCTTAAAGAAATAAAAATGTGACTTGTTTAGCAGAGATTCTAAGGGAAAGAGACAGAATGAGAGTCTAAATCTCCTTAACTCCCGAGTCTGTGCTCCCAACCGTGTTGTTCTGTGACTTCATCTGCATAATCCACTTCACCATGCTTTTGTGAAGTTCAGCGATATATGATCAACTTGGTGTTCCAAATCTAAGTTACGTATCCTAGTACAAAGGTCTGAAGATTAGCCAGTATGGCCCCCAAAGTTCTGGCAAGAGACTTTCTCACTACCATTCTCCTACTTGTCCTAGAGGCTCCTCTTTGGGTTTATGAAGGCTTTGATATTTGGATATAGTCTTGGAGCCATGTAAAGTCCTCATTCCTGGTGGCCATGTAAAGCCACCATCTAAACAATACCTTTAGTATGGTCCTTGGCTGGGTCTGCTTACCTGCGTTGTTTCAAGCCAAGGCCATTCTTCCTTAGATTCTCCAGCCCCAACTGACTTGCTCTTTCTTTCTGACTCCCTCACTATATCCTCTATTTTATCACATGAACACACCTTCCCACCAAAACTCTCTATTTTCATTGCTTTCATTTGCTTTGTTGATCCCTTAAACTCAGAGTTAGAATTAATATCAAAGAAAAATGCTTTATTTCTTTGAAGTAAAAAAAAAAAAATCTGAAACTTGAAACACTCTTAGGAAATGTGGAGAAATATATGCATTCTATCTCTCTAATGCATCACAGAAAAGAAAGATGAGCAAAACAGTTGTATCTATAATAAAGCAGGTTGAATGCTCATACCCTGTCACATATGTGAATGCTTTGAAAACTGAAAAGTGATCCAGAAATGTAAAGAAATGCAAAAACATTGAATTGCCTCCAAGACTTGGTAAATGCTATTGGAATACTACTTTGATTTAGTGATATTTTCCAAATTTCTTCATTTAAGTGAATCACAGGAGTTGGTAGGCAAGAATGGGCACACACATCTAGTGATTAATTAGAAGAATCCCTAATAATAATGTATACTTTTGCAGGTGAGTATGTTGATTAATAAACATACAGCATGTGATAGTACCAAAAACTTACACGCATTTAAACTTTATCAACTTGTTTAGAAACCAACTGATTAGTTGTTATTTGGTCGCTAAGTTGTATCCAACTCTTTGCGACCCCATGGACTGTAGCCCAACAGGCTCCTCCATCCATGGGATTTTCCAGGCAAAAATACTGCATTTCCTTCTCCAGGGGATCTTCCTGACCCAGGGATCAAACCCACATCTCCTGCATTGGCAGGTGAATTCTTTACCACAGAAAAGCCCAAATTACTAGTACAATGGCCTTAATAATATTAGACTGTTACATTGCAGTTTTGGAGTGATAAAGAAATGCTGCCTTTAAAAGAAACAAAGTTTAACTGAAAATATATTGAAAACAAAGTATCCATTTTTGCCACAGATATTAAAAATGGAATAATTAAATATAAAGTGAAACAAATACTCCTGAGTCATGATTCATCTCCCCCACTTGATAAGAAACTGATATGTCTCTATGGCAACAGTAAAACTGCTGTTAGGGAACATCACTTCTGTGTGTATGGGTGTCTTCACGAGCATGCAGTTTAAGAGGCATATTGTTAGGAATAAGAAAGAAGCGTAAATGAGTTGCCTGTAGGAGCAAATGAGGTAAAGGAAAACAATGAAACAAAGGAAATATCTAAGAGAAGAGATGAAGTAAATGAGATGTGATCAAGATATTGTATATTTAAACACAAAGAAAAGAGAAACTCATGAAGGAAAAGGGTTTCATTCTCCATAATGAAAAATGGGGTTTGTCTTTCAAGTTTATGAGATCAAACAAAGAGGAACAAGAGTGGTGGCGGAATCACTCAAGGCCACGTAGCTAGCGCCAGAGACTAGGTTTGTCTCATGATGTTGTTGTCCTTCTCAAGTGATTCAGCAGTAAAGAATCTGCCTGACAATGCAGGAGACACAGGAGACGTGGGTTCAGTCCCTGGGTCGGGAAGATCCCATGGAGGAGGAAACAGCAACCACTCCAGTAATCTTGCCCGGGAAATCCCCTGGACAGAGGAGACTGGCGGGCTAGTTGTTGTTCAGCCAGTAAGTTGTGACCACTCTTTGCAAGTGCATGGATGGGAGGACCCCAGTCCTATTCTCCCCTACCCGGCACTGTTTCTTTGAGTTTGCTCAAATTCATGTCCACTGAGTTGGTGATGCTATACAGCCATCTCATCCTCTGCCACCCTATTCTCCATTGGCCCTTATTCTTTCCCAGTATCAGGATTTTTCTCAGTGAGTTGGCTTTTCACATCAGGTGGCCAAAGTACTGGAGCCTCAGCTTCAGCATCAGTCCTTCCAATGAATATGCAGGACTGATTTCCTTTAGGATGGACTGGTTAGATCTCCTTGCAGTCCAGGGGACTCTCAAGAGTCTTCTCTAGCACCACACTTTGAAAGCATTAATTCTTTGGCCCTCTGCCTTGTTTATGGTTCAGCTCTCACATCGGTACATGCTGCTGCTGCTGCTAAGTCACTTCAGTCATGTCCGACTCTGTGTGACCCCATAGACGGCAGCCCACCAGTACATGACTACTGGAAAAATCATAGCTTTGACTATATGGACTTTGTTGGCAAAATGATGGCCCTGTTGTTTAATATGCTATCTAGGTTTGTCATAGTTTTTCTCTCAAGAAGCAAACATGTTTTAATTTCTTGGTTTCAGTTACTGCAGTGATTTTGGAGCCCCCAGAATAAAATATGCAACTGTTTTACCTTTGCCTCTTCTATTTGCCATGAAGCGATGGGACCGGATGCCACTATCATAGCTTTTGAATGTTCAGTTTCAAGCCATCCCTTTCATTCTCCTCTTTTAACCTCTTCAAAAGGCTCTTGAGTTCCTTTTTACTTTCTGCCATTAGAATATTATCATCTGCATATCTGAGGTTGTTGATATTTTCCTGGCAATTTTGATTCCAGCTTGTGATTCATCCAGCCTGGCATTTCACACGATGTACTCTGCCTAGAAATTTAAAATGCAGGGTAACAATATACAGCCTTGTCCTACTCCTTTCCCAGTTTTGAACCAGTCCGTTGTTCCATGTCTGGTTCTAACTGTTGCTTTTTGACCTTCATTCAGATTTCTCAGGAGGCAGGTAAGGTGATCTGCTATTTCCATGTTGAAGAATTTTCCAGTTTGTTGTGATCCACACAGTCAAAGGCTTTAGCATAGGCAATGAAGCAGTAGTAGATGTTTTTCTGGAATTCCCTTGCTTTCTCTATGATCCAACAAATGTTAGCAATTTGATCTCTAGTTCCTCTTTTTGTAAACCCACCTTGTACATTTGGAAGTTCTCAGTTCATATACTGCTGAACCCTAGGTTGAAGGATTTTGAGTATAACCTTACTAGCATGTGAAATGAGTGCAATTGTTTAAATATTCTTTGGCATTGCCCTTTAAGATTGGAATGAAAACTGACCTTTTCCAGTTTTGTGTCCACTGCTGAGTTTTACAAATTTGCTGACATATTGAGTGCAGCCCTTCACAGCATTATTTTTTAGGATTTTAAATAGCTTGGCTGGAATCCCATCACCTCCACTAGCTTTGTTCATAGTGATGCTTCCTAAGGCCCACTTGCCTTCACATTCCAGATGTCTGACTCTAGGTGAATAATCATACCATCATGATTTTCCCAGTTATTATGACTTTTTTGCATATTTCTTCTGTGTGTTCTCTCCACCTCTTCTTAATCTCTTCTGCTTCTGTTAGGTCCATACCATTTCTGTCCTTTATTGTGCCCATCCTTGCATGAAATGTTCTCTTGACATCTCTAATTTTCTTAAAGAGATCTCTTATCATTCCCATTCTATTGTTTCCTTCTATTTCTTTGCATTGTTCATTTAAGACCTAATCTCTCCTTGCTACTCACCGGAACTCTGCCATTCATTTGGGTATATCTTTCTTTTTCTCCCTTGCTTTTCACTTCTCTACTTTCCTTAGTTATTTGTAAAACCTCTTCAGACAACCACTTTGCCTTCTCAGATTTCTTTTTCTTTGGGATGGTTTTGGTCACTGCCTCCTATACTATGTTATGAACCTTTATCCATAATTCTTCATGCACTTTGTGTATCAGATCTAATCCCTTGAATCTGTTCACCACCTCCACTGTACAATCATAAGGAATTTAATTCAGTTCATACCTGCATAGCCTAGTGATTTCCCCTACTTTATTCAATTTAAGCCTAAGTTTTGCATTAAGGAGCTCATGATCTGAGCCACAGTCAGCTCCAGGTCTTGTTTTTGCTGACCGTATAGAGCTTCTCCATCATTGGCTGCAAAGAACACAATCAATCTGAGTTTGGTATTGACTATCTGGTTATAACATGAGTAGATTTGTCTCTTTGCTTGTTGGGAAACAACATTTGTTTGGTCACTGAATTCTCTTGACAAAACTCTGTTAGACTTTGCCCTGCTTCATTTTCTACTCCAAGACCAAACTAAAACCCAGGGGAACTGGTTTGCCAGTCCCTCCTCCAGTGGGCCATGTTTTGTCAGAACACTTCACTGTGACCTGTCCATCTTGAGTGGCTCTGCATGGCATGGCTCATAATTTTATTGAGTTATGCAAGCCCCTTCACCACAACAAGACTGTGATCCATGAAGGGAGGAATGATTTTAGAGAAGAATTTCATAGCGTGTTTCAGGAGTGAAGTAAAGGTGTGAGACAATTGGATTTGAAAGAGTTGGTTTTGGCCACCTAGACTATAGGTAGCAGGGTAGAGGCAAATAAACATTTTTTTTCATACTTTGCATCTTTGGGGTAGTTTTGGGTAAATGGGGGTTTGATAGCCTTTGGAATTGTAAGGCAACATAGCAGTACTCTATATCTTGCATGAAAGAGTCCAGAAAAGTTCATGCAGTGGAGACTCTAAGAGCTGAGTCAGGGAAACCTGCAGGGAAGAGAAAGAATGGGCTCCCATTCTACACTCATCTCCCCGGCAGCCTCTTTCGATTTGAAGAAATGCCCAGGTCCTTCCATTGGGAGAATCCTCCAGTAGAGGGTAAAGGAATTCAAGAGGAAGATGCAAATTTTCTGGGACTCCAGTCTCTGATGATCTTTTCGTTGCCACTAATGGTCCTGAAAGAATCAGCAAAAGACTTTGTTGTAGAGATGCTGATATTCACTTCAGTGGCTCAATCGTGTCGGACTCCGATGCAGAAGACCCGGGTTCGATCCCTGGGTCGGGAAGATCCCCTGGAGAAGGAAATGGTAACCCACTCCAGTATTCTTGCCTAGAGAATCCCATGGACAAAGAAGCCTGTTAGGCTACAATCCACAGGGTAGCAAAGAGTCAGACACGAGTGAGCGACTTCACTTTCATATCCATCTAGTTGGTGATGTCATCCAGCCATCTCATCCTCTGT
>SJYF01000299.1:10900513-10912201 GCA_006410515.1 Procapra przewalskii
CAATGAGTCAACTCTTCTCATGAGGTGGCCAAAGTACTGGAGTTTCAGCTTCAGCATCATTCCTTCCAAAGCATTCCTTCCAAAGAACACCCAGGACTGATCTCCTTTAGAATGAACTGGTTGGATCTCCTTGCAGTCCAAAGGACTCTCAAGAGTCTTCTCCAACACCACAGTTCAAAAGTATCAATTCTTCAGCACTCAGCCTTCTTCACAGTCCAACTCTCACATCCATACATGACCACTGGAAAAAACAATAGCCTTGACTAGGCGGACCTTTATTGGCAAAGGTTCGTCTCTGCTAAAAGCAGTAATGTCTCTGCTTTTGAATATGCTATCTAGAGTGGTCATAACTTTCCTTCCAAGGAGTAAGCGTCTTTTAATTTCATGGCTGTAATCACCATCTGCAGTGATTTTGGATCCCCCCAAAATAAAGTTGGGCACTGTTTCCACTGTTTCCCCATCTATTTCCCTTGAAGTCATGGGACCAGATTTCAGTCTTAGTGTCTTTCTTTTCCCTTACATTGCTAGTAAAGAGCACATCCTCAGGCACTTTGGTGTCAAAAAACCGGGGTAGTTTTAGATATTTCTCTGCAATTCATGGGGTCGCAAAGAGTTGGACACGACTGAGCGACTGAATTGAACTGAACTGAACCTCCTTTGGAAAAAAGGCGAAAATGCATAAGGATGGTTTCTTGAATGGTTTAATAGTCTTTTATTTGGAAAATTTAACATATATTAAATTATTGCTTCTGTATTACTTAAAAATAGAGTAGTGCTGGAAAGTTTATAATAAAGTACTATTCAGAATTGTGTCTTCACTTTAGCACCATCAAACTTCATTGTCCTTGGTGTCTCCAGTCTGGAGTCTTTCAGAATCAATTTCTCAGAGACTAACACTCTGGTTTTCTAAACAAGCTAGAAAGTGGTATTAACCTGGCTGTGTATGGTAAGGAGGGGCATGAAGAGGAAGAAGGCATCTGATTACTCCATATGCAGATTTTTCAACCAATTCTCACCTCACTAGGGCCAATCAATATGTCCAGTGTCTCAAGTTCCAAATCTTCCATGATCTACATGGAAAATCCCATTTTTCAGCTTGTCTCCAACTGTAAATTTTTATGTTTCAACTGTTTTTTACTTAGTCAGTTGACACCTCACTATATGCTTTCAACTTGTTAATATTTGTCGACATTTTTCAGTTGCTCTCACCTCCACTCATTTTTCCTTTTTTCTTGGGATTTATAACCTTTAAAAAATAGTATTGGCATTCTAATACGCATTATTTCCACTAGAAGCAGAGATAAACACATTTGACATGTCTGATTGGAAATCTTCACTGATGTTTTACACATTGTAATGTGTAGGATTAGATGAGAAAATTTGTGACAAGTATTCAGAAAACATTTTGCTGAATTCTTCTGGTCTCCAAATTCCTCTGAATTGTGTAGCAGACAGCACTCATCTTTCACTTTTCCACTGTCAGTCATTGCTTAGTCCTTGAACTCTGTGGCCAATCTTTTTTCTCAGTTAGGGAAATCTCAATAACCCTAGATCAAAATTTTTTCTTGAGCTCCAAAGCCCAAACAGACTGCCTTCAAGCTTTCTCCACTTAGAATTCCCAAAGGCAACTCAAAACTAAAATTTTCTAGTGTGGCTCATCTCCATCCTATCTAGACCGTAAGCTTTTCTTTTGCTTTATTTGCTACTTTGGCACACAGTGCCACTGTTTAATCAGTTTCCAGAACAGATAACTGGTCCTCATTCATATCTTCTCTCGTCTATTCCCTGATCCCAACATGCAACTAAACCCCAGCTCTATTCGTTGTTACTCAATTGATTGTGCTCTTTGCATTTTCCAACTTCCTCTGTTTCTTAGTTAGATTCCAGAAATAACTGTGTCATAGCTAATCTGCCTGTCTTTAGGTCTTTTTCATTCCTGTTGATTTTCCACATTAGTCAGAATGATCTTTCTAAAGCATAAGTTTGATTTTTTAATTTTCTTACTTGAAACTTTTTAATAGCTCCCCACTACACTAAAAATAAAGTTCAAATTTCATACTATAATCTGGGTCCCCTTTATCAAGTGTGCAGTCTCAATTCTCATCACTTTTTTTTATCATCGAGCTCTACTCTCCAGTACTTAAAAAAAAAAATTAGTTGTCTGAATATACCATGCTCATTTTCACTATTGGTCTTTTAACATGAATTTTTCTTCTCTTCCTAAAACATCATCCTTCCTTCCCCTTTCCAAAATAATCAGGTAGTTGTTGAGTTAAATCTTACTTATCTTTAAAACAACATTTAGAGGTGATATTTTTGGGGACAATTTATCTGACATACCCTTACTCAAGAGTAGTATTTTCCCCATGTATTTTGTTAGCCCTCTGTTTATTAATTTTGGTATTTATCATCTTACATTTTATATCTCCCATTAGACTAGCTCTTTGAATGCTGGAACTGTATCTGGTGTATTATTTTGTCTCAGATACCATAATTGTTAGCATTATAAAATCTTAAGAATGCTTCAGTTCAGTTCAGTTCAGTTCAGTGGCTCAGTCGTTTTCAACTCTTTGCGACCCCATGAATTGTAGCATGCCAGGCCTCTCTGTCCATCACCAACTCCCAGAGTTCACTCAGACTCATGTCCATCGAGTCCGTGATGCCATCCAGCCATCTCATCCTTGGTCGTCCCCTTCTCCTCCTGCCCTCAATCCCTCCCAGCATCAGAGTCTTTTCCAGTGAGTCAACTGTTCACATGAGGTGGCCAAAGTACTGGAGTTTCAGCTTTAGCGTTATGCTTATAAGGGTCTATTGGAGGAATTAATGAAATACGTTCCTGTTCAGTAGCATTTTCTTTGTTACTGGTCTTGTTCTGATCACATACTCTGGCCCTGCTATGTCTTTCCCTCCTTTCCTCTTTTTTCCCTCTTTCCCTCCTTTCTTCCTCTCCTTTCTCCCTCCTTCCATTCTTTCCTTCCTTTCTTTCTTTTTCTTCTTTATTTCATATTCAAACTATTATTTTCTAGTTTTGATTATTTACTTCTCAGTCTTGATACTTATTCTCTTTTTCTGGTCCTTATTCAAATCTTTTGGTTATGAATTAACTATTCAGGGACATTTATTAAACATTTTCTGTGAGTTAGGTATAGTGCTTTCTTGACCATAAAGTGCTGAACAAGATTGGTTTAGTCTCCACGTTCATAGAGCAAAGATGCTTCTTGGAGGAAATTAGGGGTAGATAACTTGCCTGTATCGTCAAGGCAGTCAAGGAAGTCTTTCCAGTAGTCATGTATGGATGTGAGAGCTGGACCATAAAGCAGGGAGAGTACCGAAGAATTGATGCTGTTGAACTGTGGTGCTGGAGAAGACTTTTGAGAGTCCCTTGGACAGTAAGGAGTTAAAACCAGCCCATCCTGAAAGAAATCAGTTCTGAATATTCATTGGAAGGACTGATGCTGAATCTGAAGCTCCAATACTTTGGGTACCTGGTGTGAAGAGCTGACTCATTTGAAAAGACCCTGATGCAGAAGCAGAGGGTAACAGGATGAGAAGGCTGGGAGGCATAACTGGTTCAATGGGCATGAACGTGGGCAGACTCCACGGGACAGTTAGGGGCAGGGAGGCTTGGTATGCTGCAGTCCATGGGGCCACAAAGAGTTGGACATGACTTGGTGACTGCACAACAATAGCTTGCTCTTTAGTTTCACAGATCCACAGATGGAGAGGAATTATGTCCCAGGAACTGATGAATTACTTCCAGGACTGTCATCTTCACCTGGACCTGATTTAGAGATGGAAATTTTGGCTTTGAACTGATGTTGTATTAGGATACCATAACAGGATGCTATAAGAAGAATCTTGGGAGGCGAGTGAATGTATTTTGCTTGTGAGAGGGGTATATCAGTAAATCATTAGAGGTCAAAGGGCAGACTGTGGAGAACAGACTTTAAGATGACCCCAGTTATTTCCAACCCCTGATGTTCTTACCCTTATATTACCCCCTCCACTGGAGTGTGAGTGGTAACTGTGACTTGCTTCTCAACAATGGAACATGGCAAAGGTGAGGGGAGGGCATCCCCATGATTATGTTATATAACGCTCTATTTTGTTAGCAGATTTATTCTAAAGCCTTTCTCTCTTGCAGGCTTTAAAGAATTCAGGGAGCCATGTGGCAAGAAGCAGTCTCCAGTTGACAGCAAGAAACTGAGATCTTCATTCTCACAGTTACAAGGAACTGGCTTCTGCCAACAGCCTAAGTGAGCCTAAGTGAAGTCTTCCTCAGCCAAGTGTCCAGATGTGACAAAAATACTTGCAGACATCCTTAAGTGCAGGCTTACAGTGGATGTAGCTTAGGCTGTCTGAACTCCCCACTCACAGAAATTGTGAGATAACAGATGTGTGCTGTGTTAAGCTGCTAAGTTTGATCTATAGCAGTGGAAAACTAATATATGAAGAAAGAATGTGAACAAATAGATAAAAAGGTTTTTTTTTTTTTAATTACAGTACAAGGGGGTGACAGAGGATGAGATGATGGTTGGATAGCATCATCTACTCAGTGGACATAGGTTTGAGCACAATCTGGGAGATATTCAAGGACAGGGAAGCCTGGATGGGGTTGCAAAGAGTTGGACACCACAGATGACTGAGCGACTTCACTTTCACTTTTCACTTCCATGCATTGGAGAAGGAAACGGCAACCCACTCCAGTATTCTTGCCTGGAGAATCCCAGGGACGGGGAGCCTGGTGGGCTGCCATCTGTGGGATCGCACAGAGTCGGACACGACTGAAGTGACTTAGCAGCAGCAGCAGCAGCAGCAGCAGTGCTCTGCGATACAGAAGGCAATGGCAGCCCACTCCAGTACTCTTGCCTGGAAAATCCCATGGACGGAGGAGCCTGATAGGTTGCAGTCCATGGGGTCGCTAAGAGTCGGACACTTTACTTTTCACTTTCATTCACTGGAGAAGGAAATGGCAACCCACTCCAGTGTTCTTGCCTGGAGAATCCCAGGGACAGAGGAGCCTGGTAGGAGGCCGTCTATGGGGTCGCACAGAGTTGGACACAACTGAAGCGACTTAGCAGCAGCAGCAGCAGCAGCAGCGTGACTGAACAACAACAAAACCGACCAGAAAGCCCAGAGCTGCTAAAACCACTTCTGTTCCAACTGTAGAAGCAGTTGTTCTTTCAGATATTTTATAGGCACTCAATTTAGGAAGCTGTACATTTAGGGGGCATCACTTCACTGTCTGTACACACATGAAGAATGACGTCATCTCTTCTTTAATCACACAGCCCCTAGGGCTCAGAGCTCTGGTTTCATCCTCACCTCTGCATGTGAGGTTCCCAAACATGAGCCAGCATTCCTGGCTCCTTCCTCCAGTTCCCTCACAGCCAACAGCGGTTGTCTCCCTGGGTCTGCTCTCCAAACCTTAAGCTCCTGCCCCAAGGCCCCCTGTATGCCCTGGCAGTCGCTTGTCATAGGGGTGGGTGCACAAGGTTGTGGCACAGAACATCTGAGTAGGTCTCCCTCCGTCCTTTCTGACATTGACCTGGGGCTGGGCTCCTCTCTGAGCCCCTGCAGCTCCCCTTCTGGCCCAGCTGTTCTCTCCCGCTGGGGACAGGGCTTCTCCGGATGCAGGAACCTCGCCCCCACTTCAGCTTTTTGCCACGGCACGAGTCCTGTCCTGCTTCCTCATCTCTTCCCTTTCCCTGCTTTTTTCTTTCATCCTACCTGTTTGCCTGGGGGTCTTTCTTATCCTTTTAAGTGTCCGTGGTCCTCTGCTAGCGTCAAGCAGGTGTTCTGCAAGAATCCTTTCACATGTATATGTTTTTTAAAAAAATTTATTCGCTTGGCAGTGAATAAGTATTTTTATTTATTTATTGTATTTACTTATGTATCAGGTCTTGGCTGTAGCATGCGGGCTCTCTAGTTGAGGTGTGTGGGCTTAGTTGCTTTGCTGCGTGTGCGGTCTTAGTTGCCTGACCCAGGATCAAGCCCAAGTCTCCGATATTAGGAGCTGGATTCTTAACCCCTAAACCATCAACGCAATCCCTGTATATGTATTCTTGGTGAGTTTGTGGGGAGAGATGAGCTCCATATCCTCCTCGTCCTCCACCCTCTTGGAAAAGCCCCTTACAGTATTTTTCGTTTCAATGATCATCGTGGAGAGCCAGTCAGAGCAACGGGCGGAGGTTTATCTGTGGCCTCCATGCTGCGGATTGGAGCAAGCGAGCGTGTGCACATGCACGGATGTGTGCGCACACACGCACGGATGTGTGCGCAGGTAATGGCTGCTCTTACCACTGTCAGAGGCAGGGTCGAGTCCAAGAGGACACCATGCCTTGCAAGTGTGCCTGCCCTCCTCTAGGCAAGGGCAGCCTCCACCCTGTTGAGAGCAGGGCTGGAGCCAAGCGTTGGAGCTGGCACCCAGGGCGGGCTGGGGGCGCCCCGGGGTGGGCCAGGAAACCACGACGGCCTGCGGCAGTTTTCAGCCTGCGGCCTCCCTGCTGTTAGCAGGGGTAAGCAGGCATGTGTATGCGCCATGGAAGAGCAGAGTCTCAGTTTCTGACAGCCCTCCCTTACGCCCAACCACAGGTTTCAAACTGGCTGAGGGGAACTGTCTCTCTGGTGTTGGGCCCCAGGGCTGGGTGGCCTCCTATGTGACTCAAGACTGTTTCTTCCCAGGGAATATCCCTGAGTCCATGATACCCCCTCCTCTTCGGAGCCCTTTCTGTGGGTGCAGATTCAGACCATTCCCTTTTCTGCATTTCCTGCAGGACTTCCTGTGGGTCTTCACTTTTTCCTTGGTTGCTTAAGCCTGGTTCTAGTCTCCATGATATTTTCAGTAAGCGAGCAATTCATGGCAGGGATGTGAGCTCAGTGTCTTCCTACTCTGCCATCTTGATCTCCACTCCCAGTAGATAAGCAGTTTTGAATTAAGTCATGCCAGGGAAATAATTAAGGAGATATTACAGATAGAAAATAGAGATGCTATCTACTTTAGGCACAATCAGGAGGAGATGTTCCCTTGGCCAAAACTCAGAGAGTGAAGAGGAGTTAGCAGTCTTAGAGTGGAGTGGAAGGTAGAAAGACGTTTCAGCAGAGAGAGTGGTTGATGGAAATGCTGTGAAATGTGAAATAACTTGACCCATTGGAAGAAATAAAGGAGGTCACTATGTAAGCAAGAGGTAGAGTTGTGTTTTCCATATGCAGATTATTGGACCAAGTCATAAGGAATTTGGATTTCATTTGCAGTGCATATTGAAGAATATTTAGCAGAGAAATGAAAAGATTCCCCCCCCCCGCCCCCCTAGCTACTTTATGAGAAATGGAGTAAAGTTGGGGCCAAAGGACAGGGCAAGAATAAAAGTGACTATGGATAAAAATTGATCATAACTTGGATGTTTGCTTTAGAAGAGAAGATAAATTCTTCTCAGAGGTCAAGACAAGGCACAAACTCATTGTGTGCATAAGACTCTTCCTGGTCTGGCTCTTGATTACTCCTTTATCTTCAGCTCTCAACTTTTCCTCCAGGGAATTTCTGTGCCTTCCTTCACACTGAATCTCTGCCAGCTTTTGATATCAGCTCTCTCTGACGACAAGGCATCTGACTGGAACTTCTTGTTTATTATAAATTGCATTTTGTGTCCTTCATACTTTCTGTGTATCGTCCAGGCCCTTGGATACCTGCTACCTCTGTTCATCCTGATGCTTCTTGAGGCAAAAGCTTGCCAAAATAGCATTAAGAAAAGAAAAGATTTAAAGACATAAGAAAAAATAAAAGCCACCTTGTGAAACATTCTGGCAAAATTAATATTCAAGTCATTTTGGGGATGTGTCAATTTATCTGCTATAGTGACCCTTTCTCCTTTTGGTGAATTCTGAATGTCCCTATTTATTATATTTAATAAGCAAAAGAAGATAGAACAGGATGTGTGCCAAAACAAAGATGTAGAGAAGTCATGTAATTGATCACATTTACATTCCTAGAAATAACACATTTGCAATTTAGCCTGGCCTTTGGAATATGAGAAATGAAAAGAATAAACAATTCATTGATGTACAGCTACAAGGACGATTTTATTTCTCAGTTTGTTCAGCATGCTTAAAGGCTTCTGAGGAATGTATATAAACTAACATGGGGTGAATATCCATATATAACCAGATAATAGTTTTTATTTCATATAGACAATGTGGCCTCCTTTAAAGAAAAAAATACATATTTATATTAGTATCTTAAATGGAAATCTACATGAAATATTACTAGAAATTTCTCTACTTTTTAAAGTACTAAATTTCACAGACAGTAGTATTCAACCATTGTGAGGGGGCTATTATTATGGGAATGTTTTCTCTTGTCAGGATGTTCCAGAACCTCCATCACTATACTCAAAGTATAGTGAGTTCCAATGAGTCCAACCTAACTCTCCAGGCTCATCAACTTCTACATTCATTTTTGCCTAATGCACATAATCTGAGAACACAAGATCATTTACAATTTATTTCCTCTCATCCACTATCCCTTGTCAGGCTTACAATTTACTTACTAAGTTTGTTTAAAATGCAGATTATGGTTCAGTAGATCTAGAGAAAAGCCAAAGATTCTGCATTGCTAACAGCCTCTATGGTGATGTGCATGAGGCTCATCTGTGTTAGAAATATTCAGTAGCAAGTATTCAGTTCCCTAACTATTTTTGTGTTTTTTTTCAGATGCTCTAACCTTGCAGATTTCTTCTACATGGGATCTCTATGCATGGGACAACTCCAACTCATTTTCGTATCTTCAGGTCAAATCTTATCTCCTATGTAAAGGAGTTTTTTCACTTTAAGAGAGAGAATTCTAACTCCCTACTTTAACGAGTTTCCCTTACCCTTAAAATAAAATGCAAAGTCCTCACCAGATCAACTCCTTTTCCTACTGTTTTCCTCTTGTTCTCTCCAGCACACTGGTCTTGCTCTACTATGACATACCAAACATGCTCTAGTTTTAGGGATTAAAAAATGCTCTTCCTGCCCCATATTCTCATGGCTTGATCCCTCATTTTATTCAGGCCTTTAGTCAAACATCACCTCCTGAAACAGGCTGTCACAGTGAGTTGATCTCTATACAAAGCTGTCTGAAAGAGATTGAAATGGAGCCCCAAATCCAGACTCTGCTTGGTTTGCTAGGCCAGAGTAATTAAGGTTAGTCTGATAGCAGAGGGCAAAAGGAGTACACAGACAAATCAGAAAACTCTTGCGGTAAACCTGAGATGAGAAATGAGAGGCTGGACTGTGGTAATTGCCATGGAAGCAGAGAGCCACAGTGGTTCACAAGAAGGGGTGCAAGTGCCTGAAGGAAGTTCTGCCTTTTTCTGATGTGCTCAAAAGATAGCATATAGGCCAGCAACTTCCCAGATCTCCGAGTGGCCTTCATTGACGATGCAAGGTAAAATAGCAACCCTCTCACTATTTCTATCCCCTTACTCTGTTTTAATTTTCCTCAAAAAATGATGACTCAGATATTTTATTATATTATATATCTTATTGATTTGTTTCTGTCATTTGTCTTTGTAATTTGGATTTTGACTAGCTCAGTGAAGGAAGAGATTTTTCTCTTTTGTTTACTGCAATATATCTAGCTCCCAGAACTAGTATATGATACAAAACAAGTATTCACATGAATATTAATTGAATTAATTGGTGACCATACTCAGAGCTTCCATGAAATAGAATAGGGAAGTATAAGACAAATATAGGCTCCAGTCTTAACTTGACTACTGACTGTGTGAAATTAGGCAAGTTACTTATCTTTTCTGATAATGTTTGCTCATCTGTAAATGAGAATAATAGTAATAATACAGGACTCACTGAAAGATGGTAAGGACACGTACATGAAATGATGAAAATAAAGTTCTTAATTTATTCACAAATGCTGTTTACTGAGCAGCTGTTTCGTGCTCTGCTCTTCTCTGACACGGGCATACACAGTAATGAGTACAGACATGGGCCTTCATGCAGCTTCCGTGCAGTGAGGGAGCCAAAGCAGGTTAGAAAGCTTATGCAACTTATAATATTGCTAGAAAGAAATAGGGAACTGTCATAGAATGATCATAAAGGGACTATTTCTTTAACATTTTTGAGGGGATTAAAGATTATGGGTAATATTTATATTTGTTTATTTCAATATCCACACTGTATTTTATTAGGAATATCCTTTTCTTTGTCAATGACACAAAGACAAATGTAAGTATTTGCGATCATCTCTGACCAATTTCCCAGGTAGATGAATCCTGGTCAGTGGAGGAAGGTGGAGATGTTATAGAGTTGTCATTTTCAGCTCTAGTATTCCAGAGTGACCAATTCTTCAACTTTTTAGAGTTCCTAAGGGAAAAGTTTGTGATGTGCAATGTAGGACTATCTCCAGGCTGTGTCAGGGTTCTGAGAGCAAAGAGAAGGCACACTTGGTAGGTTGAGCAAAGAGAAGTTAATGAGTAGAACAAATACTGTGGTGTGGGTGGAGTTAAATGAATGATCAAAGACTATTGAAGTTTCAGGGATGGCTATAGTGGAAGCTACAGCTGTTTAAGACTTGAAGGGGCAATAGGAGAGAATGTGATGCTGGGACTGAAAAGAACTTAGATCCAGGAAGGACTGCTTGTGATGGGAGCTTTATTCAAACGAAGACAGTAGAGCGCCAAAACAGGCACGGGGGCAGAAATGCCCATTGGTATTTCCCTTTCATGTTCCAGTTTTCCTGTGGGTAACTTTTTTTAGCCAAACCAAAATGGAAGCCAGAGGGTAAAGAAGCCTGGGTGATAAAGTTCACAAAAAAACAACTTCCTGTGGCAGAGAGCATGGTGTTGAAGGGAAGACAATGGATCTGGTGGTAGGGTTGGGGCAATGGACACCCAAGATCCCCCAGCATTCTTCCTCCAAGTTGCCCCTGCTTCCCCATGATATCTACTTTAGCTGGTTTGAATCATTGCTCTTGATCATCACCTCAAGCCTGAAAGAATGCCTGGAAATGGAAAGCACAAGAATGAGCCCCCTTAAGTATCCTTTCATTTACCTAAGGGTTCTGATACTTTTCTTTGTTGGTGGGTTTTTGTAGGCATCCGAAAGACAAACATGAGGCATAATTAGAAAACCCCGAGGGCCACGGGTAGGCAGCCACTCTAGTGGACATCCTGAAACGCGGGAAGGGCAAAGTCCCCAGAATACAAACAGACGTGAAACAACTGGATCTGGTCGTATCCTGTGTGTAGGATGGCAGACTTGCAGGAGGAGAGGGGCAAACTTCCTGACTACTCTGCCTAGATTCTTTTCCATTTTAAAGTGATATTTACTTACATTATTACTTCTTTACGTACCCTCACTTACCACTCCCTTTGGCGGTCACATCCATAAAGTTATTCCTACTCTTTCTCTTCCATCCCTTCCCCATATTCTTTTAGGGAAAACTGTCCTCCATAATTCTCTTTGTTGACTGACATGAAATGTATTATTTTAAAAACTCACTCAATAAACTTCCTCTGTCATTGAGTCATAATTTGACCACTCTTTATATATGAGCTAACCGATTTTTATCCTTTTTTTCTACAGACTAATTGGGTTTGATATTATTGAAATAACTTTAAGAATAACTGATAATTTTTGGTTAAATGTTCAAAATGGAAAAAATAAAGTGTTTTTCTCTGAGACGTGTTT
>SJYF01000299.1:10925184-10935824 GCA_006410515.1 Procapra przewalskii
AATGACTAAGAATAACACATATCATATATTACTTGTGGCCTTAGTGTAAGTACTGACTTTAGTACTTAGATAAGAAATTATGTAAGTTTTAAACTATTAAAACCATTTCCATAACCATTTTATACACAGGCTGCATGGCATAAAGCCTTAAGAAATATATAAAATGCTTCATTAAGTGTTATCTAACATGCTTCCCTGGTGGCTCAGAGGTTAAAGTGTCTGCCTGCAATGCGGGAGACCCAGGTTTGATCCCTGGGTCGGGAAAATCCCCTGGAGAAGGAAATGGCAATTCACTCCAGTAGTCTTGCCTGGAGAATCCCATGGGGGGAGGAGGAGTCCATGGGGTCACAAAGATTCGGACATGACTGAGCTACTTCACTTCACTTCAACATGTCTAAAGGAGACTATTTATGCTAGAATTTGAATTCTTTTCTTGAGAAACTTATGTTTAGTTATAGTCCCAAAAGA
Organism: Procapra przewalskii; assembly: GCA_006410515.1. NCBI lineage: Eukaryota > Metazoa > Chordata > Mammalia > Artiodactyla > Bovidae > Procapra > Procapra przewalskii. The sequence goes on from SJYF01000299.1 coordinate 10,925,653, forward strand.
TTAATATTGAAACTTAGGAGAAAGGAAAGAACTTCAAGGTTTGACTTTGGTATAGAGACCTACTCAAACATATAAAATAATTCACAAACCTCAAAGGGGAAGTTATAATTGACAGAGGAATTTTATGTTATAAGTGTCTATTTAATCTTGGGATATCTGTTCTGTGATTGTTCTCTTCTTAAAATCCTGCTTGGACCAGCATGATCCATTCTCATCTACTCTGAGAAAAATTAAAAAAAATTCAACTGAAGTGAAATATAAATAACCTAGATGGCAACCCAGTCCAGCATTCTTGCCTGAAAAATCCCATGGAAAGGGCCCCAAAGAGATGGACACAGCTGAGCAACTAAACAGAGAGTGTAATCAGGATCCCCCCAAATAAACAAAATCATCTAATTTGAGATGGAAGTATATAAAATTACAGTATATGTAAGCATATCTGTCTGATTCTCTGGGAAGGACATACTTAACAGAATAGTATTTAAAAATAAATTGAAAGAAATAATTAAGGCACGACCCCAGTTTGATCCCTGGGTTCGGAAGATCCCCTAGAAGAGAGCATGGCAACCCACTCCAGTATTCTTTCCTGCCTGGAGAATTCCATGGACAGAGGAGCCTGGTGGGCTATAGTCCATAGGGTCACAAAGAGTCAGACACAAGTGCAGCAAATTCTCACGCTTGTTAAATATTTTTTATTAATAAAAAAACCATACAAGCTGTATATAAAGCAATCCTTATTTCATGTATGAAGTAAGTACAAGTAGATCTAAGATTATTTTGGCCAGAAACCCACAAATGTATTTGAACTTAAGCGCTTAGCAGAACTAGTTGGCTCTGTGAAAATAAAAAGGTACAATTTAGGAAGGAGAGACAAGGAGTTTCAGTGCTCTAAATAAGAGGTTATCTGTGTCTGGAAATTGAAAGTTGATTTAAGAAGTCAGCTAATATACATAACATAGACGTGCTCAGTCTCTCATTCGTGCCTGACTCTTTGTGACCCCAAGGATGCCCACCAGGCTCCCCTGTACATGGAACTATCGCAGTGAGAATACTGGGTTGCCCTTTCCTCCTCCAGGGATCATCCTGGCTCAGGGATCCAGTCCACGTCTCTGGCATCGGCAGGCGGATTCTTTGCCACTGGGCCACCTGTGAAGCCATAACATGGCAATGATGTAGTTCAAATCATGGTCTCCAGGGAAAATCATTTTTATAAAGCCATAGACTGTGAACTGAAAAGCTGTCCTCTGTGTTAGCCTGAGTTTTCTCTAGAAGACAGGCTGAGTATGCTTTTGGAAAAAACAGATGTGTGCGTGCTAGGTCACGTGTCCAACTCTTTGGCACCCTGTGGCATAGCCCATCAGGCTCCCCTGTCCCTGAGATTCTCCAAGAATGCTGGAGTGGGTTGCTGTTTCTTCCTCCAGGGGACCTTCTTGACGCAGATATTGAACCCATGTCTCTTGTGTCTCCTGCCTTGGTGAAAAAACAGATACTATTTCTCAGTCCTACCTTAAAAACTCCCTAATATTTATCCACCAATTTTAAGTACAAATCTTGAAAGGACTTGACAGAGACTTTATTTTCAAGGTTTCTGAATAATGTTAGAAAGTAACATTTCCCCTCTAGATTTTCAAAAAGCAAAGTTGTGTTATATCCAAATGCAACTGGGATTGTACATGGAGCCTGTTAGCATTTGTTTTCCCTATTTTCTCTTGGACCATTGCACTTATTTGGCTTTCATTATTATAAAAAATATTTAATGGCAGTTAAGGGAAAACATATCAAGCCAACCTATTTTTGAGAACAGTAGTTGAGTCTCTATGTTATGCATTTATTCTCCTTCTGTTGCCTTTACTGGAATGTAAGAACAAATGTCACAGAGCTTGAGAGCAAAGGTAAACAAATCTTTGAATTACCCACAGAATTTGCCAAGTGTGGACCATCTGCTATCGGGAGATAGAATCACAGAATGTAGTCAAACAGAAATAGAATATTTAAAACAGGACACGAGCAGCAGGACTGGACTAGTAAAGTAGGAAGGGATAACACATTCTACTGAAATGCACTTTCTCTCCTGGAGATGACTCCTGCAGCTTGCTTGTCCTTATAGGGTAGCCAGTGGCCTCACAAGGCACTTTGTGCTAAGTCACTTCAGTCATGTCCCACTCTTTGCGACTCCATGGACTGTAGCCTGCCAGGCTCCTCTATCCATGGGATTTTCCAGGTAAAGATATTGGAGTGGGTTGCCCTTTCCTCCTCCAGGGGATCTTCCCAATGCAGGGATCGAACCCCTGTCTCTTACATCTCCTGCACAAGCAGGTGGGCACTTTTCCACCATGTACTTCGGTGAGTCACAGTCTTCCATTGTAATCCAGTGAGGGTACTCATTTGCAGTGCACTCCATCTAAACATACCTACCTTTATTCTGTTCTTTAAGTGGCCATTGGCGTCTTTAGATCTGTGCCTTCTAATTTTCAAGGGGCCCGTTTATGTTACAGCAGGAAGTTTTGAGAACTCTAGAATCTCAGTTCAGAGATGTGAAGTGAAAGTCACTCAGTGACTGAGTTTTTTGCCATGACCTTAGTTTTCTGAATGTTGAGCTTGAAGCCAGCTTTCTCACTCTCCTCTTTCAGTTTCATCAAGAGGCTCTTTAGTTCCTCCTCGCTTTCTGCTTACCCTGCCGAGCCCTTTCTTTTCTGAGGAAACCACAGTCAAGGCTCCTGCAGGTGCTTTCCTCCCACTTCCTCCACCTCCTGGTTGACCCTGGTGCTCCCCCGTGCCTGCCCCTCCTCTAGGGAACTTAACAAGCTATTCTTTCAATGGCACTCATCTCTTATTATTCACCATACCTGAATAATAACCCACATTTTAAAACACAAGCCTGCTAGTTCTTTGCTGGGGAGATCAGGGGAAAACAGTCTTTTTAAATTGAAAGTCGCTCAGTTGTGTCCGACTCTTTGCGACCCGGTGGACTACACAGTCCATGGAATTCTCCAGGCCAGAATACTGGAGTGGGTAGCGTTTCCCTTCTGCAGGGGATCTTCCCAACCCAGGGATCAAACCCAGGTCTCCCGCTTTGCAGGCGGATTCTTTACCAGCTGAGCCACAGGGGAAGCCCAAGAATACTGGAGTGGGGAGCCTATGCCTTCTCCAGGCGATCTTCCGACCCAGGGGTGGAACCTGCGTCTCTTATGTCTCCTGCATTGGCAAGTGGCTTCTTTGCCACTAGTGCCAGCCCTCCTGAGAACACTGCTCAATAAGCTTTTCACAAGAAACTCTCCATGTCAACGTCTATGCCCCAAAACAATTTTCCATGCAAATATATACACCATGAGGGCAGAGACTATGTTTTTATTTTTGCTAAATTCTTCCAACCGTGAAGAATGTAGCTTGAATCTCCATTTGCCATCTCCATTCAGCTTACCCACGTTCTCTGGTTTGGACTGACATAATCAAACCAAGGCAGTGAACTGTGTGTGTCGCCTTAGGTTTCAGTGCCCCGACAGGCCTAAGTCATTGATCATGATCCCAGTCTCACTCCGCTGTGCAGCTGGCAGTGGCCCCTGGTGTGTGCACATGCTCTGGCTTCTTCAGCAGAATTTGGTTTTAGTCCAGTTTCCTATTCTGTCGAGGAAAGCGGATGTCTATTTTCATACCGTCATTAATGCAAGATTGAGGTAGTAACTACATTTCCACTACATCTAGGAGCTTTTCTAGGCATTCTAGAGTGTGTTGCTTCCCATGACCTGGCAGCTTCAATCCTCAGTGTCATCTTTTGCATCACAGTCTGGGTTTCCCTTCTACTCAGCCAGCAGGTGACAAGGCGCAGGCTCAGGCTGGTTGGAGAGACAGAAAATTTGCCATGAAGCTAATGAACTGTTCTTGAGAGGCTCTTACCTAACGCCTTCCAACACCCTAATAAGAGTCTTTTTAAATTTCAAAGCTAAGGGCTTCCCTTTTTGCTCAGTGGTAAGGAATCTGCCTGCCAGCATAACACAATCTCATTTTTCAGGTGATGAAACTGAAGTTGAAAGTGATCATGGCTTCATCAGGTCTGTAAGTTTTGTTTCAGCAGCTGACTTGTTAAGAAGTGAACAGTAAGTTGCTGCAGTGCCCTAGAACAATGGAAAAACACCTAAATTCTTGACAGGGTCCTGAAGAAAAATCTCCAAAACAGAGCAACAATTGCTTAATGATTTTGCTGAGACAGAAGAGCAGAGAGGTAGATCCCTTGGAAAAATTCTTTAATTGGATTGCTACACTATAATTTGGGCTTCTTGGGTGACTCAGTGGTAAAGAATCCACCTGTTAATGCAGGAGATGCAGGTGCAATCCCTGAGTTGAGAGGATTCCCTGTAGGATGGCATGGTGACCTGCTCCAATATTCTTGCCTGGGAAATCCCATGGACAGAAGAGCCTGAAGGGCCATAGTTGATGGGCTATAGTTGATGGTGTGAAAGAGTCCGACACAACTTAGTGACTAAATAATATGTTATAATTTACTTTTATTTTCTTTATTATTGAATATTTTATCATTGGAAGAAGACATTGTAATGATCATATTTATGGTTTTCAGAATCATATCATTTGGTCAGGGTACGCCGTCAGTCATGTACTGTTTTTATCAATATGTAAAGAATTTTTCTTTGATTTTTATTCATTTTAAGAATTTTCCGATTACTAATTGTAGTCATCATAGCAACTCTCAATTGTATCGTTTTTATGTAATGAGATTACAAAACCTTAATGCTTTCATAATCTCTCATGGTCCTCATGACAACCCTGTGGAATAATCAAAGAAAGGATTATTATAACATTTGGCTACCAAGGAAACAGGCCCATAGAAAATAAGTTCCTTATCCACACAAGGAAGTGGCAAGACTGGGACTCAATATTGTGACTTTAAGTCAGTCACTCTTAAGATACTGTGGCTTACTTACTGATTACTTAGCATTTCTAATTAAAAGTCATGGGCACTACCCAACAAAAGTTTTGAAGAGTTACAAAATATTCATTAATTCCATTCAGCCAGAGTGACTCAAAATAAGATACATGGCTCACAAAACTCAGAGAAAATACTCAGTACTACAAGAGAGTGTAGATTATCAATGTGTGAAAAGTGGTAAGGCAACCCTGCAAAGAAGATTCGCATCTGTGAAACATTACATTAAATGAGGGGAGGAGTCTTCCTCATTTATGATAGGTTGAAAATGGTCCTATAGTACAGCTTCTTCATTTTATCTACTTAAATAACATTGAAAAGAGGAAGAGTAAGCTCATTCTGGTTGTAAGTTAGAAGCTCTTTATTTTCACTTCACAACGTGCAGTCTTTAGGAAAGCTATCGTTTATGGATCATCTGGCACATATATTTTACTATTTCTTGTTGTAATCCATAAACTAGCTTCATAACAGATTGTCATAGGGTATTGTTATAAGGGAGAATAAAGCTTTAATATTTTTTAAAATTGGAGATATCAAAGGACTATTTCATGCAAAGATGGGCACAATAAAAGACAGAAACAATAAAGACCTGATAGAAGCAGAACAGATAAAGAAACAGAAAAACTGCACAAGAAATATCTTGATGACCTGGATAACCCCAATGGTGTGGTCGCTCTTCCGAGCCAGGCATCCTAGAGTGTGCAGGCCAGTGGGCCTTAGGAAGCACTGCTGCCAATATAGCTAATGGAGTTGATGGAATTCCAACAGAACTGTTTTAAATCCTAAAAGGTGATGCTCTTAAAGTGTTGCAATCAGTATGTGAGCAAATTTGGAAAACTTAGCAGTGGTCACAGGACAGGAAAATGTCAGTCTTCATCCCAATTCCCACGAGGGGCAGGACTAAAGACTGTTCAAAATATCAGACAATTACAGTCACTTCCCATGCTACCAGGCTTAGGCTCAAAATCCTTTTAGTTAGGCTTTAGCAGTATGTGAACCCAGAACTTCCAGATGTATAAGCTGGATTTAGAAAAGGCAGGAAAAACCACAGATCAAAAATTGTCAGCATTCATTGGATCATGGAGAAAGCAAGGGGATTCCAGAAAAACATTTATGCTAAAGCCTTTGACTGTGTGAATCACAACAAACAGTGGGATATTCTTAAAGTGGTGGGAGTACCGGACCACTTCATCTGTCTCCTGACAAACCTGTATGCAGGTCAAAAAGCAACAGTTAGAACTGGACATGGAACAAGGAACTGGTTCAAAATTGGGAAAGGAGTATGACAAGGCTGAATATTGCCACCCTGATTATCTAACTTCTATGAAAAGCACATCATGCAAAATGCCAGGCTGGGTGAGTTACAAGCTGGAATCAAGACTGCCAGGAGAAATATTAATAAACTCAGACGTGCAGATGATACCATTCTAATGGCAGAAAGTAAAGAACTAAAGTGCTTCATGATGACGGTGAAAGAGGAGAGTGAAAAGTCAGTTTAAAATCCAGTATTAAAAAAAAAAAAAACAGATCATGGCATCCAACCCCATCACTTGATGGCAAATAGAAGGGGAAAAAGTAGAAATAGTGGCAGATTTTATTTTCCTGGGCTCTAGAATCACTGCAGATGATGACTGCACCATGATATTAAAAGACACTTGCTCCTTGGAAGGAAAGTTATGACAAATCTAGATGACATATTAAAAAGCAAAGATATCACTTTGCTGGCAAAGGTCCCTGCAGTCAAAGCTATGGTCTTTCCAATAGTCATATAAGGATGTGAGAGCTGGACCATAAAGAAGGCAGAACACTGAACAATTGATGCATTTGACCTTTGATGCTGGAGAAGACTCTTGAGAGTCCCTTGGACAGCAAGGAGATCAAGCCACTCAATCTTAAAATAAATCAACCCTGAATACTCATTGGAAGGACTGATGTTGAAGCTGAAGCTCCAATACTTAGGCCACCTGATGCAGAGATGACTCATTGGAGAAGATCTTGATGTTGGGAAAGATTGAGGACAGGCAAAGAAAGGATTGACAGGAGATAAGATGGTTGGATGGCACCACTGATTCAATGGACGAGAACTTGAGCAAACTCCAGTAGATGGTGAGGGACAGGGAGGTCTGGTGTGCTGTAGTCTGTGAGTGCAGGCTAAGTCTCTTTAGTCATATCCAACTCTTTGCAACTGTGTGGACTGTAGCTGGCCAGGCTCTTCTGTCTATGGGCTTCTCCAGGCCAGAATGCTGGAGTGGGTTACCATGCAATCCTCCAGGGGATCTTCCTGACCCAGGGATCAAACCCATATCTCTTATGTTTCCTGCATTGGTAGGTGAGATCTTTACCACTAGCACCACCTGGGAAGCCTGGCCCACCTAGATGGAAAGCCCATCCCACCTTCTCCAGGGGATCTTCCTGACCCAGGGGTCAAACCCAGGTCTCCTGCTTTGTAGGCAGATTCTTTACCATCTGAGCCACCAGGAAAGCTCTGCCGCAGTCCACGGGGTTGCAGAGGGTTGGACACAACATGGCAATTGAAAAGCAGCAATGCTTTTTCCAGTAGTCATATGTGGATGTGAGTTGGACTTAAAGAAAGATGAGTGCTGAAGAACTGGTGGTTTTGAACTGTGGTGTTGGAGAAGACTCTTGAGAGTCCCTTGGACTGCAAGGAGATCCAACCAGTCCATCCTAAAGGAAATCAGTCCTGAATATTCATTGGAAAGACTGATACTGAAGCTGAAGCTCCAATACTTTGGCTATCTGATGTGAAGTTTTGACTCCTTGGAAAAATATCCTGATGCTGGGAAAGATCGAAGGCCGGAGAAGGGGGTGGCAGAGAGTGAAATGGTTTGATAGCATCACTGAATCAATGATCACGAATTTGAGCAAATTCCGGGAGATATTGGAGGGCAGAGGAGCCTGGCATACTACAGTCCCATGGGATGACAAAGAGTTGGACACAGCAACGGAACAACAAAAATTTTTGTATACAGTTCTTTTTATCTTTGACTTTACAGTATCCAGTCCTATCCCCATTTTCCAAAGTTACTTGGGTCAGCTCCTTTCTTCCCTACTGCCTGTGTTGTTCATTTATGGTACATTTAAATTCATTTTTCACAGACTTCTTTTTGTCTTGGATTCCCTCTATATCTTGTTTTACTTAAAAAATTGCTTGTAATAAAATTTATGCCTTGTGGAATACAGCTCTATGGAGATTAACAAATGTACGGAGTCGTGTATCTAACACGATCGCTTTTTCAAGAGCGGTTTCATCATCCTCAAAACTCCCTTCTGTTGTACCTCTGTAGTTTACTTCTCCCTCCCACTCCCCAAACCCCTGCCAAGGACTGATTTCCCATTTTATAACTCTGCCTTTTCAAGGATGTCATACAAATTGAAACATAAACTATGTGGCCTTTCACTCGGCAAAATGCATTTAAGATACATCCATGTTGTTTCTTAAATCAATAGTTTCTTCCTTTTTAGATGCTGAGTATTATTTTATCACATGGATGGAGCACAGTTTATTTATCCATTCCCTAATTTTAAAGGACATCAGCGTTGTTTCTGGTTCTTGACATTTACAAATAAAGCTGTTATGTATGCTCACATACAGGTTTTTGCATGAATATAAGTTTTCCTTTCACTAGGGTAAATATCTGTAGTTTTGTTGCTGAGCCAGATGGTAGGTGTATATCTAATTTTACAAGAAATTTCTAAACAGTTTTTCCAAAGGGGAAGCCAATGAGAGTGCCTGGACCATTTTTCATTGCCACTAGTAACAAGTGAAAGCACTGGTTACTTTTCATTCCCTCTGGCACTTAAAATTGTCAGGCTTTTTTATTTGTTTGTTTTTCTTTATGCCATTCTAACAGATATGTAGTGGTCAAAAATTTTTACATATATGTACATTTATATTTATTTATTTTTTCCTCTGTGACCATGTTGGGATAAATACCCCCCATCAGGAAGCAACAGTTAGAACTGGACATGGAACAACAGACTGGTTCCAAATAGGAAAAGGAGTACATCAAGGCTGTATATTGTCACCCTGCTTATTGAACTTCTATGCAGAGTACATCATGGGAAACCCTGGGCTGGAAGAAGCACAAGCTGGAATCAAGATTGCCAGGAGAAATATCAGTAACCTCAGATATGCAGATGACACCACCTTATGGCAGAAAGTGAAGAGGAAAAAAAAGCCTCCTGATGAAAGTGAAAGAGGAGAATGAAAAAGTTGGCTTAAAGCTCAACATTCAGAAAATGAAGATCGTGGCATCTGGTCCCATCACTTCATGGCAAATAGATGGGGAAAGAGTGGAAACAGTGTCAGACTTTAGTTTTTGGGGCTCCAAAATCACTGCAGATGGTGACTGCAGCCATGAAATTAAAAGATGCTTACTCCTTGGAAGGAAAGTTGTGATCAACCTAGATAGTATATTCAAAAGCAGAGACATTACTTTGCTCACTAAGGTCCGTCTAGTCAAGGCTATGGTTTTTCCAGTAGTCATGTATGGATGTGAGAGTTGGACTGTGAAGAAGGCTAAGCGCTGAAGAATTGATGCTTTTGAACTATGGTGTTGGAGAAGACTCTTGAGAGTCCCTTGGACTGCAAGGAGATCCAACCAGTCCATTCTGTAGGAGATCAGCCCTGGGATTTCTTTGGAAGGAATGATGCTAAAGCGTAAACTCCAGTACTTTGGCCACTTCATGCGAAGAGTTGACTCATTGGAAAAGACCCTGATGCTGGGAGGGATTGGGGGCAGGAGGAGAAGGGGACGACCGAGGATGAGATGGCTGGATGGCATCACTGACTTGATGGATGTGAGTCTGAGTGAACTCCAGGAGTTGGTGATGGTCTGGTGTGCTGCTATTCACGGGGTCGCAAAGAGTCGGACACGACTGAGCGACTGAACTGAACTGAACTGAACACATACTGCTTCTTTCTGGTGATGAAATAGGTTTAGAAAAACTTTCTGTGCTTTTTTTGTTGTTGTTCATTTATGTCTAATTGGTGTAATCTGTAGCCTATTGCAAGTTATCACATGTTAATACAATCATGTCCATAAAGAAAGGCAATATGAAGATTAAATGTGAAAAAGAATGTGAAATACTGCAAATTGTGAACAGTTACACAAGTCAGAGATTATATTTCAACTAGTCGTTCAGTCTTAATATCTTTATGGACCAGGGCCATACAAGGAAATGTCAGCTTTCTGAGAGCATAAGTTTAATG
>SJYF01000299.1:10949850-10963088 GCA_006410515.1 Procapra przewalskii
GTTGGCTTAAAACTCAACATTCATAAAAGTAAGATCATGGCATCCAGTCCCATCACTTCATGGCAAATAAATTGGATAACAATGGAAACAGTGAGAGACTTTATTTGGGGGGGGCTCTAAAATCACTGCAGATGGGGGCTGCAGCCATGAATATAAAAGACGCTTGCCCCTTGGAAGGAAAGTTATAACAAACCTAGATAGCATATTAAAAAGCAGAGACATGACTTTGCCAACAAAGGTCCATCTAGTTAAAGCTATGGTTTTTCCAGTGGTCATGTGTGGATGTGAGAGCTGGACTACAAAGAGAGTGAGTGCTGAAGAACTGATGCTTTTTCTTACAGTCTGAAGAAGATCAAATCAGTCAATCCTAAAGGAAATCAGTCCTAAATATTCACTGGAAGAACTGATGCTGAAACTGAAACTCCAATACTTTGGCCAAAAACCCTGATGTTGGGAAAGATTGAAGGCAGGAGGAGAAGGGGATGACAGAGGATGAGATGGCTGGATGGCATCACCCACTCAATGGACGTGAGTTTGAGCAGGCTCTGGGAGTTGGTGATGGACAGGGAGGCCTGGTGTGCTGCAGTCCATGGGGCTGCAAAGAGACAGACACCATTGAGGGACTGAACCGAACTGAACGACAAAAAAGAATATAATAGTTACGACCCGGAAAAAGGAGACCAATCTTACTATTCTAAATTTTTTCCCCACTCAAGTACCTTAGTAGTTTGCTGGGTGTATGGTTAAGTATTTGATGATTGATTAACTCCTCACCACCACCACCCCTTCCAGTATAACTAATAATACTCATGAAATGAATGCATTTATTATGCATATTGAAGCCTTTGGAATATGTGTTGTGAGAGGACTGAACAGAAAACTTCAGCTTGCCTTCAGGTTTCTTTAGCATTGTTGGGTAGGCTGATTGCTTTGATGACTAATGTGCCGTAACTATGCTGTTACACATTAAATATTGTAGAAATGTACGTCTGCACTGGGTTTACCTTTTCCCTTTGTTTCCAAAGGGCTGAGTTCTGCTAAAAATTTTGGATTGAAATCAAATTTGGAAGCTTTGGCAATGTTGCTAAAATATAGCAACATTTGCTAAACAACTATAGAGGGCTGATTGATTTCTGAAGTAATTGGTTGTATCATTACTTGTCTTGGTTGTATGAAAATTGTTTTTCCTCACTATTTGAAAGAACTATTTTATTTTTAATATGTTTTTTGAAATTGATATGTCAGTTGGCAACAGGATTAATTCAGACAAAAATTTCTATGCATAATCCTTCTGAAATCCAAGTAGGTGTTTATTAATGTTCAGATACTTTAATTGTATTTATTAAATACAACATTTAACTAAAACTTACTTCCTTTGCCTGACTGGCTTCTCTGTAAGAACAAAGCTGGATTTTCTATTGTTCTATCTAATCAAAATTAACATAGCAATAATTATATTTTTAAATCGTATGTTAAAGCATTCTTCCAGACTCATAGTGATGTCTTTTGTTGCATTTTAAAGTTTAATTTGTAGACTAGTATTTAATTTCAAATGAGTGTTATTCCTGGAATGAAACTATAATTACCCCTTTATCAGCATTCCCTGGTGGTCTAGTGGTTAGGATTCTAGATGTTCATTGCTTTGACCAGAGTTCAATTCCTGGTTGGGGAACTAAGATCACATAAGTCACGTGGACAGGAAAAAACAAAAACAAAACCACAAAAAGCTACCCTTCTATCTAACCTGTTCCCTAACTTTCCTGCAAGGCTGAAATTTTTAGCTTTGGCCATGTGGCTACTATGGGCTCTGAAATATAGTATTGCAATTTATAAAAGTCAAGTTAGTTCTCTTCTTGGTATCTGCTGAGTATCCTTTTGTCTCATTCATTGAATGAATATTAAAAAATATTGAAACCTTTAGCATTCAATATACGTCTCTGGGCTTTGGTTCTATTTACCTTCATATATTAGATAAACCTGATAGCTCACTGGTAAAAATATTCAGTGCAGGGACTGTGGGTTTGATCCCTGGGTTGGGAAGATTTCTTGGAGAGGAAAATGGCAACCCACTCCAGTATCATTGTCTGGGAAATCCCACGGACAGAGGAATCTGGCAGATTACAGTCCATAGGGTTGCAAAAGAGACATGACTTAAACAACATTATAAAAACTTAGAGAAGAGAATGTGGAACCAAGAAATCTGTGTTAATACAGATCTCAGAAACTGATTTGGCTGGGATTTCCTGAAGTCAATCAAAATCAGTTCAATGAAAATAGCAAAGTCAAGCTATTTGTTATCAAACACCTTAGAAGAATAATGGTTATCCTTAACACGTTACCTTTATAGCTGGTTGAACCCTCTAAGGCATATGGTATTATTGCCATTTCACTGAGAGTAAATTAAATCTAATGAAATTAGAGGAGTGGTATAATATTACATGTGAGAAGTGTGAGAAGTGAGTAATGGTTAGAACCCTAATTTAATTCTAAAGCCAGTACTCCCCTTTCCTATGCCACATCAGAACTTTCTACTTGTTTCTTCTCTGTAATGGAATACCCAACAGGTGACTTTCTTACTTTTTCTAAATATGAAATTAAAATAAATTAAAAAACTTTGAATGATTTAAAAATGTTTAAATCTAAGTCTGTCATATAAAGATATAGCTTGGCATCAACCAGAAACCTTGCCAGAATGTTCTCAATTCTAAATGTCTGAGTCACTGCCAAGAATGAAAATATGAATTCCTAGTTTGATCTGTCTGGGTATCACAATATGGCTTCATGATCAAATTAGTGGATAATGGCAAGATAGACACTCCAGTTTATACTGCATAGAATCAAATACATTCATCGAGTCAGTAATTACATTTGTTTTAGATAACTCCCAAAGATTTCCAAATATCTCACCTTCAGTTGTTATTTCTTGAAAACATGCATTTTTTTTGTTTATGTTTAACTGAATGAATGTCTTTAAAAGTCTATACTTTCCATAAACAATTCTGTCAAATTTTACCTTAAAAACTGACAATTTTCCTTTCAGTCAGAATAGAGTATTTCTGAGAGGATAACCCAGACTGCAGAAGCAGATAAGACAATCTGTGTAGTCCTTTCTTGGAAGGATTAATTTTACTGTTTAGTAACCATCTGGGTCGTATGACAGTTGAGATAAATGGACATCAACATTTTATTCTGAATTGTCATAAATTTTTGTAAAGGAGCAGACAGCACAACAGTTGTAAGCTGATTATTTCAAGGTTTTGGTTAATCTGTACAGTTAAAATACATGATATCATGAGTTATTCATAGACCCTAGTTATTGAGCATTATTTCTCAAATATGACAAATATGTGAATGATTTTTGTAATTAACAGTGTGTCAGGTATTGTACTTTTCACTGTGTATATTTTGAAACATAAACATTTTACTTTTTTTTTTTAATATTTGACTATCCAAGATTGGGAAACATGCATATGTTTGATTATTATTTGAATTTTAGACTCATATGCAGTTGTGGGGAACTGAGGGTATGCTTGTGTGCAAAGGGGGGGCGTCTGTGTATATGTTAGATTAGGTCATGTGCTGCGCTTCAGTTGATGTTTCCCTTGTTCTCCTATTTCAACATAATCTCAGAACATATTCTAATTTTTCCAAATATAAGAAGAAAACCTGAGCAAACAAACCCTTTGAGTTGGACAAAGTTTATTAAAAAAGCTGAATTGACTTATTTAAGCTTCTGTTTCTTTGAAACCAACTATTTAATTGAACAGTTGCCTTCTCACCATAGCAAACATTTTCTGCTTTTCTCTAATTTTTAACATATTCCAGCAATTTTTATGGCAGTCATTGAAATACAAAGCACTAACTCACTGAAGCATTTTGTGTATAATGCTTCTCCTTGAAAATAAGCCTTTCTATTCAAAAATTCTTTAATCTTCACCAAATTAACAAATGTATTATGAGAATGAGATACTATATGAATAAGCTATAACACTTTATTGCCATTGGACATCGTTGTTAACAAATGCTAAGAGTAAGAATCCTTTTATCCATAAGAGAAAACAGAATTTACTGTCATCAATCTTTTTCTAATATAGATTAAAAATCAAGCATAACATCTTTTGAATATTTACAAACATTTTCTGAAGAGAAGCTAACAGCATTTGCTTTGAATATTTGTGGATTGATGTTTAAGAAAGGAAAAAGAAATCTAGGTATTTATATACATGGACATTTCTATTCTGAAATATGCTAGGTAATCAGTGGGCTAAAAAATATAAAGGAAGTCAGGTCAGGAGAGCAGTGAGAAGAGAGGTAAGAATCCAGTGGGTCCTACATATGGGCCATGTGGTGCCAGAAATCAGGTCTTTTCTAAATAGTGTTTACTTTTGAATTTTTTTTATTGTTGATGCTTGCTAACACTTGGGAAAGAGGCAAAAGACAGTCTTAAAAATGACAAAGTCCTCTCTTTCACTCAGTAAGTCTTTTACATAAGAAGCAAAAAAGAAGTATTTTTCTTTAAACTGAGAATGCTAGAGATTCTTTTCAAATGATTTCAACAAAAAGCAGACTATCTTAGCCCTTTAAGGAAGATAAAATTGGTATTGTCAAGCAATGTGCTGACGTTTTTTCTACTTGCTAAATGCCAAGAAAAAAACTGAACACTCTTTAACTATCCAAATTCTTACTGACTGCTATCTAAAGTAAGCAATAGACAAAAAGTTGCCACTCTCACGGGGCCCTCTATGCTGGAAAAGATCCAAAAACTGCCACCAAATGCTCATGTTACACTTGTTACAAAATCAGCTATTTCAGACCTGGTGACAATTTTGATTTCAACATTGCCTTTCACATTGAACAATATCACTTAGAGTGTGCTCATACTAATTAAAGGTTTCAGTTGTACCCGTGTTGAGGCATATGTGAGAATTATACACCATGATCCTGCTGTATCATAGGTATTTGGTACAGGAAAAACAAACAAAGGGTATGAGCTCTTGGAGTCCTTTTGGGAATGGAACAGAGAAAGGTATAGATGCTGTGTGAACACTTCAGAGGAGGGAGGTAACTTAGTTTCATTGCTGAATGCATATCTTTGAAATCAGGAAGAATTCCAATACTGCCATATTTTAAAGTATGATACTGTGCAAGTTACGTATTTTCTCATAGTCTCAATTTCTTCCCTTGTCAGATGGCCTTATAATAGTCACTTATAAGAATGTGATGAATACAAGTGCCGTTTCTTATACTTTCACAGAAATGACTCTAAAGTTATCATCATCGTTACTGAGATATCTAGAAGTTTATCTTAAATGCGGCAGTCAAAAGGGTAAATCTCAATTATGTAGTCCTGGTTCATATATGACCAGAAACATGCTCTACTTTAGGTTCTTGACTTTAGTAAAGATACTTTTCAGATGTAAATTGGTTCCTGACTGTGATTATCATAGTGGACTCCAGCTCAGCTATTTTGACAAGGAACTCTGGGGGGTGGGGGGAGAAAAAGGAGTGTATTGATTAAACCCAAATGAAGATAAGTAGAAAACATTATGAATTGTATTCTAAGCATTAATATGCAGAATATGTTTTATGTTGGGCCACTAAATACTTGGTGTTTTGAAACAAAATGATTGAAATAAAGTGTTTCGATGATTTTTATTTTTTAGATTTTAGGCTGAGTGGGGAATGGGCAGATCTGGTAGCAGGCAGAGCTTTTGGAACCTCTCAACAATGTCACTTCCTTAGGCAACCCTTTGATTAAGCTCTGAGGTTAGATGGAAATACAGCTGAGATGAGATGGGGAGGTTTAGCTTCTAGATCCTTCCTCCTTTTTCATGATCCTCAGCTTTAGGCCTTGAAATCTATAAATCATGCTCCAAAGCATCCTCTTATAAGATAATAAGGAAGTAAGGGTGATGGTCATAGTTGAGACAAAGCTTTGACACTGGTTCTCTAGAAAAAGAAAAAAGCAAAAAGAGAAACACCCTGCCCTTTTCTACTTTTACCATTTTCTATCTTCAAATTGTTTGCTGTTTACTGGTTGCTTAAGCAGTTGTCTAAAATTAGGACAATTTGAATGTTCATATTCACATGAGACATATTGTCTTTGTCTTATATCTCTTGACTCTCACAAATTATAAAACCTTATTTAACTGTCTCTTCTCCCTATAATTTGTCAACAAAGGTGTGTCTAGTCAAGGCTATGGTTACTCTAGTAGTCATGTATGGATATCACAGTTGGACTATAATGAAAGCTGAGTGCCAAAGAATTGATGATATTGAACTGTGGTGTTGGAGAAGACTCTTGAGAGTCCCTTGTGCTGAAAGGAGATCCAACCTTTCCATCCTAAAGGAGATCAATCCTGGGTGTTCACTGGAAGGACTGATGTTGAAGCTGAAACTCCAATACTTTGGCCACCTGATGCAAAGAGCTGACTCATTTGAAAAGGCCCTGATGCTGGGAAAGATTGAAGGCCGGAGGAGAAGGGGATGACAGAGGATGAGATGGCTGAATGGCGTCACTGACTTGATGGACAGGAGTTTGGGTAAACCCCCGGGAGTTGGTGATGGACATGGAGGCTTGGTGTGCTGCAGTCCATGGGGTTGCAGAGTCGGACACGACTGAGTG
Organism: Procapra przewalskii; assembly: GCA_006410515.1. NCBI lineage: Eukaryota > Metazoa > Chordata > Mammalia > Artiodactyla > Bovidae > Procapra > Procapra przewalskii. The sequence continues at coordinate 10,956,476 of SJYF01000299.1, forward strand.
ACTGAACTGAACTGAACTCTCCCTATAAAATAACTGATTTTTCTTGGTGTTGTTGTTGTACAATATAAAAGTTTATGAGAGAAAATTTCTAAAACAACCCTCATGTCAATATGGCAGATGGAGCTGGGAAAACTCCGTTTTGAAATTCAGACATAGGTTACACTGCTTACTGGGTTGTGATGATACAGAAGTAGTCGAGGATGGAAAATTAGTGCTGCAGGACTCTACAGTCATTTGATTATTCAAGAGGACAATCAAGATATTGATTAACTTAAAACATTTTTAAGTATCCATGTTAAAAAATTAAACTTAGCTGTTTAAAGAGTAGAAGATGAGACTGAGCTGTGTTTGCAGGTCATGGTTGCTATGGAGAAGTTCAGAGCACAATTAAGATACCTGCTGCTGAGTGGTGCTTGGGGATGTTAGAGTTTCACCCTCTCCAAATGCCACAAACATTTCAAGGAAAAGTAAGATAGGTTATGAAAAATTTAATGCTGCTGAATTCAATAGATCAAGGCAATCAGCTTACCAAAATTGATTGTGAACAAAAGGATGATCTAAAAAACCCTACTTATCTATTAAAGAAGTGAAAAAAGATAAAGAATAGAAAGTACATAATTTCTGAATAAGTAGGTCCTTTGGGAGAATTAAAAAGAAAAACAGTAACTCAATCCAATAGATTGCATAAAAAGGAGCAATACAAGCAAAAATAAAAAACAAAAGACAAAAAATTGATAGAAGTATACTGATCAAAAATTAGACTATATAAGAAAAGAAATTATAGAGCAAACAAGATATATATGCACATATATGTATATACATTTACATATATACAGTTACATTCCCTGGTGGCTCAGATGGTAAAGAATCTGCCTGCAGTGCAGGAGGCCTGGTTTTGATCCCTGGGTCTGGAAGAGTCCCCGGAGGAGAAAATGGAAACCCATTTCAGTACTCTTGCCTGGAGAAGTCCATGGACAGAAGGGCCTGGAGGGTTACTGTCCACGGTGTTATAGAGTGAGACAGGACTGAGCGACTAACACACACACACACACACACAAAGCGATATTACTTAGAAACATTAAAAATACAGAAATAGAAAAATATTTGCTAAGCAAATACTAGGCAAAAGAGCTTGTGTAGCAATATTAATTTCAGACAAAATAGAATTTAATGTAACCATTAGTAGTAATGGTCTTAGTACATAATGACAAAAGAAAAATTTCACTAAAAATATAAAGCAATGATACACTTATTTGAAATGACAAAATTGTCTCAAAATACAGAAAACAAATATTTATGTTATTGTAACAAAAACCATTTCAGTTCATAATTTTTGTAGAAAATTTTGTATACTCTTAGGCAAAAATTAGTACAGGAACTGAAGATTTGAAAAGCATATCATCAAACTTGATGCTACAAATATACATGAAAAAAGATATGTATGAACCCAATTAGTAGAGAACATATTCTTTAACAGCACATATGAACCATTTACAATTATTTTCCACAAAACTCCGGGAGTTGGTGATGGACAGGGAGGCCTGGCGTGCTGCAGTCCATGGGGTTGCAAAGAGTTGGACATGACTGAGTGACTGAACTGAACTGACTGAGACCAAAAAGGATGTCTTAAGGAATTTCAGAAGGATTTTTAGAAAAATATTCAATATCATAAAGTAAAATTGGAAAAATAAAGTGGTTGAAAAAAATCTAAAAATAAGTCATCTCATCATCTAGACATAAGTATTGTGTCTATCTGATACATAAAAATAGTATTTTTATGCAACTCTTGGCAGAATGCTAAATGTTTGCAGAACCCATTCTTCTCTTTCTCATGTTCATTTTAGTAACAGGCCAGTGGTTCTCTCCCAAGTTTTAAGTGGACACATAACTTCCTAGGTAAAGTTCATTATATTTTCAGTTCCCCTTACAGCTTTTGGTTCAGTTCAGTTGCTCAGTTGTGTCTGCTTCTTTCTGACCCCATGGACTGCAGCATGCCAGGCTTCCCTGTCCATCACCAACTCCCAGAGCCTGCTCAAACTCATGTCCATCAAGTCGGTGATGCCACCCAACCATCTCATCCTCTGCCGTCCCCTTCTCCTCCTGCCTTCAATCTTTCCCAGCATCAGGGTCTTTTCCAATGAGTCAGTTCCTCGCACCAGGTGGCCAGTGTATTGGAGTTTCAGCTTCAGCATCAGTCCTTCCAATGAATATTCAGGACTGATTTCCTTTAGGATGGACTGGTTGAATCTCCTTGCGGTCCAAGGGACTCTCAAGAGTCTTCTCCAGCACCACAGTTCAAAACCATCAATTCTCCAGTGTTCAGCTTTCTTTATGGTCCAGCTCTCACATCCATACATGACTACTGGAAAAACCATAGCCTTGACTAGATGAAACTTTGTTGGTAAAGTAATGTTTCTGCTTTTTAATACACTGTCTAGGTTTGTCATAGCTTTTCTTCCAAGGAGCAATGTCTTTTAATTTCATGGCTGCAGTCACCACCTGCAGTGACTTTGAAGCCCAAGAAAATAAAGTCTGTCACTGTTTCCATTGTTCCCCATATATTTTCCATGAAGTGATGGGACCAGATGCCATGATCTTAGTTTTTTGAATGTTGAGCTTTACACTGAATTTTTCACTCTCCTCTTTCACTTTCATGACAGACCTCTTACTTCCTCTTCACTTTCTGCCATAAGGGTGGTGTCATGTGTGTATCTGTGGCTATTGATATTTCTCCCAGCAATCTTGATTCCAGCTTGTGCTTCATTCAGCCCAGCATTTCGCATGATGCACCCTGCATATAAGTTAAATAAGCAGGGTGACAATATATAGCCTTGACATACTTTTTTCCCAATTTGGAAACAGTCTGTTGTTTTATGTCCAGTTCTAACTATTGTTTCCTGATCTGCATACAGATTTCTCAGGAGGCAGGTCAGGTGGTCTGGTACTCCATCTCATTAAGATTTTCCCACATTTTGCTGTGATCCACATAGTCAAAGGCTTTGGCATAGTCAATAAAGCAGAAGTAGATTTTTTCTGGAACTCTCTTGCTTTTTCGATGATCCAACGAATGTTGGCAATTTGATCTCTGGTTCCTCTGCCTTTTCTAAATCCAGCTTGAACATCTGGACGTTGACAGTGCACATGCTTTTGAAGCCTGGCTTGGAGAATTTTGAGCATTGCTTTGCTAGCGTGTGAGATGAGTGCACTTGTGCAGTAGTTTGAACATTCTTTGGCATTGCCTTTCTTTGGGATTGGGATGAAAATACTGTTCTTCATAATGATTGTATCAAATTACATTCCCACCAGCTGTGCAAGAGGCTTACCTTTACTCCATATTCTCTCCAGCATTTATTTTTTGTAGACTTTTTGATGATGGCCATTCTGACTGGTCTGAACTTAATTCTGACTGGTGTGAGGTGATACCATATGCAGTTTTGATTTGCACTCATCTAATAATGAGCAATGGTGAGCCTTTTTTTGTGTGTTTGCTGTTTATCTATATGCTTTCTTTGGGCTTCCCAAAGTCATGACTGAAGTGACTTAGCATACACACACACATGTCTTCCTTGAAGAAATGTCTTTTTATCTCCTCTGGTGATTTTCTTATTGGGTTATTTATTTATTTTGATAGTGAGATAAATGAGCTGCTTGTATATTTTGGAGATGAATTCTTTGTCAGTTTTTCTTTTGCAATTATTTTCTCCCATTCTGAGAGTTGTCTTTTCACCTTGTGTAGGTTTTCTTTGTAGTGCAAAAGCTTTTAAGTTTAATTGCTACTGTTACTGCTGCTGTAAGTCGCTTCAGTCGTGACCGACTCTGTGCGACCCCATAGATGGTAGCCCACCAGGCTCCCCCGTCCCTGGGATTCTCCAGGCAAGAACACCGGAGTGGGTTGCCATTTCCTTCTCCAGTGCATGAAAGTAAGAAGTGAAAGTGAAGTCGCTCAGTCATGTCTGACTCTTAGCAACCACATGGACTGTAGCCTACCAGGCTCCTCTGCCCATGGGATTTTTCCAGGCAAGAATACTGGAGTGTAGTGCCATTAATTAGGTCACCTTTTTTTTTTTTTTTTGCTTATATTTTCATTACTCTAGAAGGTGGAGGATGTGAAGTCCTATCCATGGCAATCAGAGACGAAAAAGAAATAAAAGGAATCCAGATTTGAAAAGAAGTAAATTCTCACTGCTTGCAGACATGACACTATACATAGAAAACCCTGAAGAAATCATCAGAAAATTACTAGAGCTAATTGATAAATATAGTAAATTTGCAAGACACAAAATCAATACACAGAACTCCCTTGTATTTCCTATACATTATCAACAAAAAAATCAGAAAGAATAGTTAAGGAATCAATCCCTTTCACTATTGCAACAAGAAGAATAAAATATCTAGGAATAAACCTACAAAAGCAGAGATATTACTTTGCCGACTAAGGTCCATCTGGTCAAGGCTGTGGTTTTTCCAGTGGTCATGTATGGATGTGAGAGTTGGATTGTGAAGAAGGCTGAGCGCTGAAGAATTGATGCATTTGAACTGTGGTGTTGGAGAAGACTCTTGAGAGTCCCTTGGATGGCAAGGAGATCCAACCAATCCATTCTGAAGGAGATCAGCCCTGGGATTTCTTTGAAAGGACTGATGCTGAAGCTGAAACTCCAGTACTTTGGCCATCTCATGCGAAGAGTTGACTCAGCTGGGAGGGATTGGGAGCAGGAGGAGAAGGGGACGGCAGAGGATGAGATGGCTGGATGGCATCACTGGCTCAATGGGCATGAGTCTGCGTGAACTCCGGGAGTTGGTGATGGACAGGGAGGCCTGGGGTGCTGCGATTCATGGGGTCGCAAAGAGTCGGACATGACTGAGCGACTGAACTGAACTGGACTGAACTGATGGAGACAAAAGACCTGTACACATAAACCTATAAGACACACATGAAAGAAATCAAAGATAATACAAAAAGATGGAGAGATATATCACATTCTTGGACTGGAGGAATCATTGTTATGAAAATGACTATATTACTTAAAGCAGTCTACAGATTAAATGCATTCCTTATCAAATTACCAAGGGCATTTTACACAGAACTAGAACTAAAAATCTGGCATTTTGTATGGAAACATAAAAGACCCTGAATAGCAAATGTAATCTTGAGAAAGAAAAACGGAGCTGGAGGAATCAACCTTCTTGACTTCCAATTATACTACAACGCTACAGTGATCAAGACAGGATGGTACTGACACAAAACCAGAAATGTAGAATGGAAAAAGATAGAAAACCCAGAGATAAACCCAGCTATCTATGGGCACCTTATCTTTGACAAAGGAAGCAAGAATATACGAAGGAGAAAAGACAGCCTCTTCAATAAATTGTGCTGGGAAAACTGCACAGCTACGTGTAAAAGAATGAAATTAGAATATTCCCTAACATCATACACAAAAGCAATCTCAAAGTGGGTTAAAGACCTAAATGTAAGGTCAGAAACTATAACACCTTTAGAGGAATACATAGGTAGAATCTGATTTTAAAATTGATGTTGCATGAACAGTGCTCTGTGCTCTTACGTTGCATTCTGTGTGCGTCACAGTCCCCAGTCATGTCTCTCTCTTTGTGACTCCGTGGCCTGTAGCCCCCCAGGCTTCTCTGCCCATGGACTTTGCCAGGCAAGAACACTGGAGTGGGTTGGCATTTCCTCCTCCAGGGTGTCTTCCTGACCCAGGGTCTCTTATGTCTCCTGCTTTGGCAGGTAGATTCTTTACTGTTGAGTTACCTGGGAAGACCCATTATGTTGCATTCTATTCCATTATCTAGAAGTCATAATTAAAAGGTTTTACTTTTGTTAGCGACTGGCTGCTTCCAATTTTTCTTGTGGTAAATATTGTTGAGTTTTTACATGTTGCTGAGTTGCTAAATCATTGTTCACATTTGTGATTTTTTTCTTTAGAACAAGAATATAGAAACAAATTGACATTCTGATTTAAGGCCTGCTGTTATTTACTTCATTTTTCAACTAATGCTTTCACTTTCATGTTAATATTACTACAGAATTTGTCACATAACTAGTTTTAACCCATAACATCAATAAGACATACTCTGATTTACACACAGACACTTACCTCACACCATCAGTTTATTTAAATGTAACTTAAAACTTATCATCAATATTGTCAGGAGCAATATTTTCAAAATCGAGATTGCTGGGAGAAATATCAATAACGGACTTCCCTGGTGGCTCAAACTGTAAAGAGCAGCTACTTTCAATGCAGGAGACCGGGATTTGATCCCTGGGTCAGGAAGATCCTCTGGAGAAGGAAATGCCAACCCACTCCAGCACAATAATTTCCCTACCAGCACAGTATTTTCCCAACATAATATAACATGTTATATTATCTAATGCCCTTGTTTTTCAGCCAGTAAGTTATGTCCAACTCTGAGATCCCATGGACTGTAGCACACCAGGCTTCCCTGTCCTCCTCCACTTTCCTTATCTTATTTTAGTGTTTTATATGTAAAGTTAAGATTCTCATTTATCTTGAAAATTCTTAGAAATACAATTTAAGGTATTTCTTGGCAAACGCAGAATGTTTAGAAAAAAACATACACACCCTTATAATTT
>SJYF01000299.1:10988987-11000957 GCA_006410515.1 Procapra przewalskii
GATATATTCCTAAGTATTTTATTCTTTTCATTGCAATGGTGAATGGAATTGTTTCCTTAATTTCTCTTTCTATTTTCTCATTATTAGTGTATAGGAATGCAAGGGATTTCTGTGCATTGATTTTATATCCTGCAACTTTACTATATTCATTGATTAATTCTAGTAATTTTCTGGTAGAGTCTTTAGGGTTTTCTATGTAGAGGATCATGTCATCTGCAAACAGTGAGAGTTTTACTTCTTCTTTTTCAGTTTGGATTCCTTTTATTTCATTTTCTGCTCTGATTTCTCTGGCCAAAATTTCCAAAACTATCTTGAATAGTAGTAGTGAAAGTAGGCACCCTTGTCTTGTTCCTGACTTTAGGAGAAATGCTTTCAATTTTTCACCATTGAGGATAATGTTTGCTGTGGGTTTGTCATATATAGCTTTTACTATGTTGAGGTATATTCCTTCTATTCCTGCTTTCTGGAGAGGTTTTTTTTTTTTTAAATCATAAACGGATGTTGAATTTTGTCAAAGGCTTTCTCTGCATTTATTGAGATAATCCTATGGCTTTTATTTTTCAATTTGTTAATGTGGTGAATTACATTGATTGATTTGTGGATATTGAAGAATCCTTGCATCCCTGGGATAAAGCCCACTTGGTCATGGTGTATGATATTTTTAATGTGTTGTTGGATTCTGATTGCTAGAATTTTGTTAAGGATTTTTGCATCTATGTTCATCAGTGACATTAGCCTATAGTTTGTGTGTGTGTGTGTATGTGGCATCTTTGTCAGGTTTTGGTATTAGGGTGATGGCGACCTCATAAAGTGAGTTTGGAAGGTTACCTTCCTCTGAAATTTTCTGGAAGAGTTTGAGTAGGATAGATGTTAGCTCTTCTCTAAGTTTTTGGTAAAATTCAGCTGTGAAGCCATCTGGACCTGGGCTTTTGTTTGCGGGAAGATTTCTGATTACAGTTTCAATTTTTGTGCTTGTGATGGGTTTGTTAAGATTTTTCTATTTCTTCCTGTTTCAGTTTTGGAAAGTTGTACTTTTCTAAGAATTTGTCCATTTCTTCCAAGTTGTCCATTTCTTTGGCATATAGTTGCTGATAGTAGTTTCTTATGATCCTTTGTATTTCTGTGTTGTCTGTTGTGATCTTTCCAATTTCATTCTAATTTTATTGATTTGATTTTTCTCCCTTTGTTTCTTGATGAATCTGGCTAATGGTTTGTCAATTTTATTTATCCTTTCAAAGAACCAGCGTTTGGCTTTGTTGATTTTTGCTATGGTCTCTTTTGTTTCTTTTGCATTTATTTCTGCCCTAATATTTAAGCTTTCTTTCTTTCCTTCTACTAACCCTGGTGTTCTCCATTTCTTCCTTTTCTAGTTGCTTTGGGTGTAGAGTTAGGTTATTTATTTGACTTTTTTTGGTTTCTTGAGATATGCCTGTATTGCTATGAACCTTCCCCTTAGCACTGCTTTTACAGTGTCCGACAGGTTTTAGGCTGTTGTGTTTTCATTTTCATTCATTTCTGTGCATATTTTGATTTCTTTTTTTATTTCTTCTGTGATTTGTTGGTTATTCAGCAGTGTATTGTTCAGCCTCCATATGTTGGAATTTTTAACAGTTTTTCTCCTGTAACTTAGATCTAATCTTACTACATTGTGGTCAGAAAAGATGTGCTTGGGATGATTTCAGTTTTTTTTGAATTTAACAAGGCTAGATTTATGGCCCCGGATGTGATCTTTCCTGGAGAAGGTTCCGTGTGCTCTTGAGAAAAAGGTGAAATTCATTGTTTTGGGGTGAAATGTCCTATAGATATCAGTTAGGTCTAACTGGTCTATTGTATCATTTAAAATTTGTGTTTACTTGTTATTTTTCTGTTTAGTTGATCTATCCATAGGTATGAGTGGGGTATTAAAGTCTCCCACTATTATTGTGTTATTGTTAATTTCACCTTTCATACTTGTTAGCATTTGTCTTACATATTGTGGTGCTCCTATGTTGTGTGCATATATATTTATAATTGTTTTATCTTCTTCTTGGATTGATTCTTTGATCATTATATAGTGTCTTTCTTTGTCTCTTTTCATGGCCTTTGTTTTAAAGTCTATTTTATCTGATATGAGTACTGCTACTCCTGCTTTCCTTTGGTCTCTATTTGGTGGAATATCTTTTTCCAGCCCTTCATTTTCAGTCTGTATGTGTCCCCTGTTTTGAGGTGGGTCTCTTGTAGACAACCTATATAGGGGTCTTGTTTTGTATCCATTCAGCCAGTCTTTGTCTTTTGGTTGGGGCATTTATCTCATTTACGTTTAAGGTAATTATTGTTAACTATGATTCCATTGCCATTTATTGTTTTGGGTTAGAGTTTATACACCCTTTTTTTTTCCTGTCTAGAGAATATCCTTTAGCATTTGTTGGAGAGCTGGTTTGGTGGTGCGGAATTCTCTCAGCTTTTGCTCATCTGTAAAGCTTTTGATTTCTCCTTCATATGTGAATGAGATCCTTGCTGGGTACAGTAATCTGGGCTGTAAGTTATTTTCTTTCATCACTTTAAGTACGCCCTGCCATTCCCTCCTGGCCTGAAGATTTACTATTGAAAGATCAGCTGTTATCCTTATGGGAATCCCCTTGTGTGTTATTTGTTGTTTTTCCCTTGCTATTTTTAATATTTATTCTGTTTGATCTTTGTTAATTTGGTTAATATGTGTCTTGGGGTGTTTCGCCTTGGGTTTATCCTGTTTGGGACTCTCTGGGTTTCTTGGACTTGGGTGATTGTTTCCTTCCCCATTTTAGGGACGTTTTCAACTATTATCTCCTCAAGTATTTTCTCATGGTCTTTCTTTTTGTCTTCTTCTTCTGGGACTCCTATGATTCGAATGTTGGAACATTTAACATTGTCCTGGAGGTCTCTGAGATTGTCCTCATTTCTTTTAATTCTTTTTTCTTTTTTCCTCTCTGATTTATGTATTTCTACTATTCTATCTTCTACTTCACTAATCCTATCTTCAGTCTCCATTATTCTACTATTTGTTGCCTCCAGATTGGTTTTGATCTCATTTATTGTGTTATACATTATATACTAACTCTTTTTTATTTCTTCTAGGTCCTTCTTAAACCTTTCTTGCATCTTCTCAGTCCTTGTCTCCAGGCTATTTATCTGTGATTCAATTTTGATTTCAAGATTTTGGATCATTTTCACTATCGTTATTCAGAATTCTTTATCAGGTAGATTCCCTATCTCTTCCTCTTCGGTTTAGTGGGCATTTATCCTGTTCCTTTACCTGCTGGGTATTCCTCTGTCTCTTCATTCTGTTTATATTGCTGTGTTTGGGGTGGCTTTTCTGTATTCTGGCAGTTTGTGGAGTTCTTTTTATTGTGGAGTTTCCTCACTGTGGGTGGGGTTGTACAGGTGGCTTGTCAAGGTTTCCTGGTTAGGGAAGCTTGTGTCGGTGTTCTTGTGGATGGAGCTGGATTTCTTCTCTCTGTAGTGCAATGAAGTGTCCAGTAATGATTATAAGATGTCAATGGGTTTGGAGTGACTTTGGGCAGCCTGTATATTGAAGCTCAGGGCTGTGTTCCTGTGTTGCTGGAGAATTTACGTGATATGTCTTGCTTTGGAACTTGTTGGCACTTGGATGGTGCTTGGTTTCAGTGTAGATATGGAGATGTTTGATGAGCTCCTGTCAATTAATGTTCCCTGGAGTCAGGAGTTCTGAGGTGTTCTCAGGATTTGGATTTAAACCTCCTGCTTCTGGTTTTCAGTCTTATTTTTACAGTAGCCTCAAGACTTCTCCATCTATACAGCACCATTGATAAAAAACAATCTCCTTTCGAAGACAATAGGCTGCTGTTCTGGGTGCCTGATGTCCTTTGCTGGCATTCAGAAGTTGTTTTGTGGAACTTACTCAGTGTTTAAATATCCTTTTGGTGAATTTGTTGGGGAGAAAGTTGTCTCTTCATTATATTCCTCCACCATCTTAGGACTCCAACAATATTTAAAAAGAATCATGCACCATGGTCAGATTAGTTTTATTTCAGGAATACAAGGATGTTGCAGTATTGAGAAATCAATCATTGTGATATACTACATTTTAAAAAAAAGATAAAAATCACATGATCACTTCAATAGATACAAGAAAAACACTTGAATAAACGATCACTTATTCATGTTAAAACTCCATCAAAATTGGTTTAGAGGGAGTATATCTCAACTATCAGCAACCAAATATTCATGACAAACCCACAGCTAATTGCATGCTCAAAGATGAAAACTCAAAAACCCTTTCTCTAAAATCAGGAACAGTCCAATGATGCCTACTCTCTTTGTTTCTACTTAATATAGTATCAGAAATCCTAGCCACAACAATCAGACATGAAAGCAGAAATAAATGATATCTAAGTAGGAGGGGAAGAAGTAAAACTCTTACTCTTCCCAGATGACTTGATATCGTGTCTGACTCTTTGCAACCCCATGCACTGTAGCCTACCAGGCTCCTCCATCCATGGGTTTTTCCAGGCAAGAGAACTGGAGTGGGTTGCCATTTCCTTCTCAGGGGGATCTTCCCAACCCAGGGATCGAACCCTGGTCTCCCACATTGTAGGCAGACACTTTACCATCTGAGCCACCAGGGAAGTCTGATACTGTATATAGGAAACCACAAATCACCATGAAAAAGACTATTAGACTAACGAATGAATTCAGTAAATTTGCATGATACAAGATTAGTATACAGAAATCTGTTGCTTTTCTATACACTGATAATGAATGATCAAAAATGGAAATTAAGAAACCACCCAATTTAAATTGCATTAAAAACAAGGGAAATACTTAAGAATATATTCATTCAGGGAGTGCAAAAGCATATACTTCTAAACTCTAAATATCAAAAAGTGATGAAGGAAATCAAAGATGATACAAAGAAATGTAGATATCTCATGTTCACAAATTGGAAGAATTGATATTGTTGAACTTGATACTGTTGATCTAGTTCCTACTGCCCAAAATAATGTACAGATTTAATGAAATTCCTATCAAAATATCCATCAAATTTTTCACTTAGCTAGAATCCTGCAGTTTATAGAGAACCACAAAACTCTCTGAATAGTTAGAGCAATCTTGAGCAAAAAGAATAAAGCTGGAGATACACTCCCTGACTTCAGACTATATTATACAGCTACATTAATTAAAACAGTATGGTACTGGCACAAAAATAGAAGCATGGATCAAGCAAACAGAAATAAACCTGGGTAGTTATGGTCAATTTATTTATTACAAAAGAGGCAAGAATATAAAATGGGGGAAAAAATCTCTTCAATAAGTGGTGCAAGAAAACAGGACAGATACAGGTAAATAATTAGAACATTTTCTTACACCACACACAAAAATAAACATAAATGAGTTAAATACCTACATAGTTTGGAAGCATTATGGGGACAGAGGGGGACTTGGAACACAGGTGCATACAGCATGCTGTGGTGGAAATTTTGTTTATCGTACTCCCATATTTTTGCTAAATTTGTAAAAAACAAAAACAAAAATCAAGTGCTTGGGATGATGGGTTAAGAAGAATACAGAAATTCCATAGAAAGTTTCAAATTCCAGAATATTGAATTTTCACCCTGTGACGGCGCACAAGTGGAGGAGCAGAAGCTGGGAGGACCCCATGCCTGAGGGGTGGCAGCCGAGAGGAGCTACCCCATGTCCGAGGTCAGGGTCAGCAACCAAGAGGAGCTGCCCCACCCGAGGCCAGGAGCAGCTGCCAGAAGGAGCAACCCCACATCCAAGGAGTGGTGGCTGCGTGGGAACAGGAGGGCTAAGAGGAGCTATTCCACGTTCAAGGTCAGGAGGGGCGGCTATGAGGAGATACCCCTTGTCAAAGGTAAGGAGCAGCAGCTGCACTTTGCTGGAGCAGCCGTGAAGATTCCCAATGTTCAAGGTAAGGGAAACCTAAGTAAGAGGGAAGGTGTTGCAAGAGGTCATCAGAGGGCAGACACACTGAAACCACAATCACAGAAAACTAGTCAGTCTAGTCACACTAGGACCATAGCCTTGTCTAACTCAATGAAACTAAGCCACACCCTGTGGGGCCACCCAGGGTGGGTGGGTCATGGTGGAAAGGTCTGACAGAATGTGGTCCACAGGAGAAGGGAATGGCAAACCAATTCAGTATTCTTGCCTTGAGAACCCCATGAACAGTATGAAAAGGCAAAATGATAGGATACCAAAAGAGGAACTCCCCAGGTCAGTAAGTGCCCAATATGCTCTGGAGATCAGCGGAGATCATTCTAGGAATCAATGAACTAAAATGGAAGGGAATGGGTGAACTTAACTCAGTTCAGTTCAGTTGCTCAGTCTTGTTTGACTCTATGGGACCCCATGAATTGCAGCATGCCAGGCCTCCCTGTCCATCACCAGTTCCCGGAGTTCACTCAGACTCACAACCATTCAGACAGAAATGCCACCCAACCATCTCATCCTCTGTTGTCCCCTTCTCTTCCTGCCCCCAATCCCTCCTAGCATCAGAGTCTTTTTCCAATGAGTCAACTCTTTGCATGAAGTGGCCAAAGTACTGGAGTTTCACCTTTAGCATCATTCCTTCCAAAGAAATCTCAGGGCTTATCTCCTTCAGAGTGGACTGGTTGGATCTCCCTGCAGTCCAAGGGACCCTCAAGAGTCTTCTCCAACACCACAGTTCAAAAGCATTAATTCTTCAGCACTCAGCTTTCTTCACAGTCCAACTCTCACATCCATACATGACCACAGGAAAATCCATAGCCTTGACGAGACAGACCTTGGTTGGCAAAGTAATGTCTCTGCTTTTGAATATACTATCTAGGTTGGTCATAACTTTCCTTCCAAGGAGTAAGCGTCTTTTAATTTCATGGCTGCAATCACCATCAGTGATTTTGGAGCCGCAAAAATAAAGTCTAACACTGTTTGCATTGTTTCCCCATCTATTTCCCATGAAGTGATGGGACTCAATGCCATGATCTACATTTACTGAATGTTGAGCTTTAAGCCAACTTTTTCACTCTCCTCTTTCTCTTTCATCAAGAGGCTTTTTAGTTCCTCTTCACTTTCTGCCATACGGGTGGTGTCATTTGCATATCTGAGGTTATTGATATTTCTCCCAGCAGTCTTGATTCCAGCTTGTGCTTCTTCCAGCCCAGCATTTCACATGATGTACTTTGCGTAGAAGTTAAATAAGTAGGGTGACAATATACAGCATTGACATCCTCCTTTTCCTATTTGGAACCAGTCTGTTGTTCCATGTCCAGTTCTAACTGGTGCCTCCTGACCTGTATACAGGTTTCTCAAGAGGCAGGTTAGGTGGTCTGGTATTCCCATCTCTTTGAGAATTTTCCACAGTTGATTGTGATCCACACAGTCAAAGACCATTATATTTATTACTGCTCACAGCAACCCCTTAGAAGAAATGGAGTAGCCATCATGGTCAACAAAAGAGTCCAAAAGCAGTACTTGGAGGCAATCTCAAAAACGACAGAATGATCTCTGTTCATTTCCAAGGCAAACCATTCAATATCACAGTAATCCAAATCTATGCCCCAACCAGTAATGCTGAAGAAGGTGAAGTTGAATGGTTCTATGAAGACCTACAAGACCCTTTAGAAATAACAACCAAAAAGATGTCCTTTTCATTATAGGGGACTGGAATGCAAAAGTAGGAAGTCAAGAAACACCTGGAGTAACAGGCAAATATGGCCTTGGAATACGGAATTAAGCAGGGCAAAGACTAATAGAGTTTTGTCAAGAAAATGCACTGGTCATAGCAAACACCCTCTTCCAACAACACAAGAGAAGACTACGCATGGACATCACCAGATGGTCAACACCAAAATCAGATTGATTATAGTCTTTGCAGCCAAAGATGGAGAAGCTCTATACAGTCAGCAAAAACAAGACCAGGAGCTGACTGTGGCTCATATCACGAACTCCTTATTACCAAATTCAGCCTTAAGTTGAAGATAGTAGGGAAAACCACTAGACCATTCAGGTATGACCTTAAAAAATCCCTTATGATTATACAGTGGAAGTGAGAAATAGATTTAAGGGCCTAGATCTAGACAGAGTGCCTGATGAACTATGCACTGAGGTTTGTGATACTGTACAGGAGACAGGGATCAAGACCATCCCCATGGAAAAGAAATGCACAAAAGCAAAATGGCTGTCTAGGGTAGCCTTAAAAATAGTTGTACAAAAAAGGAAAGGGAAAAAGCAAAGGAGAAAAGGAAAGATATAAGCATCTGTATGCAGAGTTCCAAAGAATAGCATGGAGAGATAAGAAAACCTTCCTCAGCAATCGATGCAAAGAAATAGAGGAAAAGAACAAAATGGGAAAGACTAGAGATCTCTTTAAGAAAATTAGAGATACCAAGGGAAGGTTTCATGCAAAGATGGGCATGCAAAGGACAGAAATGGTCTGAACCTAAAAGAAGCAGAAGATATTAAGAAGAGGTGGCAAAAATACACAGAAGAACTGTACAAAAAAGATCTTCACAACCAAGATAATCACGATGGTATGATCACTCATCTAGAGCCAGACATCTTGGAATGTGAAGTCAAGTGGGCCTTAGAAAGCATCACTATGAACAAAGCTAGTGGAGGTGATGGATTCCAGTTGAGTTGTTTCAATCCTGAAAGATGATGCTGTGAAAGTGTTGCACTCTATATGCCAGCAAATTTGGAAAATTCAGCAGTGGCCACAGGACTGGAAAAGGTCAGTTTTCATTCCAATGCCAAAGAAAGGCAATGCCAAAGAATGCTCAAACTACTGCACAATTGCACTCATCTCACATGCTGGTAAAGTAATGCTCAAAATTCTCCAAGCCAGGCTCCAGCAATACGGGAACTGTGAACTCCCTGATGTTCAAGCTGGTTTTAGAAATGGTAGAGGAACCAGAGATCAAATTGCCAACATCCACTGGATCATAGAAAAAGCAAGACAGTTCCAGGAAAACATCTGTTTCTGCTTTATTGACTATGCCAAAGCTTTTGACTGTGTGGATCACAATCAACTGTGGAAAATTCTCAAAGAGATAGGAATACCAGAGCAACTAACCTGCCTCTTGAGAAATCTGTATGTTCAGGAAGCAACAGTTAGAACTGGACATGGAACAACAGACTGGTTCCAAATAGGAAAAGGAGTACGCCAAGGCTGTATATTGTCACCCTGCTTATTTAACCTATGTGCAGGGTCCATCATGAGAAACGCTAGACTGGAAGAAACACAAGCTGGAATCAAGATTACTGTGAGAAATATCAATAACCTCAAATATGCAGATGACACCACCTTTATGGCAGAAAGTGAAGAGGAACTAAAAAACCTCTTGATGAAAGAGAAAGAGAAGAGTGAAAAAGTTGGCTTAAAGCTCAACATTCAGTAAATGAAGATCATGGCATTGAGTCCCATCACTTCATGGGAAAGAGGTGGGGAAACTGGAAACAGTGTCAGACTTTATTTTTTTGGGCTCCAAAATCACTGCAGATGTTGACTGCAGCCATGAAATTAAAAGACGCTTACTCCTTGGAAGAAAAGCTATGACCAACCTAGACAGCATGTTCATAAGCAGAGATATTACTTTGCAGACTAAAGTCCGTCTCGTCAAGTCTATGGTTTTTCCTTGGTCATGTATGGATGTAGAATTGGACTGTGAAGAAGGCTAAGCACTGAAGAATTGATGCTTTTGAACTGTGGTGTTGAGAAGACTCTTGAGAGTCCCACGGATTGCAAAGAGATCCAATCAGTCTATTCTGAAGGAGATCAGCCCTGGGATTTCTTTGGAAGGAATGATGCTGAAGCTGAAACTCCAGTACTTTGGCCACCTCATGCGAAGTGTTGACTCATTTGAACAGACTCTTATGCTGGGAAGTATTGGGGGCAGGAGGATAAAGAGACCACCAGGATGAGATGGCTGGATGGCATCACTGACTCGATGGACCTGAGTCTAGTTAACTCCGGGAATTGGTGATGGATAGGGGGGCCTGGCATGTTGTGATTCATGGGGTCACAAGGAGTTGGACGAGAATGGGCGACTGAACTGAACTGATGTGACCACAACACATCTTTTGTAAGGAACTCCTTCCTATTAAATCTGCCTGTTTGGAAGGGAGTTACAGGCAAGTCTGGTAAAAAATTGCAGAAAAGGCAATGGCTACCCACTCCAGTACTCTTGCCTGGAAAATCCGGTGGATGGAAGGGCCTGGAAGATTGCAGTCCATGGGGTCGCTGAGGGTTGGACACGACTGAGCAACTTCACTTTCACTTTTCATTTTCATGCATTGGAGAAGGAAATGGCAACCCACTCCGTTGTTCTTGCCTGGAGAATCCCAGGGAAGGGGGAGCCTGGTGGGCTACCGTCCCTGCGGTCGCACAGAGTCCAACACGACTGAAGTGACTTAGCTGCAGCAGCTGGTAAAAGCTGAAGGTTCCCTGGTGGCTCAGACAGTAAGAATCTGCCTGTAGTATAGGAGACATGGGTTCGATACTTATGTTGGCAAGATCCCCTGCAAAAGGGAATGTCTACTGACTCCAGTATTCTTGCTGGAAAATTCCATGGACAGTGAAGCCTGGTGGGTCAGAGTCCATGCATTGCAAAAAGTTAGACACAACCGAGCAACTAACACACCGGTAAAAATTAATCTAGTATCACCGTCATTTAAAACTGTAATAGATTTTACCCACATTTCCCTTCCTTGTTAACACTCTTATTCTGCTGCCATAATGCAAGCATAGGTTTGTATTTTTGTTATTGAAAGGTTGTGGCTATGAGCTACTAATAATGCCGGAGGCCGGGAATTCTTTGCCTCCAGAGGAGAAGATTTCCATTTGGGGCCAGCGACCCGGCTTGACCACTTGGAGCTTTTGTGTAGCAAAGTTTTATTAAAGAATAAAAGAGATAGAGAAAGCTTCTGACACAGACATCAGAAGGGGGCAGCAGAGTACCCGCTTGCCAGTTCTTAGGAAGGCATCTTATTACTCATTGATCATTGGTGAAAGAAACACCTCAAGGCTGAGAGAGTTGCACCCCACAACATATATATCTGCATAAGGGGAGTCATCTCTGGACCAGAAGTCTCTGGGAGAGACGTGTAAGTCTTGAAGGAAACAGACCTCTAAACAAGATACATAGTCTCATTAACAAACCTTAAGAAATAACATTTCTCTGAGTAAGATATATTGCTTGATTGGGCAATTAGCAGCTCTAGGTTGGAAAAAAGTTACTTTCAGGCAGAACGAGCTGTTGTCATAGCAACACAGAATTAAAGGAGCCTCCCACAGTGGCTAAAGCAGGAGCAAAGGAATGTAGAAAAAAAAAAAAAGTCTGATTTTTGCCATTTGTCTCTCTTGGGCTTGGGGACCTCTGGCCTCTCTGGGGAGATCAGCCTAGCCATTAACCCTTTCATTACTGCCTTTTATTTGAGGTATATATATATACATATATGTGTGTGTCTACCTACATACCTATCTATATTAGTGTGTATACATACAAATACATGTTCAGTAAGTTCAGTCGCTCAGTCGTGTCCGACTCTTTGTGACCCCATGAATCACAGCACGCCAGGCCTCCCTGTCCATCACCAACTCCAGGAGTTCACTCAGACTCACGTTCATCGAGTCCATGATGCCATCCAGCCATCTCATCCTTGGTCGTCCCCTTCTCCTCCTGCTCCCAATCCCTCCCAGCATCAGAGTCTTTTCCAATGAGTCAACTCTTGGCATGAGGTGGCCAAAGTACTGGAGTTTCAGCTTTAGCATCACTCCTTCCAAAGCAATCCCAGGGTTGATTTCCTTCAGAATGGACTGGTAGGATCTCCTTGCAGTCCAAGGGACTCTCAAGAGTCTTCTCCAACACCACAGTTTAAAAGCATCAATTCTTTGGCGCTCACCCTTCTTCACAGTCCAACTCTCACATCCATACATGACTACTGGAAAAACCATAGCCTTGACTAGATGGACCT
>SJYF01000299.1:11018543-11036177 GCA_006410515.1 Procapra przewalskii
GTAAGAAATTCAAAGTAGAAAATTGAAGAATTTACCATTTTAAATTTTGATAGGTATTTAAAAATTCTATTCAACTGCTAAAACAATGGTGCCCTCTCATTGCCACAATGTCTCAACTGAATTCTTCACATTATTTTATGAAGTGTGCTTGGCTTCCATAAGTTTACACTTAAAAAATAACAGGTTTCTTCCTGAAAGAGAATATATGCAGACTTCCATCCTAAAGAGTCCTGTGATATAGAATTGAACACTTTAAAAGGCAAATTTTATAGTATATGGATTATATATCAATTAAAAAAATAAGAAAATAAGAAGCAGAAGAAAAATATGAGATTATTTTTTAACAGTCATGTTGTTATGGGCTGAATTGTATACTTTCAAAATTCATATGTTGAAATCCTAACATCTAGAATGTGATTGCATTTGAAGCTAGGGCCTCTAAAAAGCTAGTTAAGGTAAAATGAGATAATATTGATGGGCTCAAATCCAATATACCTGACATCCTTATAAAGAGATCGAGATGCAGATACGGAGAGGAGACCATCTGAAGACAATGAAAGAAGATTCTATCTACAAGATGAAAAGACCTCAGGAGAAACCAGTCCTATCCCAACTAGATCTCAGACCTCTAGCCTCCAAACTGTGAGAAAATGAATTCTTGTGGTTTAAGCTTTCTAGTCTATGGCGCATTGTCATGGCAGCCCTAGAAAACAAGCATCCATGTTATCCTCATTTTAATAATTTTAGCTTGATTTCTTTTTGACCTATTTACATTCAGCAACACATATTTTTATGCTAGCTAGCCTAATGTGTTAGAAATCATTCGCCTTATGGTTTTCAGGTGTTTTATTTTATATTTGCTCAGACAGTGCAAGTGAGGTGAGAGCCACTGTTTAGCTTTTAATATTTTTATTGTACTATTCTTAATATACTTGAAATGATCTCTTCGGTGGTATCATTTTCTTTGCAATTAAATGTAGTGACTGGATTTTACTGTATGTTTGAATGATCTACCTAAAAGGTGCCTTCCTTCTTACTCATTTTCTGCTTTCAAATTGCCCTGATTAGTGATAAAAATCAAAGAAATCGGAAGCGTAGTGTTGAAATTTGAACAAGCACAGCAGCAATTTACCTTTTTCCCCCCATGTATACGCACTCCACGTTTTGGAATGGTTGTCAGATTGCATTGAGCTTGAATGGCTTTCAGCAACCTCAATTTGGGCTTGCTTAGGAACAAGGGCAAAGGAACTGAGGCCTCCTGAAAGCTTCTAACCTTTACCTAAGATTTTCTAGAATGTCTCCTGTGGCCATTTCTTTAGAGAAATCTAGATGAAAAGGTTATACTTGGGTTCTCTTTTTTGAGAAGGAGATAACTAGGTCTGATCTTCATGACTTTACTTATTTCCTATGTAAGTTTTTTTCTTTAATCAAGAAATATGCTAACCAGCTGTTCTCAGAATTTTCTCACATTTTTTCCTCAATGTGTGACTCTGAGACATATTGGCAAGAGAAGGTGTGAATATTCAAATGAATTTCCTAGAAAGGATATAAAATCTACTTAAATTTAAAAAAATCTTCTTTAGTACAACTTTTTTTCCTATTGGAAAGTGCAAATGCATTAGGTGGGAGCAAACCTGCATTGTAAAAGCTACTTTGGGGAGATTCACAAATATTCATATCTTTTTTTTTCTCCATTCTCTTTTATCTCATAGATACAAGCATTGCCTGGGCACTGGGAATGCTGTTGGGCAGAAATAAAGGTAAGTAATCAGGTTTATGAACAGCTTATAGCTTAGTAGGGAAGATGACATCAAATAAATAATGACATAAAAAATCACATACATTATGATATAAATAAATAATTATTGGTTTGACATGGTCCTAAAGAAGAGAAACAGAGTACTCTGAGGATGTGGATTCCTGAAATTTATCCTTATCTTTGTGGCCAGTAGGCTAGTAAGGCTTCCCCAAGACTGTAAGGAATAAAAGGCCTAAATCATTCAGTTCCAGGTTAAAGATTTTGGCTTTTATCTTGAGAAAAATGAGAAAGCATAAAATAGTTATAAAAATGAAGTCATAATCAGAATTGCGTTTTACAAAACAACCCTGCAGAAAATGAATTTCTATGATAGATAGAATGATAGCTTCAGTGTATGTGTTGGCAGTAAGTAACGTAGCAAAGGGGATAGATTCTTAACACATTCAAGTAGAGATAATAAGACTTGGGATGATACGTATGAATGTGAGAGTTGGACCGTAAAGAAGGCTGAACACTGAAGAATTGATGATTTCAAACTGTGTTGCTAGAGGACTCTTGAGAGTCCCTTGGACTGCAAGGCGATCAACCATTCAATCCTAAAGGACATCAACCCTGAATATTCTTTGGAAGGACTGATGCTGAAGCTGAAGCTTCAATACTTTGGCCACCTGATGTTAAGACCTGACTTTAGAAAAGAGTCCTTTTTCCTGATGCTGGGAAAGATTGAATGCAACAGGAGAAGTGAGTGGCAGAAGATGAGATGGTTCAATAGTATCACTGACCCAATGGCCATGAATTTGAGCAAATTCTGGGAGATGGTGAAGGTGAGAGAAGCCTGGCATATTGTAGTCCATAGGGTGACACATAGTCGGACATGACAGTGACTGAACAACAACAAAGAATGACATGGTGGTGAAAAATAGAAATAAATCAAGGATGAATCTGCAATTTCTGGTTTTAATAACTGGATGGAGGGGAGCACCATTTATGGAAGTACAGTGTATGTTGGTGGTGCTTTATAATCATTAAATCAGTATGTATACATCTGGAAGGCTACAGGACTCATCAGTTGAAGGGTGCAATATTCAAATAGCTCTGGTTTAAAGTCTACTTGCTTACATAGAAATCCTACTTCTTTGTAGTAACTTCTAGAAATTCTGAAAGAACTGTATGTGTTTCCTATTGTCTTTTTGTGTTCTACAGTATGATTTGAGGGTTCTGCCTCCAATAGTAGAAGTCCCAGTTTTCTTGCTCCTGTTGCCCGCTGTTACATTAAGATAACCTACTGCTGCTGATACTGGTCATCCTCTTGACGGCCAGCAAATCCGAGACGTTAGCTGGCAGTATTAGCTACTCTGAACAGAACTCCAAAATCCTGGTACCAGTAGGGGATCTGCACTGTCTAAAATTGTTTCACAATTAAGAAGTAAAAACCTTTTTTCTTCTTCTCTCATTTATGGTAGGATCAGCTGGAAGAATTACTCAGGCTCCAAAGCATTCCCAAGAATCTTCACCTCATTCAACCTTGGGAGTGCATCATCAGTAGGGTGCTGGGCTCAGATGGTTCCCTGTTCCAGTTTTGGTAGCAGCCCTGTACCTGAAATGGTTTTTTGTCTCCATCTCAAAGGATTCACATCTGTTGACTCCTTCCTTTTATGTTGCATTCTCTTTATGGGACTCTGTTGTACATTTTTGCAGCATGGTTTATATTTGGGGCTCCCCAAGTCTATCAGAAATGTCTCTATATTATGCATTTTCTTCACCATAATGGCAGGTTCCAATCTCTCTTCTCTAGCATCCACACTCCTTCTCCTTGGACTGTACATAAATTAATACAGGTAATTAGATCCTCGAGAGAATGAGTGACCTGACTCAATATGACACTATAGTTGTGAGATAATGATGGATTATATAAGAGTATTTTGCATTTTAGTTTCTCATGTCAAATGTTTGAAGACAACATAAGGCTTACAAAAGACAACTTCACTAAGACTATTTTTAAATAAAAAAATTCATTTTATATTGGCACATAACTGACTAACAATGTTTTGTTAGTTTCAGGTGTATAGCAGAGTGATTCCGTTTTCCATATACTTGTGTCAATTCTTTTTCAAAATTCCTTTCCCATTTAGGTTATTACAGAATACTGAGAAACATTCCCCGTGCTATACAGTAGGTCCTTGTAGGTTATTTATTTTAAAACAGCAATGTGAACATTTAAGATTTTAAAATAAGATTTTTCAATAAAGGGGTGTATATGTGGGTGGGTAAGACACCACTTCCTGGTATGGGAAAATCGGCTGAATGTATACAGTAAACTCAGGGAAATTTTCAGGCTATATATGTACCCAATGCATTCCTACCTCTTCTTGCAGACTCTGCTAATAAGATTAATGTTTCAAGGTAATATATCAGCTCACCTCAAAAAACCGTTTTTTTGTTTTTTGTTTTTCCTATGCTACATGAGTTTCTATGATGTTGTCATGATTGATCTGGTTTTGTTACTATTTTGGTGACTTGAAATGGCAACCCACTCCAGTATTCTTCCCTGGAGAATCCCATGGACAGAGGAGCCTGACATATTTACAGTCCATGGATCTCAAGTGTTGAACATGACTTAGCAACTAAACCACCCCCACCGTTTTCTTGGATACTTTGAACTCGTTTTGGGTATAAATTCTATTTTAATGTCTTAAAATATGGGAGGTGCCACAGAGCCTTTAGAAATATTCAGTTATTAATTTTATGAGATATTACAAGATTGCCTTTCTTTTGGAGAAGGGATGGCAACCCATTCCAGTATTCTTGCCCAGAGAATCCCATGGACAGAGGAGCCTGGCGGGCTACATTCCATGGGATCACAGAGGGTTAGACATGGCTGAGCGAGGAACACACACCTTTCTCTTAACATTTAAAGAGACAGATAGAGCAATCTATATCTACAGTGGAAAGCGTCTCAGCATTAGGTAGCTCATTAACTTGAAATGTTTAGCTAACACTCAGAGGTGAGGCCAAAAAGCCTGAGCACCAGGGATTGTGTGACTAAGGAAGAGAAAAAGAATTCAATCTTGTAGTCGGGGGTGCAGCAGATTACCCTACCACAATTAGCCTGAGACTGCGGACCTTGGAAGTAAGTACAAGTTGAACTAAGGCCATATCTGAGTCTGAACTGACCTCATGGTTTCCAGGTCCAGAGGCCTTCCTAGAAATATTGGAGGACCTCCATGGTAAGCAGATTGTCGGGTGCTCACTGTGTGACGAGGACAATGGATGACTCAGGAAGACATTCTTCTTACTGCCTCTCTCTCTCTCTCCCTGTGTATGTGCGTGCACACACACATAGTGTTTTTTTTCTTTTTTGTATCGTTCTATTGTTATTCTTTATTATTCCTTTATTTTTCAGCTTATTTTTTGCATTAAAAAAACCTTATTTTAAAATAAATTTATTTTATTCTATTTTTCTTATTTTTATATTGCTCTTTTAAAAATATTATATTTTCCCCACATTTTTTCGATTTTGTAGTTTTGCTAGTCTAGTTTTTTGGATTTATTTTCACATATGGATATTTTGTTTATTGGCTCATGTAATCTCTTCTGGTCCCAGTTTTTATTTATTTTCACTTTTCTCTCTCTTCTTTTCTTTTTGTGAAAGTGAGTTTCTTTGGGTGTTCTTGTCTGTTGAGTGGTTTTTTTTTAATTTAATTTTTTTTTTAACCAGTTTTTTCTTGGGGGGTTTGTCTATCCATTCTTTATTTTGTTTGTAAGTTTGGTTGACTTCATCTCTTTTTTTTACCCTCTATCTCTTTCTTTCTCTAACTCTTCTATGCTGTGTGGCTTATGGAATCTTGGGGCTACAGTAAAGAATTAGAACTGAACCTCTGAGGTGGGAGACCTGATTCCAGGACACTGGGCCACCAGAGAGCTCCCAAACCCTTGAAACATTAATATATGAGAGCTCTCCCAAAGGTCTTCATCTCAACATAAAGACAAGACCCTACCAGAAAGTCAGCAAGCTCCAGTGGTGGATGCGTCATGCCAAACAGTCAATAAAACAAAAACACAATCCTGCCCATTAGCAGAAATGGTGCCCAAAGCCATACCAAACTCAGGGACAGTGCAAAACACACCACTGGAATCAGCACTGCCTTTCAGAGAGAAAAGATCTGGCTACACCCACAAGAACACAGACAAGAATCCCAGCAACCAGATAACCTTCACAAGGCACTGGCCCTCCCAACCTACTGTGGGCAAACTCCACAAGTAAGAGTAACTATGACCTTGCAATCCGTAGAAAAGATATACCAATTATAGTAAATCAAACAAAATGAAAAGACAGAGAAACACGCAGCAGATAAAGGAAAACTATAAAACCCAAAAGACCAAATATATGAAGCAGAAATAGGCAATCTACTTGAAAAAGAATTCAGAGTAATCATAGTAAGGATACAAATTGAAAGATAAAAGTCATATGATCATCACAATAGATACAGAAAAAGCATTTGATAAAATTAAGCACAGATTTATGATAAAACTTCAAAAAATTGTCATAGAAGGAACCTACCTCAATCTAGTAAAGACTATATATGAAAAAACCACAGCAAACATTCTCAATGGTGAAAAACTGAAAGCATTACCTTTAAGATTAACAACAAGACAAGGATGCCTACACTAACTTCTATTATTCAACATAGTTTTGGAAGTCCTAACTACAGCAAAGAAGAAAAAGAAACAACAGGAATATGGATTTGAAAGAAGAATTAAAAATCTTACTATTGCAGATGACATGACACTATATATAGAAAACCATAAAGTTACTGTCAGAAAATTACTAGGGCTAATCAGTGAATTTAGTAGTCACAGAATACAAAATCAACACACAGAAATCACTTGCATTCCTATATGCTAACAATAAAAAATCAGAAAGAGAAATTAAGGAATCAATTTCATTCACCATTGCAACAAAAAGAATAAAATATCTAGGAATAAACTATCTAAGGAGACAAAGAAACTGTATAAGACAATTATAAGACACTGCTGAAAGAAATCAAAGATGACATAGATGGAGAGATATTCCATGTTCCTGGGTTGAAAGAATCAATATTGTGGAAAAGGCTACACTACAAAATGCAGCTTACAGATTCAATGTGATCCCTATCAAATTACCAATGTAATTTTTCACAGAAATAGAACAAAAAATTTCACAATTGTTTGGAAATACAAAAGACCTAATTAGACATGAAAAGATGCTCAGCATCACTCATTATTTGAGAAATGCAAATCAAAGCTACCATATGATACTACCTCACACCAGTCAGAATGGCCATCATCAAAAATTCTACAAGTGATAAATGCTGGAGATATTGTGGAAAAAATGGAAGCCTCTTGCATTATTGTTGGGTATGTAAATTGATACAGCTACTATGGAAGAGAGTATGGAGATTCCTTAAAAAACTAGGAATAAAACCACCATATGATGCAGCAATCCCACTCCTAGGCATATACCCTGAGGAAATCAAAACTGCAAAAACGCACGTACCCCAGTGTTCACTGCAGCACTATCTACAATAGCTAGAATGTGGAAGCGACCTAGATGTTCATCCACAGATGAATGAGTAAAGAAACTGTGGCACATATATACAATGGAATACTACTCAGCCTTAAAAAGGAACAATTTAGAGTCAGTTCTAATGAGGTGGATGAACCTAGAGCCTATTATACAGAGGGAAGTAAGTCAGAAAGAGAAAGAGAATTATAATTATTGTATACTAATGCATATATATGGAATCTAGAAAGATGGTACTGATTACATTATTTACAGGGAAGCAATGGAGACACAGATATAGGGAATAGACTTATGGTCATGGCAGGGGTGGGGTGGAAGAAGAGGGTGAGATGTATGGAAAGAGTAACATAGAAATTTGCATTATCATAGGTAAAGTGATAGTCAATGGGAATTTGCTGTATGATCCTATAAGACACTGCTGAAAGAAATCAAATATGACATAGATGGAGAGATATTCCATGTTCCTGGGTTGAAAGAATCAATAAGACTACACTGAAATGCAGCCTACAGATTCAATGTGATCCCTATCAAACTACCAACGTAATTGTTCACAGAACTAGAACAAAAAATTTCACAATTGTTTGGAAACACAAAAGACCTAATTAGACATGAAAAGATTCAAACAGGGGCTCTGAAACAACCTAGAAGGGGGGATGGGGAGGGAGATGGGAGTGAGTTTCAAGAGTGAGGGAACTCTTCCCTTTAAAAATGAACCAATTTATACATTATAAATAGTAAGCATGAGTATTTTTCCCCCACACATTGTCAAGAATGGGCATCATTAACCTTCAATCTTTGTCAATATGCTGTGTGAATAATTATTTCTAATGTCTTATGTTTTAAGAATTACGAGGCTATTTAATTATCTATTGCTGTGTAACAAATCATCCCAAAGCTTGGCAGCTTAGCACAACAAACATTTATTATCTCACAGTTTCTGTGGAAACAGGGATACGGACGACAGGTGTAGCTTAGCTGGAAGCCTCAGGCTCAGGCTCTCAGGCAGGCTGCCATCAAAGTATTGGCAGGGGCTACAGTCATCTCAAAGCTCAACTGGGGGCAAATACCCTTCCAATATTGCTTGCATGGTTGCGGGAAGGTCTTGCATCTCTCCACCCGCACACTTGTAGATCTCTCCACCCGCACACTGAGTGTCCTCCTGACATGGCAGCAGGTGGTCCAAGGATGCTGAAGCCAAAGAAAGGAAGCTGTAGCTCTTAATCACGGCAACAACATACATCACTTTTAGTTTTTCTATTTGTCAGGAACTGTTGCCAGATCCAACCCATACTTAAGAGGAGGATAATACACAAGGATAAAAATCAGTAGGAGCCACCTTAGGGACTACATATCTACCAGGGATATAGAACAACTTTTTTCTGTGCATGTGACTTGGTGTGTGTCCTATAAAGATACTTTAAGATGTTTATATTTTCAGGCTTATCCATATGTGCTCTGAATTTATTACTATACTTAGGTCTTCCTAATTCTTAGTATACTTTCAAAAAATTAAACTCTTGAATGGTTTCTTGAATTATTTTTATATTTAAGTATTTAACCCATTTGACCAATTTGGATTTTACAAATAATAAGGTAAGAGTTTTGTTTTATTTTATCCAAATAGTGAGCTATTTATCTAAATAATATATAGTATATAATTCAGCTTCCCTTTCCCTAATTTGAAATGCATGATGACAGCATTTTATCCCATTCTGCTAAAAATAAATAGATTTCTCCTCAAATTCTTGTGATTTCTTGTTATAATAAAATAAGTATAACCTGGGAGAATAAAGCTTATTTTGAAAATAATCATCTAACTGTACATCTCACCAAGCCATTATTCTAAAGTTTAATGTATTCATTACTTATGTCATCATGTGTCGTACAACTTAAATTTTAAGGACTTAATTATGTGATCCATGTAGATATAAATTTTATATCTACTAAATGAAGCTGTATTTTGAAGTCATCAGCAATCAGTTGGTTTTGGCACTACTAAGGAACACTCCATGGTGAAAATTAGAAATTAACATTTTCCTGGGACAATTAAAATTATTTACATGTCTAGATTCTTACTCCTACTCACCCAAGACCTAGAACTGCTGAGAAGGTGATCTATCAGTGTTTCTGGATAGTTATCAGTTGCCAATTACATATTTCCTAATTGAGAAAGTGATTGAGAAACTTCTTTCAGTTTCTCAAGATCCTCGTCTATATAATCTCCCTTTTAGCTGAAAATTTTCCATCCAATTAAGTGGGTACCCCTGTTTCTATAAGAACATGGTGGGCTAATGATGGTAAAACAGATCTCAGAATTTCTTGGTGAGTCTTGCATCTACAGTCACTCTGAAATTGGAGGATGCTCAACATCTATTGTATTAGTCCAGCTCTTCATGAAAATCTAGGACTTCAGGAATTTTGCTTCTTATTCAGTTGTCTATATGATTTTTGAATAGAAACTTGTTGTCTATATGATTTTTATTGTTATTATAGCTACTTTGTTATATTTACCTACTTTCTGATTGTCACTACATATGTCATTTCATCTATTTGACTATTACCTCCTTGAAACTGGCACAGATGGTAAAGCATCTGCATGCAAATCAGGAGACCTGGGATCAATCCCTGAGTCAGGAAGATGCCTGGAAAATTCCATGGACTGAGGAGCCTGGTAGGCTACAGCCCATAGAATTGCAAAGAGTTGGGCACGACTGAGCAACTTCACTTTTTTGAAATTACACTACACTTCAAAAGTTTCGTATGCTCTGCAGGGCTTAACACAGTGCATTGCAAGTGACAGACAATGAAAAAATATTTTTTGAATGAAATTAATCATAATACACTGCCTGATGCATTTTGTCCAGGACTGAAAAAATACATTTTCTATACTAAGTATGGGGCTTCTCTGGTGGCTCAGTGGTAAAGAATCTGCCTGTAGTGCAGGAGCCATAGGAGACATAGATTTAATCCCTGAGTCGGAAAGATCCTCTGGAGGAGGGTATGGTAACCCACTCCAGTATTCTTGCCTGGAGAATCCCATGGAGGGAGGAACCTGGTGTGCTACAGTGCATACAGTCACAATGAATTGGATATGACTGAATCGACTTGAGCCTTCATCCACACTTGCCAGGAGGCAGCATGAGGAACTCCGCCAGTGGCAAAGGTCATGAGGAAGGAGGCTTCAGCATATGCAAAGGCAGGATCGAGCCTCAGGAAATCACCTGTTCCAGAGCATCTACCCCCCCAAACCAGAGTCTGCCTACTTTACTGCTCTGTGCTCTCACCTACACCTCTGACTTTACAGGGGGCTCTCCCCCATCACCTCTCTTGGAGAAGGAGTTAACCTACAGCTCCAGTTAATAAAAATTCCTGGGCATGACAAGAATATTTCAACTTATGAACTCCTCTGAAGGTTATCTAGCCTGCCTGTACAGGTTCGTCAGGCCACACGTGATTGTTTACAGCCTGCCAACTGTGAAAGGCATGAGATGTTTTAGACTTACTAAAGGCAGATTCTTTTAGAAAGTTAGAAATTATTAGTACTGTGGGTTGATTAGAAATTATATTGTTGAAGGGTTTTTCATTTGTTGAGCCAATATTTGCTGCTAAATCTCCATATTCCCTGCCCTTATAATTAATATAACTAGCATATAGGAGAAATAAGTATTAACCTTTAAGACTAATCATGTTAACCTTAGGCTAAGTAAATTCTTCTCTTAATTGTAATCCACTACACCCTTACCTTATGGGAATGCAACTTTATCTGGTACCTTCAGAGGGTGGTGCCTGGTTTAAGAAAAATCACCCGTGGAAAATAAGTTTTTGGTTGAATGACCGTTATCAGAAAGAAAGGATCATAAAATGTTAGTAGGCCCCCTGGCCAGAAGATGATGTAAAACCCTTAAGACCTTTTGTATACATTTATATGAAGCACCTGATTTTGATAAAGGTCAGGACTGCTGACCCCCATGTGACTTTAAAATTTCCATTTGTATCTATGTGTAAAAAAAGGTATATAAGCAAACCTGAAAATAAAGAAAACAGATCAGTATATGGAAAGACTGATTCCCCCATGTCTTTCTTTCTCATTCTCCGTTTTTCTGGCTGAATTCCCATCTGGATTGTGGGTGCTTGCCAAGCCTGCTAATTTTGCCGTGGCTTTTAAGATCCACGCGAGAGGGAGCTGAAGGCGGGACACCTTCCACTATTCAAGTGGGCACCAGTGGCCTACGTAGGTGGTGCAAGCTTCTTGACTCGAAGCTTTATTGGTATCCCACACAAACCAAGTTATTTAGCATTTTTTCTCCACTAGTATTTTCCTACTACACTATTTCTTTCTAATCTCCCTCTATATCTTTAATTAAGCAATTAATTCCTAGGATGCTGACTCTGTCCCCACTTCAAATTACCCTGGATCCACAGGGGCTGGACCCCGGCACACACTAAGTATACATGCCCCTTCATGGGTCACAGCTTTATTGTGGTGAAGGGGCTTGCATAATCAATGAAGCTATGAGCCAGGCCATGGAGGACCACTCAAGATGAATGGGTCATAGTGAAGAGTTCTGAAAAAACGTGGTCCGCTGAAGAAAGAAATGGTAACCCACTCCAGAATTCTTGCTGCGAGAACTCTATGGATGGCATGAAAAGACAAAAAGATATGATGCCAGAAGATCAGCCCCTCCTCAGGTGGAAGGTGTCTGATATGCTACTGGGAAAAAGCAGAGGGCAATTACTAATAGATCCAGTAAGTGTGAAGTGGCTGGGCCAAAGCAGAAATGATGCTCTGCTGTGGATATGTCTGATAGTGAAGGCAAACTACAAAGCTGTAAAGGATGATATTGCATAGGAACCTGGAATGATAGGCTCAAGAGTCAAGGTAAATTGGATGTGGTCAAGCAGGAGATGGCAAGATTGAACACTGACCTAGTAGGAATTGGTGAACTATAATGGATGGGAATATGCTCTGTGTGCCTGCCATGCGCTTAGTCGCTCAGTCATGTCAGACTCTTGTGACCCCACAGTCTGAACCCTCCAGGCTCCTCTGTCCATGGGATTCTACAGGCAAGAATAACAGAGTAGGTAGCCATTTCTTTCTCCAGGGGATCTTCCCAATCCAGGGATCGAACACAGGTCTCCTGCATTGCAGACTCTTTACCGACTGAGCTATGAGGGAAGCCTATGGATGGGAGTGGGAAAATTTAATTCAAATGACCATTATATCAACTACTGTGGGAAAGAGTTCATTAGAAGAAATGTGTAAGCCTTCAATAGTCAACAGAAGATTTCAAAATGCAGTACTCAAATGCAGTCTCAGAAATGACAGAATGATCTTGGTTCATTCCTAAGGCAAACAACTCAGCATCACAGTAATCCAAGTTTATGCCCTAAGCACTGATGCCAAAGAAGCTAAGCTGATGGTTCTATGAAGACCTATATCACTATCTGGAGATAACAACAACAACATAAAGATGTCCCTTTTATCATAGAGGATTGGAATGCACAAGTAGGGAGTCAAGAGATGACCAGAATAATAGGCAACTTTGGCCTTGGAGTACAAAATGAAGCAGGGCAAAGGCCAACAGAGTTTTGTCAAGAGATAATGCTGGTTATAGCAAACACCCTTTTCCAACAACGCAAAAGAGGACTCTACACATGGGCATCACGAGATGGTCAAATTTGAAGTCAGATTGATTATGTTCTTTGCAGAATGTGGTCCACTGGAGAAGGGAATGACAAGCCACTTCAGTATTCTTGCCTTGCCATGAACAGTATGAAAAGGCAAAATGACAGGATACCAAAAGAGGAACTCCCCAGGTCATTAGGTGCCCAATAGGCTACTAGATCAGTGGAGAAATAACTCTAGAAAGAATGAAGGGATGGAGCCAAAGCAAAAACAATACCCAGTTGTGCATGTGACTGGTGATAGAAGCAAGATCTGATGCTGTAAAGAGCAATATTGCATAGGAACCTGGAATGTCAGGTCCATGAATCAAGGCAAATTGGAAGTGATTAAACAAGAGATGGCAAGGGTGAACGTCGACATTCTAGGAATCAGCAAACTAAAATGGACTGGAATGGGTGAATTTAACTCAGATGACCATTATATCTACTACTGCGGGCAGGAATCCCTCAGAAGAAATGGAGTAGCCATCATGGTCAACAAAAGAATCCAAAATGCAGTACTTGGATGCAATCTCAAAACGAAGAATGATCTCTGTTCGTTTCCAAGGCAAACCATTCAATATCACAATTATCCAAGTCTATGCCCCAACCAGTAACGCTGAAGAAGCTGAAGTTGAATGGTTTTATGAAGACCTACAAGACCTTTTAGAACTAACACCCAAAAAGATGTCCTTTTCATTATAGGGGAATGGAATGCTTAAGTAGGAAGTCAAGAAACACCTGGCGTAACAGGCAAATGTGGCCTTGGAATGCGGAATGAAGCAGGGCAAAGACTAATAGAGTTTTGCCAAGAAAATGCACTGGTCATAGCAAACACCCTCTTCCAACAACACAAGAGAAGACTCTACACATGGATATCACCAGATGGTCAACACCAAAATCAGATTGATTATATTCTATGCAGCCAAAGATGGAGACCCTCTATACAATCAACAAAAACAAGACCAGGAGCTGACTAGGCTCATATCATGAACTCCTTTTACCAAATTCAGACTTAAATTGAAGAAAGTAGGGAAAACGGCTAGACCATTCAGGCATGACCTAAATCAAATCCCTTATGATTATACAGTGGAAGTGAGAAATAGATTTAAGGGCCTAGATCTGATAGATAGAGTGCCTGATGAACTATGGAATGAGGTTCGTGACATTGTACAGGAGACAGGGATCAAGCCCATCCCCATGGAAAAGAAATGCAAAAATGCAAAATGGCTGTCTGGGGAGGCCTCACAAATAGCTGTGAAAAGAAGAGAGGTAAAAAGCAAAGGAGAAAAGGAAAGATATAAGCATCTGTATGCAGAGTTCCAAAGAATAGCAAGAAGAGATAAGAAAGCCTTCTTCAGCAATCAATGCAAAGAAATAGAGGAAAAGAACAGAATGGGAAAGACTAGAGATCTCTTCAAGAAAATTAGAGATACCAAGGGAACATTTCATGCAAAGAACGGCTCGATAAAGAACAGAAATGGTCTGAACCTAACAGAAGCAGAAGATATTAAGAAGAGGTGGCAAGAATACATGGAAGAACTGTGCAAAAAGATCTTCAAGACCCAGATAATCATGATGACATGATCACTAATCTAGAGACAGACATCTTGGAATGTGAAGTCAAGTGGGCCTTAGAAAACATCGCTACGGACAAAGCTAGTGGAGGTGATGAAATTCCAGTTGAGCTGTTTCAAATCTTGAAAGATGATGCTGTGAAAGTGCTGCACTCAATATGCCAACATATTTGAAAAACTCAACAGTGGCCACAGGACTGGAAAAGGTCAGTTTTCATTCCAATGCCAAAGAAAGGTAATGCCAACGAATGCTCAAATTACCACACAATTGCACTCATCTCACATGCTAGTAAAGTAATGCTCAAAATTCTCCAAGCCAGATTTCAGCAATACGTGAATCGTGAATTCCCTGATGTTCCAGCTGGTTTTAGAAAAGGCAGAGGAACCAGAGATCAAATTTCCAACATCCACTGGATCATGGAAAAAGCAAGACAGTTCCAGAAAAACATCTATTTCTGCTTTATTGACTATGTCAAAGCCTTTGACTGTGTGGATCACAATCAACTGTGGAAAATTCTGGAAGAGATGGGAATATCAGACCACCTAACCAGCCTCTTGAGAAATCTGTATGCAGGTCAGGAAGCAACACTTAGAAGTGGACATGGAACAACAGACTGGTTCAAAATAGGAAAAGGAGTACGTCAAGGCTGTATTTTGTCACCCTTCTTATTTAACTTATATGCAGAGTACATCCTGAGAAACGCTGGGCTGGAAGAAGCACAAGCTGGAATCAAGATTGCCTGGAGAAATATCAATAACCTCAGATATGCAGATGACACCACACTCGTGGCAGAAAGTGAAGAGGAACTAAAAAGCCTCTTGATGAATGTGAAATAGGAGAGTGAAAACGTTGGCTTAAAGCTCAACATTCAGAAAATGAAGTTCATGGTATCCAGTCCCATCACTTCATGGGAAATAGATGGGAAAACAGTGGAAACAGTGTCAGACTTTTTTGGGGCACCAAAATCACTGAAGATGGTGACTGCAGCCATGAAATTAGAAGACGCTTACTCCTTGGAAGAATAGTTATGAGCAACCTAGATAGTATATTCAAAAGCAGAGACATTACTTTGCCAACTAAGGTCCATCTAGTCAAGGCTATGGTTTTTCCTGTGGTCATGTATGGATGTGAGAGTTGGACTGTGAAGAAGGCTGAGCACCGAAGAATTGATGCTTTTGAACTGTGGTGTTGGAGAGACTCTTGATAGTCCCTTGGACTTCAAGGAGATCCAACCAGTCCATTCTGAAGGAGATCAACCCTGGGATTTCTTTGGAAGGAATGATGCTAAAGCTGAAACTCCAGTACTTTGTCCACCTCATGCGAAGAGTTGACTCATTGGAAAAGACTCTGATGCTGGGAAGGATTGGGGGCAGGAGGAGAAGGGAACGACCAAGGATGAGATGTCTGGATGGCATCATGGACTCGACGGTCATGAGTCTGAGTGAACTCCGGGAGATGGTGATGAACAGGGAGGCCTGGCGTGCTGTGTTTCATGGAGTCGCAGAGTCGGACACGATTGAGCGACTGAACTGAACTGAACTGCAGCCAAATATGGGGAAACTTTATATTGTCAACAGAAACAAGAGTGGCAGCTGACTGTGGCTCAGAGCATGAGCTCTTTATTGCAAAATTCAGGCTGAAGTGAAAAAAAATAGGGAAAACCACTAGACAATTCACGTATGAGCTAAATCAAGTCCCTTGTTATTATAGAGTGTAGGTAATAAATAGATTCAAGGGGTTAGATCTGGTAGACTGAGTACCTAAAGAAATATAGACAGAGGTTCATAATATTGTACAGGAGGTAGTGATCAAAATGATCCCAAAGGAAAAGAAATGCAATAAGACAAAGTGTTTGTTTGAGTAAGCTTTACAATAGCTGAGAAAAAAAGAGAAGTGAATAGCAAGGGAGGAAGGGAGAGAGATACCCATCTGAACGAAGAGTTTCAGAGAATAGCAAGGAAAGTTAAGAAAGCCTTCTTAAGTGAATAATACAAAGGAATAGAAGAAAACAATATAATAGGAAAGACGAGATCTCTTCAACAAAATCAGAGATGTTAAGGGAATATTTCATGCAAAGATGGACATAATAAACGACAGAATTGACATTGACCTATACAAGCAGAAGAGATTAAAAAGAGGTGGCAAGAATACAAAGAATGATACAAAAGAGGTCCTAATGATCCTGATAACCACGATGGTGTGGTCACTCACCTAGAGCCAGACTTACTGGAGTATGAAGTCCAGTGGACCTAGGAAGAATAGCTACAAAGCTAGTGGAGGTGGCTGAATTCCAGGTGAGCTGTTTGCAATCCTAAAAGATGATTCTGTTGCACTCAATATGTTAGCAAATTTGGAAAACTCAGCAATGGGCTTAGGACTGGAAAATGTCACTTTTATTCCAATCTAAAAGAAGGGCAATGCCAAAGAATGTTCTAGTTCAGTCAGTTCAGTTCAGTCCTCTCACATACTAGCAAAGTAATGCTCAAAATCTTTCAAGGTAGGCTTCAGCAGTACAAGAACTAAGAACTTCCAAATGTATAAGCTGGGTTTAGAAAAGGTGGAGAAAACAGAGACCAAATTGGCAACATTTGTTGGATCATGGAGGATGTAAGGGAATTCCAGAAAAGCATCTATCTACTTCTACTTCATTGATTATGCTAAAACTTTTGATTATGTGGATCTCACCAAACTATGGGAATTTCTCAAAGAGGTGAGAGTACCAGAGTACTTTACCTGTCTTCTGAGAAACCTGTGTGCAGCAACAGTTAAGAGCCAGGAATGGAGAGACAGAGGGGTTCAAAGTTGGGAAAGGAGAATGACAAGGTTTATAATGCACCCTACTTATTTAACTTCTATGCAAGGTACATCACATGAAATGCTGGGCAGGATGAATCACATGCTGAACAATAAAAACAATATATGATGTTTGGCTGATGCCATACATTTTCATTTAATTCTTTATTCATTTTAACAGGAAATATTTTCTTTTAGAATATAAGAGAGTTTAAACTTTTATTTGGAAAAAGATGCTAATTTTTTTGTAGCTGAGAATTTCAATGGTTTTCAAGTG
>SJYF01000299.1:11076094-11086522 GCA_006410515.1 Procapra przewalskii
ACAATATTGAATGTATGAACATATATTTAAATGTATGTTCATTTTATGGGTATGTATAACTACAGGCATAGTTTTGACTGTTCACAGGTGAGAGCCAAATATATCAATAAATATTAATATACTTTGAGCATTAAAATCCCTATGGATAAAAGAGAGTTCCTATAACTACTTCCTACCTTCATAATCTGAAAAGTGATGGCACCCAGCCAAACATATATATGTCATATATGTATTTATTTTCTCTTAGAATATCACAATCATTGGTATCCTTTAAGAAAATCCCCAATATGAAATAATCTCTAGTTTTGATACAAATAAACTTCTCTGAACACACAGAGCCAACTATAGCTGGCTTATCTCATTTCCAAACTTACCTGTCTTATTAGTTCCTTTTATCATATTCCACTTGTTTCTTTTCTAACACATATATCTATAGGGTCTTGGAAGACAATCGAGATCTGTGCCCCTCACCCACCCTTGACTACTGTAACATGTAATACATGTTAATGAAAAGGCATTTAAATACACTTTAAAAATTCAATAATTAAGGTGTCTATATTTTCTATTAAAAAGAAAAATAGTGTATACTCTGTTGTATATTTTGTTTCTTTCCTTTTTTCTTTGTTTCAAAGCAAAAAACAAACCCACTGAAACAGCCATGGAGCTCAGTGCTCAGCAAAAATGAATCCAACTCCCTGACTTCAGACTATAGCACAAAGTAACAGTAATCAAGGCAATATGGTACTGGATTTGTCTATTTTGGGGGGCTCCAAAATCACTGCAAATGGTGACTGCAACCATGAATTTAAAAGACACTTGCTCCTTGGAAGAAAAACTATGACCAACCTAAACAGCATATTAAAAAGCAGAAACATCACTTAGCCAACAAAGGTCCATCTAGTCAAAGCTATGCTTTTCCAGCAGTCATGTATGGATGTGAGAGTTAGACTATAAAGAAAGCTGAGTGCTGAAGAACTGATGTTTTTGAACTGTGGTGTTGGAGAAGACTCTTAAGAGTCCTTGGACTGCAAGGAGACCCAACCAGTCAACCCTAAAGGTAATCAGTCCTGAATATTCATGGGAAGGACTGATGCTGAAGCTGAAACTCTAATACTTCAGCCACTTGATGTGAAGAGCTGACTTACTGGAAAAGACCCTGAAGCTGGGAAATATTGAAGGCAGGAGAAGAAGGGTATGACAGAGGATGAGATGGCTGGATGGCATCACCAACTCGATGGACATGAATTTGAGCAAGCTCTGGGATTTGGTGATGGACAGGGAAGCTGGAGTGCTGCAGCCCATGGGTCCCAAAAGAGGACACAAATGAGCTGAACTGAACTGAACTGATGGTACCAGAACAAAAATAGAAATAGAGATCACAGAAAAGGATACAAAGCTCAGAGAGAAACTCACACACATATGATTACCTAATCTCTGACAAGGGAGGCAAAAATACACAGTGTAGAAGAGACCGTCTCTTCCACTAATGAGGTTGAGAAAACTGGACAGCTAGATGTAAATGAATGAAATTAGAACATACCCTAACACCCCAAGCAAAAGTAAACTCAAAATGGATTAAAGACCTAAATATAAGGCTGAATACTATAAAACTCTTATAGT
Source organism: Procapra przewalskii (assembly GCA_006410515.1). Taxonomy (NCBI): domain Eukaryota; kingdom Metazoa; phylum Chordata; class Mammalia; order Artiodactyla; family Bovidae; genus Procapra; species Procapra przewalskii. Next base: position 11,077,715 of record SJYF01000299.1, read on the forward strand.
AAAATGTAGGCAGAACATTCCTTGACATAAATTGCAGCAGGATCTTTTTCAATTCAGCTTCTTGACATACACAGTTTTGCACAACTCTTTGAGACCCCATGGACTGTGGCCCACCAGGCTCCTCTGTCCAGGGAATTTTCCAGGCAAGAATACTGGAGTGGGTTGCCATTTCCTACTCCAGGCAGTCTTCCCAATCCAGGATCAAACCTACATCTCTTGCATCTCCTGCACTGGCAGGCAAATTCCTTACCACTAGTGCCAGATTCTGTTGTAATGAAAATAAAAGCAAAAATAAATAAATGGAGCCTAATTAAACTTGAAAAGCTTTTGCATAGCAAAGGAAATCATAAACAAAATGAAAAAAAAACCTCAGAATGGGAGAAAATATTCACAAATGAAGAAACCAATAAGGGATTAATCTCCAAAATATACAAACAGCACATGGAAGTCAATATAAAAAATAAATAAATGCGAGGAAGATCTAAATAGACATTTCTCCAAAGAAGACATTCAAATAGTTAAAAAAAAAACACATGAAATGATGACCAACTAATTATTAGAGAGATGCAAATGATAAACTCAGTGAGGTATCACATTTCGATAGTCAGAATGGTCATCATCAAAAAAATCTAAAAACAATAAATGCTGGAGACACGGTGGAGAAAGGAAGCCTGCTGCACCATTATAAAGAGTGTAAATGAGTATAGCCACTATGGAGAAAAATATAGAGCTTTCTTAAAAAGACAACGAATTCCCATATGATCTAGCAATCCCACTCCTGGGCATATATATATATATAATAACTCAAAAATATACATGCACCCAATATTCATTGCAGCAGTGTTTAAATTAGCCAGGACATGGAAGCAAACTGTCCTTAAACAGAGGAATGGGTAAAGAACATGTGGTATACACATAGAATGGAATATTACTTAGCCTTGAAAAGGATAAAACAATGCCATTTGTAGCAACCTGGCTGGACCTAGAGATCGTCATACCCTGTGAAGTAAGTCAGGCAAAAGAAGATAAATATTATGTGATATCACTTATATGTGGAATTTCAAAATAGGGATACACACAGACATATCTAAAAATCAGAAATAGAGTTGTAGTTTTAGAAAACAAGCTTACAGTTACCAAAGGGAAAGAAGGGTGAGGGATAAATTAGGAAACTGGGGTTGGCATAAATGCACTGTGTTCTGTCACCCAGCTGTGTCTGACTCTTTGCAACCTGATGGACTGTGGCCCGCCAGGCTCCTCTGTCCATGGAGCTCTCCAGGCAGGAATACTGGAGTGGGTTGCCATGCCCTCCTCCAAGGGATCTTCCTGACCCGGGGATCAAACCCAGGTCTCCTGCATTGCAGACAGATTATTTGCCATCTGGGCCATCAGGGAAGCACTATTATATATAAAATAGATAATTAATAAGGACCTACTTTTTAGCACAAGGAACTCTACTCAATACTCTGTAATGGTGTGTATGGCAAAGTAATCTAAAAAAGAGTTATATACATATATAACTGATTCACTTGCTGTACACCTGAAACTAACCAACATTATAAATCAACTATGCCTGAATTAAAATCAAACAAACTAAAACCCAAAATGAAAACTCCTCCAAACCTCATATATACAGAGAATAAGGAGCAGAGTGTGTGTGGGGGAGAGAGGAGAGCAAAATTGGTGAAGGGGGTCAAAAGGTACAAACTTCCACTTATAAAGTAAATAAATCATGGGGATGTAAGGTACAACTTAACACTATATTGAATATTTGCAATTTGCTATGAGACTAGGGAGAGTTCTTGTCACAAGGAATAAAAATGTAACTATGATGACAAATATTAACTATATTTATTGAAATCATTTTGCAATATGTAAATATTGAACTATGTTGTATGTTTGAAACTAGTATAATGTTATTATATGTTGTTGTTCAGTCACCCACTGATGTCTCATTTGTTGTGACCCCATGGACTGCAGCACACCAGGCCTCCCTGTCCTTCACCATCTCCCGAAGTTTGCCCAAGTTCATGTCCATTGCATCAGTGAAGCCATCCAGCCATCTCATCCTCTGACTCTCTCTTCTCCTTCTGCCCTCAATCTTTCCCAACATCAGAGACTTTTCCAATGAGTTGGCTCTTCTCGTCAGATGACCGAATTCCTGGAGTTTCGGCTTTATTATCAGTCCTTCCAATGAGTATTCAGGGTTGATTTCCTAACTTAAGATTGACTGGTTTAATTTCCTTGTTGTCCAAGGAACTCTCAGGAGTCTTCTCCATCACCACAGTTTCAAGGTATCAATTCTTTGGCATTCTGCCTTCTTTATGGTCCAACTCTCACAACCATGCGTGACCACTGGGAAGACCAGAGCCTTGACTCTACAGACCTTTGTTGGACAGTAATGTCTCTGTTTTTCAACATACTGTCTAGCTTTGTCACGGTTTTCCTGCCAAGAAGTAATCATCTTCTGATTTCGTGGCTGCGGTCAACATCCTTAGTGATTTTAGAGCCCAAGAAGAGGAAATCTGTTACTACTTCCACCTTCCCCCCTTCTATTTGCCGTGAAGTAATGGGGCTGGATGCCATGATCTTAGTTTTTTTTTTTTTTTTTAATATTTAGTCATAAGCCAGAACTTCCACTCTCCTCCTTCACCCTCATCAAGAAGCTCTTTAGTTCCTCTGATTTTTGCCATTAGAGTGGTATCATCTGTATATCTGAGGTTGTTGATGTTTCCCCTGCTTATCTTGATTCCAGCTTGTGACTCATCCAGCCTGGCATTTCTCATGATGTGCTCAGAGTATAGTTTAAACAAACAGGGTGACAGCAGGCAGCCCTGTCATACTCTTTTCTCAGTCTTGAACCAATCAGCTATTCCATACAGTATTGTAACTGTTGGGTCTTAATCCGCATACAGGTTTCTCAGGAGACAAGGAAGATGGTCTGGTGTTCCCATGTCTTTAAGAGCTTTCCACAGTTTGTTATGATTCACACAGTCAAAGGCTTTAGCAAAGTCAATGGAACAGAGGCAGATGTTTTTCTGAAATTCCCTTGTTTTCTCTATGATCCAGCAAATGTTGGCAGTTTGATCTCTGGTTCCTCTGCCTTTTCTAAACCCAGCTTGGACATCTGGAATTTCTTAGTTCTCATAATGCTGAAGCTTAGCATGCAAGATTTTAAGCATGGGAGATGAGTGAAATTATCCCGTTGTTAGAACATTCTTTAGTACAACCCTTCTTGGGAACTGGAATGAGGATTGACCTTTCCCAGTCCTGTGGCCACTGCTGGGTCTTCCAGGTTTTGCTGACATATTGAATGCAACACTTTGATGACATCATCCTTTAGAGTTTTGAATAGCTCTGCTGGAATTCCAACTCTCACATCCATACATGACTACTGGAAAAACCATAGCTTTGACTAGATGGACATTTGTTGGCAAAGGAATGTCTCTGCTTTTTAATATGCTGTCTAGGTTGGTCATAACTTTTCTTTCAAGGAGCAAGCATCTTTTAATTTCATGGCTGCAGTCGCCTTCTGCAGTGATTTTGGAGAACTGGACTATAAAGAAAGCTGAGTGCCAAAGAACTGATGCTTTTGAATTGTGGTGTTGGAGAAGACTCTTGAGAGTTCCTTGGACTGCAAGGAGATATAACCAGTCCATCCTAAAGGTCCTGAATATTCATTGGAAGGACTGATGCTGAAGCTGAAGTTCCAATACTTTGGCCACTTGATGCAAAGAACTGACTCATTGGAAAGGACCCTGATGCTGAGAAAGATTGAAGGCAGGAGGAGAAGGGGATGACAGAGAACGAGATGGTTGGGTGGCATCACTGACTCGATGGACATAAATTTGAGCAAGCTCCAGAAGTTGGTGATGGACAGGGAAGCCTGGCGTGCTGCAGTCTGTGGGGTCGCAAAGAGTCAGACATGATTGAACTGAACTGAACTGGAATCCTATCGCATCCACTAGCTTTATTAACTTCAATGCTTCCTAAGGCCCACTTGACTTCGTGATCCAGAATGTCTGGCTCTGGGTGACTAACCACACCGTTGTAGTGATCTGGTTCATTAAGATCTTTTTTGTACAGTCCTTCTCTGTATTCTTCCATCTCTTCTTAATCTCGTCAGTGTCTAATAGGTCTCTCCCCTTCACAGGTCACTGTCTTGTCATGGTTAAGGGGCTTGCCTAGCCCAGTGAAGCTATGAACTCTACCGTGCAGGGCCACCCAGGATGGATGGATCATAGTGGAGACTTCTGACAATACATGATCCACTGGAGGAGGGAGGGCAAACTACCCCAGTTTACTTGCTATGAGAACCTCATGAACTGTATAAAAGGACAATGTCAATTATACCTCAATAGAAAATAACGGATCTCATTTATACATTAAAAATAAATACAATCAGTTATGTCTTTCACTGTATTAGTGAAGCAAAAAGAAAAGAGAAAAAATTTTAAAATGTAATATAATAATTTCAATAGATGTAAACCATTCAAAGCATATTTTTTAAAAAACTTCAGCAAATTAGGAATACGAGGGCATCCTCATAAACTGATCTCAGGCTTTATCAATAGCATCCACAAATAAACCCTAAAGAACAAGAGTAAGACAGTAAGAAGCTACAGTTAGCATCACACTGAATGGTTTTAAAAAATGCAGTGCTTTCTCTTTAGAACTGACAAAAAGCAAGAATATTTCTTTCACCCTTTTTTCCCCGCTGTAAGTCCCAGAAAGTACACTAAGTTAAATAAATAAAAGGCATATTTGAAAAGAAAACATAAAATTTTCTTCATTCATTTTCTTCTCTATAGAAAGTCCTAAAGAATACACAAAAACACCTTCAAGGAAGATTAAATGAGCTTAGCATTGTTATGGGGTACAAGGTCAATATACAAATTTGACTGCATTTTCATTTAATATTTTTAAAAATAATCAAAAGGAAATTGAAAATTAAAAAAGATTAGTTATATTAGCCTAAAATATGAAATACTTAGGGGTGAATTCAAGAAAACATAGATTTTTTTATTTCTTCAGTTGTGTATTAATCTTTGCTCACCCATGTATTTGCACAAGGTATTGATAGACTTCTAGAAGTGGAATTCCTAAAGCAGAAGTTGAGCACATTCTAAAGTTTTGATGGTTTCAGCCCAAGTGCCATTTATAAACACAAATCGCTAATATCAAATTCTACCAGTATAGGTGAGAGTCACTGCTTCACGCTGCTGCCAACATTGAATTAACAGTGCAATACTTTAATGGTCTTTACAAATATGAGTGTTATTGGTTGAACTGTACCTCCTCAAAATCAACATGCTGATGCTCTAACTCTCAGTAACTCAGAATATGACTTGGTTAGGAATATTAATAGGGTTGTTACAGATATAATTGGTTAAGATGACGTCACACTGGAGTAGGATGGTGTCCTAAGCCAACATGACTGCTGTCCATATAAAAAGGAGAAATTTAGGTTCAGACACACACACAGGGACAGCAAGGAAACGTGAAGGCAGAGGTGAAGGTGATGAACTGGGCCAGAGAGTACCAAAGGGCCACAGCAAATTACCAGACGATGAGGGAGAAGCATGGATAGATCTGTCTCAGGGCTCTCAGAAGGAACCAAACTCAGTAGCTTCATCTTTGACTTCCGTCTTCTAGACCTGTGAGCCCGGACATTTCTGTTTCAACTGCTATATTGTGATCCTTTATTACTGCAGCCCAGGAAACTAATACAATGAGTGAAATATTTTCCTACAAGTATTAGTTAAGCTTCTTTTGAAACGTCATTTCCATGAGTACTTCTTGTCTTACTGATCACCCATGTATATCATTTCCACTGATACGCATCTTAACTCTTTTTGACAAAAGCTGTTGTTAGCTTTAATAGTTAATTAGAGTAGCTTGGATTTTGAGACAAGGTTGCTGGTCATTTGAAGACAAAAAAAGTTCTATTTGCACTTTTACCTCTTTCTTCCAAATATGTATGCCCTGCGCTCTTATTCAGATAGCACTTGCCACAATTGTAGTTATTTGTGTGGTTTTTTTCTTCTGTTCATCAGCTTCATGGTGGCAGCAACTGGGTCTGTTTTTTTAGCACGGTACTCACAGTGCATAACAAACTGCCTGATACGCCACAGGCATGCAAAGATATTTGCAAATTTAATAAAACACTAAGAAAGAAACCATTTCACTTGGTGTTCCTGAGAGTCAGGAGCACCAACAAATTGCAGAGAGTTATGTAACTGGAGTTCAGGTTTTATTCCAATTATTCTAGTTTATAGAATAAAAATAAAGTCTAAAATATATAGAATGTCTAGCTGAGAATATAAATCTCAACCCATATTGATAACATTCATAGTTTCTGAGTAAAGAAAAAGCAGGAAATGAACCCCAATTTTTCTCCATATATTACCAAACTTCTACAGTAAACCAGAAAATTTTATCAAATAAAAAATACTGTTTTTATTTTTAATTAAATATTAGAGATTTATCTTCTGCATAAGCTGCTATTTCCATTTTCTAGGGACTCATGAACTGTTTCTCTGTCTTGAAGGGTATTTCAAAGCAGTGACCTTAGTGTATATTTCCCTTGGGGTAAATAGCATGCATTCAGGATTAGTTTTGCTCATTCCACAGAGTTGAGTTCAGTACCACACCTACCATAATATTCAATAACACAAACTAATGAAAAGAGTATTGAGAAATAATATGAAGATCAGATGAAATCGCCTAAGAGTGTGACAAAGTATACCATATGCTGCAATTTCCGTCAGCTCGTTGGAAATACCAGGAATGTGAAGCCAGGATGATATTGCCAGACCTTTAACTTTGCCAATTCTTAGAATATAAATTTAGGGTGGGGTGTAGATGGGAAGGACTACCTGTCTATCAGAATAATTATTTCAAAATGACTGCAAAGTCATTATTAGGAAAACAGCAATACCAATGATTCTAGCATCTAAAGGTTTTCTTCCCAAGCCAAATAAACAATGTCTTCAATATTTACAGTAGGATAGGATTCCATTTTCTTCTCAAAATCATGTAGCAAAAGATTCTTACTTTCAAAGCACAATACTATTTTTTTTGCAGAGGAAATTGTTCTCTGTCTAATGTCTGTTTTTCACATTTATAATTTGTTGTAAAAGGAACACTTTTAGGACAGGTTGGTAACAACAGACATATTATTGGAGAATCTAGGTCCAAGTTTCAATGGATAATTGAAGGGCTGATTATTTTAGAGGATAGGTAGTCTTTATTACGTACAGATGGCCGGATGCAGCTCATTTTACAATGCGTTCATTCTTAATTGTGGCAGAATTTGTCCTGCTGCTTATCTGTCAAATGATTTAAAATAATACCAAAAGACTTTTGTTTCATCCAAGGGATCAAAATACGACTCAAAAATGCTTTGAGCACACTATGATTTGAATCCAACCTAATATATCCTAATTATGGTAGAATTTTTTTCGAAGCAGGAATATATAAATAATTATGTTCATCTATTCAAAGTAAGCTGGTATTTATATAATGTCACAATATATTTAGGAAAGAAACAGATGTAAGCAATATTTCTTCCTGGTAACTACATTCTAATTTGGCCAGATATAAAAGTAAATTCTACTCTTGGAATCTGATTGCTTTTAACATTGTAGGGAATAATTATTGGTGCAATTATGACTTCTCAAAGAAACCACAATTGTCTGCTGCTTCAATACTTTCCCCCTGATTTTGTGTGTATCTTGGGATAGGTGAATGAAATATTTCACCATAACTTGGCTTTGTGCCATATACAATAACGACTAAATCTGAAGGCAGTGAAGAATTTATAACCATTAATTTTAAGAAATGGAATCCAGAAAAGGGATGGAATTGTTAATTTCCCTGAAGGTCATGGGCTTGCTATCATTAGACAGAGCTTCCTAGAAGTATACTAGAATAACAAATGAAGGAAATAACCATTAAAAGTAATAATATAGAAGGAGCCCATATCAAAGAGAAGGATAAAGCAGAAGTATGCTAAAAGCTTACTTCAGTTTATATCGCAGTGGGCAAAATCAAGGTTATTTTTAAACTTCAAATGACTTTAAAATGCATTTTGTAAAATATTTAAGAAAATGGCAGGAATTAAAAAACCCAAATTTCTCTGCTGAAATAATGAACACTGACTCTCTATAAGCTGACAAATAAGAATAACTGTGACACTTTGTTGATTGAATTGTCTTTAAAATTTTCTAGATAAGAAAACTAATAATTTTAGTGTTAAAATGTGGGACTGCGTTTATTTCATTTACTTTCTCTGTTCTCACCTAGCTTACAAATCCGAAAATGTAAGACATATTTTTCCAATATTATTAAGTGCATAATGTGATAGAACTTTATTTATTAGAAGGGAAATATTTGAGTGAAAATTAAATTCAGAATAAAGAAGTCAATTAATTCAGTGTAAAGCAAATTCTTTTTGTGGTTACATCACCCATAGTCTCTCTCAGACCTCTACTTCCTTCCCCTAGTGGGTTACATTGTCATATTGATACACGAGATCTATACCCTTGGATTTAGTCAGGTTTTTAATGAGGATGTTAGTGTTTTATGAGACTTCTAAGGTTTTGGGAGACACTTCTGAAAGAATAGATGTTGAAATTAAATGGCTTCCCTGATGGCTAGAAACATAGTGAATAAATTCTGATACAAGATAGAAACCAACTGGACTGGAGCCGATTATACAGAGTGAAGTGAGCCAGAAAGAAAAACACCAACACAGTATACTGACACATATATATGGAATTTAGAAAGATAGTAATGATGACCCTC
>SJYF01000299.1:11107388-11117557 GCA_006410515.1 Procapra przewalskii
TTAGTTCCTCTTCACTTTCTGCCATAAGGTTGGTGTCATCTGCATATCTGAGGTGATTGATATTTCTCCTGGCAATCTTGATTCCAGCTTGTGCTTCTTCCAGACCAGTATTTCTCGGGATGTACTCTGCATATAAGTTAAATAAGCAGGGTGACAATATACAGCCTTGATGTGCTCCTTTTCCTATTTGGAACCAGTCTGTTGTTCCATGTCCAGTTCTAACTGTTGCTTCCTGACCTAAAAACAGATTTCTCAAAAGGCAGCCCATCTCTTTCAGAATTTTCCACAGTTTATTGTGAGCCACAGAGTCAAAGGCTTTGGCATAGTCAATGAAGCGGAAATAGATGTTTTTCTGGAACTCTCTTGCTTTTTCCATGATCCAGCGGTTGGCAATTTGATCTCTGGTTCCTCTGCCTTTTCTAAAACAAGCTTGAACATCTGGAAGTTCAAGGTTCACTTATTGCTGAAGCCTAGCTTGGAGAATTTTGAGCATTACTTTACTAGCACGTGAGATGAGTGCAATTCAAATGAGTTTGAACATTCTTTGGCATTGCCTCTCTTTGGGATTGGCATGAAAACTGACCTTTTCCAGTCCTGTGGCCACTGCTGAGTTTTCCAAATTTGCTGGCTTATTGAGTGAAGCACTTTCACAGCATCATCTTTCAGGATTTGAAACAGCTCAATTGGAATTCCATCACCTCCATTAGCTTTGTTCATAGTGATGCTTCCTAAGGCCCACTTGACTTCACATTCTGGAATGTCTGGCTCTAGGTGAGTGACCACACCGTCATGATTATCTGGGTCATGAAGGTCTTTTTTGTATTGTTCTGTGTATTCTTGCCACCTCTTATTAATAACTTCTGCTTCTATTAGGTCCATACCATTTCTGTCCTTTATTGTGAAATGTTCCCTTGTTATCTATAATTTTCTTGAAGAGATCTCTAGTATTCTCCATTCTATTGTTTTCCTCAATTCTTTGCATTGATCGCTGAGGAAGGTTTTCTTATCTCTCCTTGCTATTCTTTGGAACTCTGCATTCAGATGCTTACATCTTTCCTTTTCTCCTTTGCTTTTCACTTCTCTTCTTCACACAGCTATTTGTAAGGCCTCCTCAGACAGCCATTTTGCTTTTTTTTTTTTTTGCATTTCTTTTTCTTGGGGATGGTCTTGATCCCTGTCTCCTGTACAATGTCACGAACCTCATTCCATAGTTCATCAGGCACTCTATCAGATATACTCCTCTAAATCTATTTATCACTTCCACTGTATAATCTTAAGGTATTTGATTTAGGTCATACCTGAATGGTATAGTGCTTTTCCCTACTTTATTCAATTTAAGCCTGAATTTGGCAATAAGGAGTTCATCTGAGCCACAGTCAGCTCCCAGTCTTGTTTTTGCTGACTGTGTAGAGCTTCTCCATCTTTGGCTGGAAAGAATATAATCAATCTGATTTTGCTGTTGACCATCTGGTGATGTCCATGTGTAGGAGTCTTCTCTTGTGCTGTTGGAAGAGGGTGTTTGCTATGACCAGTGCGTTCTCTTGGCAAAACTCTATTAGCCTTTGCCCTGCTTCATTCCGTACTCCAAGGCCAAATTTGCCTGTTACTCCTGGTGTTTCTTGACTTCCTACTTTAGCATTCCAGTCCCCTATAATAAAAAGGACATCTTTTTTGAGTGTTAGTTCTAAAAGGTCTTGTAGGTCTTCATAGAACCGTTCAACTTCAGCTTCTTTAGCATTACTGGTTGGGGCATAGGCTTGGATTACTGATATTGAATGGCTTGCCTTGGAAATGGACAGAGATCATTCTGTCTTTTTGAGATTGCATCCAAGTACAGCATTTCAGACTCTTGTTGACCATGATGGCTACTCCATTTCTTCTAAGGGATTCCTGCCCACAATAGTAGATATAATGGCCATCTGACTTAAATTCACCCATCCCAGTCCATTTTAGTTTGCTGATTCCTAGAATGTCGATGTTCACCCTTGCCATCTCCTGTTTGACCACTTCCAATTTGCCTTGATTCATGGACCTAACATTCCAGATTCCTATTCAGGAAACCATTAGGGACCAGTTAATTCAGATTTGTAAGCATTACTACATGACTTGTTTTTGGAAAATAACAATACGGTGCCAGTCAGGCTCTCTCACACATGCTCTCACACCGTCTCACCCCATGTTCTATAAACAATGGCTTTTCATGGTTGTATAATGACTGAGACCACCTTTGCACTGCACATGCGCATCATGAAGTACTCATTGCCTACTGACTGCTTTCTGCAGTTCGCCTAAATGAGCTTTGCCATGAAAACCCTGGCTGCTGCTGCACTGGGGCTACATTGAAGCGACATTGCAGTTATGTTATATGAGGTTACGTTATGGCTACATTATGGCTGTGTTATAGTTATGCTATGGCTGCTGCCCTTGCTGCTGCATCAGCCAGGGGAGAGACTATGTGCCAGGAGAGACTGTCCCTGTGCCAGCCAGGAGAGACGAAATGTGTCTGCAGTTCCTACAGCTCCTCAAGTCTTCTTCCAGACTATTAGCTTGCACCTTGCCTACCCTGGTTTCAGCAAACAGTGCGAACAGCAAGACAGGATCAGCTATACAATTGGCGTAGTTGGCAGGATACCCAGCAGGTAGGGGAGTGGGGATCCTCACTGAGAGAGAGAGAGAAAAGGCAACCTATCAGATGTCCTGCAGTGTATGTGGATGTTCTGGAGTGGGCTGTTTTGAAATCTCAATTGGACTTGGGACCCTGCATCCCTTGTGGTGACCTCATGGCGGGATCTCATCCCTCCTCTGAAAGGGACACGTTGTCATCTGTCTGATCCTCTCTAAAGAGAGCAGGGAAGATGGCAGAGTAGAAGGATGTGTACTCATCTTCTCCTGTGAGAACTCCAAAATTACAATTCACTGCTGAACAACCATCGATAAAAGAATGTTGGATCCCACCAAAAAAAGATACCCTATGTCCAAGGGCAAAGGAGAAGTCCTAGCAAGACAGTAGGAGGGGCAAAATCATGTTTAGAATCAAACCCCATACCAGCCAGAAACATTCGGAGGGCTCAAATAAAATTTTCTGTGCACCAGGACCCAGAGACCCCACAGAGACTGAGCCAGACCTGCCTTTGAGTGTTTGAGTGTCTCCTGTGGAGGTGCAGATCAGCAGTGGCCTGCCACAGGGGCAGGGGTGCTGGGTGTGGTAGACCTGGGTCACAGAGCATGGCATATAAGTCCTATCAGGAAATCGCTATTAACCCCACCATAGAGTCACCGAGCAGACAACTGCAGAAGAATTATACCCAATAAATTCTCTCACTGTTAAGAAAGTTAAGAAAGGATTTTTTGTGTCCCCGATTTCTTGTTTGTAGAATATAGGTTTCATTGAGCCTCCTTGAACTTCCCTGAGTTCCAAAGGGTAGATTCAAACAATTCTTGATCAGGGAAGGGAGGGGACGCAGAAACGGGTGCAATCAAGAGGTGGTATAGCGTTGAGGCAAAGCCCTCATTCTTACTCAAGGAATATGCACAACAATATCTTTGAGCTCTTCTGCAGAACCGGGCTCTCATCCACTTGGAGGGTAACTTCAGGCTGAGTGCAAGATTTCTGGAGCAACACCCTACTACCATACCGCCAATTAATCAGAAGAAAGTCATACACTCCAAAACCCTTACCCCAATTTTGCCATCTTGTTCTGGGTGCCAGTGATGACCACCCTGTTAGGCCTCCTGTTTGCTCCCTGTCTGCTTCATCTCTGCTGTGTCCAACAGTTTGAGGCTAAATTGCTGTTATTGCTGCTGCTGCCAAGACGCTTAAGTCGTGTCTGACTCTGTGCAACCCCATAGACGGCAGCTCACCAGGCTCCCCCATCCCTGGGATTCTCCAGGCAAGAACACTGGAGTGGGTTGCCATTTCCTTCTCCAAATTGCTGTTACTAGGGGGAGTAAATGCTGGTTTCAGGCACAGAATACCTTGACTTGGATCAGGCAGAGAGAGACTTCTGCTCTGTTAGTCAGGACAATACCCATTCCCAGATGGAATAAGTTACAGAAGAAAGACACCTCCACCCCAATTCCCAAGGTGTGTCTTGAGTATGAAGTCTCTCAGGGAGGGGTGAGTTGTTAAGGGAAACATGGTGACTGAAACCACTCACCCTGGCCAGGCACCACAGTAGTCATTCACATGAGTTATTTTACAACAGAAGGTCCTGGGAAAGAACACGGAAATAACAAGCCACTGCCAACTGGAAGAGTTTGGAAAAGGTCAAAAGGAGACAGCAGGTGTCCTACCACATCTAAGAATCTTTCTCGCTGGCATCATCTTGGCTGAGCAAGGCCTGCACCACCAAGAAGGACCCTGAATCCGTGATTGGCCAGAGAAAATCTGGGAATGAATCCCATCACCATAAAACCCGAGACTGCAAGCCACAAGGCAGAGAAGTTCTGCGTTCCGTTACCCTCCTGCTCTCCGCCGGAGGGCCCCTTCCCAGTACAGGCTCTTGCTTTGTCAGCAGCTGTGTCTCCTCAGGCAGTTCATTTCTGAGTATTGGAGCTCACTCTGAGGTCCTGGAAGAGGGCCCCTTCCTCCAACAGATATTCTATTTCCACTCACCTACTGAAAGACATCTTGGTTACTGCCTAAGTTTTTGACAATTAGGAACAAAAATGCTGTAAACAAAAGTCTCTTGTGGAGACTTTTGTGGGAAAAACTTTTCAACTCCTATGAGTGGATTGTATGGCAAGAATATACTTAGTTTTATAAGAAATCGCTAAAGTATCTTTCATGCTCCCAAAAATGTATCTGTACCATTTTGCACTCTCATTATAAACGAATAAGAGTTCCTGTTGTTCCTATCTCTGCCGTCATTTAGCATGGCCCGTGTTCTAGATTTCGGCCATTCTAATTGTAGTATCTCACTGTTGTTTTATTTCCCTGATGGCATATGACACAGAACACTGTTCACATGCTTATTTGCAATCTCTATACATAAGGGATAGAAATAAAGTGGTTATTGACAGAGGTTGGGGTGTCGGGAAAATGAGAAGATGCCAGTCAACAGTAAAGTCTTCTAGTCATAAGATGAATAGATTCTGGAGATCCAATATGCACATGGTGACTAACATGTAATTCACAATGTGACATAACTGAAAGCTATTAAGAGAGTGGATCTTAAATGTTATGACCACACACACCAAAAAATGTTAGCTATGTGAAGGGGTGGAGGTGTTAGCTAACCATACAGTGATAATCATTTCACAATATATGCTTATATCAGATCATGTTGTACAGTGTAAAATTGCGTTTATGTCAATAATATGTCAATAAATCTGGGAAGAAAAGGCTTTGCATGTCATTACCAATCAGAGAAGTGTAAGTGAAAACAAGAATTAAGCATCAATGCATCCTCACTAGAGTGACTAAATAAAAGCTTATGATAACTTCAAAAGCCGACAAGTAGAGAAAGTTGATCACTTATACATTGCTTGAGGGTGAAATGCTACAACCCCTCTGGCAAATAGCTCCTGAGTGTCATTTAAAACAAACAGAAAATGATCTTAATATAAGACCCAGTAACTGCACTCTTGGACATTTATCCCAGAAAAATGAAACATGCTTACGCAGAACTTGAACACAAATGTTCCTGTTTGTAATAGCCCCGAAACTGGAAACAATCCAAATATCTTCCTATGGGTGAGTGATTATATGAAGTGAAATTCGTCTAAACCATGAAATTCTACTTGGCAATTAAAAGAGAAAAAAAACTAGCATAAGCCCTTAAAAGCTGTTTTTCTTTTTGTAAAGCAAGTGTTTGACTTCAGCTTTGATTGTTTGAGGCATCCACTTCAAAGAGGCATCTATTTCAAAGAGAACTATCTTGAAAACACACATTTCCAGCCCCATGACTAGATAAAGAGCCAGGCTGTCCCTCCCCCGCACCCCTGCCCAGGCTCTTGTTTTAGATAGCTGGTCATTTAGGTTGCTTGCCTTTCTTACCCCACACTGTAAATGACCTTATGCTTTAAATTCACGAGCAAAAAGTGAACTCATGAAACACTAGGCCACCAGTTTCAATCCCAATAAAACAAAATCTCAGGAGAGGTGCTTCAAGATGGAGTTGTAGGAAGATCTTGAACTCATTTCCTCCCATGGACACAGCAGATCTGTAGCAACAGAAGCAGCTGTTTTAAAAAGCTCTATTTTAAAAAGTTCTGAGAACGAGCTGAACTGTCCCGTCACACAAAGGATAAAGAGGGCACGTTAAAATGAGAGGAGACGTAGAGACCTAGTCTCTCCCTAAACTCCACTCCTGGTGCAGGGACCCACAACTGGGATGGGGGATTGTGAAAGCACAACATCTCGCTCGGGAGTAAAGTGTTGAAACCCCACAGCGGATGCTTCCCCATTTGAGACACAGACCAAAGGGACAAGCTCCTAAAAGCTGGCTTTGAAAGCGATGGGACGTATGTTGAGGATATTCAAGGGCTGTAGAAAACTGAGATACTGATTGTAAGAGGGTTCATGCATAGCCTTGACCTCATTCGCCCTGGGACCCAGCACAAAAACAGCACTTTGAACAGTGCCTACGCCTTCTGGGAAGGAGATTCACTTGCTAATCTTAAAACAACTGCCAGAGGCTCCGTGTCTGTTGAAACTCCCTCCAGGTACGGTGCCATACGTGCATTCACGCTCTACATTGCCAGCGCAGCACCTGTGAATGCTACCTTCGCTGTCTCCCTTTGTCTTGCTGGACCTGCTTGCCCTAAATATACAAAGCAAATATTAATAGACCTAATGGAAGATGTTGATACAAAGATAGTAACAGACTTTAATACTTCCTTATATCAATGAGTAGGTTATCCAGACAGAAATCAATAAGGAAACATCAACCTTAAATGACAGGTTAAACTAATAGATTTAACAACCCCCCCATACACACACACACACACACACACACACACACACACATATATGCAAAATATTCTATCTAAAGCAGCAGCATACACATGCTTCTCAAGGTGAGTATCAAACATTCTCTGGGATAAATCATCTTAAGTCACAAAAAAGTCCCAATTTTAAGAAGATTGAACTGACATCAAGCATCTTTCCAACCACAGTGGTATGTAGATGGAAATTATTCACCAAAAGAAAACTAAATTAGCACAAATATTTGGGGATTAAACAATGTGCTACTAAACAACAAATGAGTCAACTAAGAAATTTTAAAAATAAAAATACATCGAGGCAAATGAAAATGGAAATGCAACTTACCAAAGTCTATGGGATACAAGAAGAGTAGTTCTAAGGGGGAAGTTCATATGGATACAAGCCTATATCAGTAAACAAGAGAGTTTCAAATAAACTACTTAACTGTATACACAAAGAAGCTGAACAAATAAAACACTAAGTCAGCAGATGGAAAATAATTATGAAGATAAGAATAGAAATAAAAGAAATAAAACTAAAAACAAAATAGATAAGATCAATGAGACTGCATCAAACAAGAGCTTTTGCACAGTGGAGAAAAGAAACTAGCAACCTATCAATTAAATAAAAAGACCATCTACTGAAGGGAAAAAAATATTTGCAAAGGATGTATCACCTAGGGAGTTAATATAAAAAAAATACAAAAACTCATACAACTTAACATTAGAAAAAAACATGATTTAAAAATGGGCAGAGGATCTGAATAGCATTTTTCCAAAGACGGCATATAGGTGGTGAGCAGACTCATGAAAATACGTTCAGCATCACTTATCATGAAAATGCAAATCAAAACTACAATGAGATACTGCATAGCACTTGTCAGAGTGGAAAAAGACAACAAATAGCAATCGTTAGCAAGGATATGGAGAAAAGGCAAGCCTCACGAACTATTGGTAGGAAGTAAATTAGTGCAGCCACTGTGGAAAACAATATGTGCAATTCTCAAAAAAATTAACAATAGAACTACCATGTGATTAATCACTCAGTCATGTCTGACTCTTTGCAATCCCATGGACTGCAGCTCGCCAAGTTTCTCTGTTGGGGATTCTCCAGGCAAGAATACTGGCATGGGTTGCTATGCCCTCCTCCAGAGGATCTTCCCAACCCAAGGATCAAGCTCCCTTATTGCAAGCAGATTCTTTACTAACTGAGGCATCAGAGAAGCCAAGAACTACCATATAATCCAGTAATTCACTCCTGGGTATTTATCTAAAGAAAACAAAATCACTAATAAGAAAGGATATATGCACCCTTATTTTCACTGCAGTATTATTTGCAATAGCCAAGATATGGAAGCAACCTAGATGCTCATCAAAAGATGGGCGAATATATATACATATATATGATATTTTTATATCTGATGTGATATATCTGATATATATATATATATGTGACATTATATGTATATAATGGAATATTAGTCATTAAAAAGAATTAAATTGTGCCATTTACAACAACATGGATGGACCCAGAGGGTGTTTAGTGAAATGTTTGACAGAGAAAAACAAATTCTGTATGATTTCACTTATATGTGAAATCTAAATAACAAAAATTAACAGCCGTAACTAAATAGAAACAGAGGCATGGATACAGAGAACAAAGAGATAATTGCCATAGAGAAGGGAAATAGGCAGACAAAGGACTAAGTGACAGTGACTAAGCAGTGACACTTTCAGTGGCAAAATGATAGAGTCAGAAGTTTGACATGTACGTTGTGGGAAATACAATCAAAAGCTATGAAATATCTTTGTATGGTGACATATAATAATTAGATTTATCATGGTGATCATTTTGAAAGCTACAGAAATGTCCAGCAGCTCTCTTGTGAAACAGGAACTAACGTAGTATTGTAGGTCAATTAGTTAAAAAACAAAGCAAACAAACACGTTAAAAAGAAGACAATAGATTTGCAGTTACCACAGGTAAGGGGTGGGGTAATTGGAAGGCAGTCGAAAAATACAAGTAAGTACTATGCATGTAGAGTACAACATGATAAATATAATCAAAACCGAGGTATTTTATATATGCTGCTGCTGCTAAGTCGCTCAGTCGTGTCCGACTCTTAGCGACCCCATGGACTGCAGCCCACCAGGCTCCTTGTCCATGGGATTTTCCAGGCAAGAGTGCTGGAGTGGGGTGCCATTGCCTTCTCCTTCCCTGGTGGCTCAGAGGTTAAAGCGTCTGCCTCCAATGCGGGAGACCTGGTTCGATCCCTGGGTCGGGAAGATCCCCTGGAGAAAGAAATGGCAACCCACTCCAGTATTCTTGCCTGGAGAATCCCATGGACGGAGAAGCCTAGTAGGTTACAGTCCACAGTGTCACAAAGAGTTGGACATGACTGAGCGACTTCACCTCACCTCACCTAATATATATTACATATATATAATATATTATATATATATGTTGTTAATGGTATAAATCCTGAGAGTTCTAATCTCAAGGAAAATACTTTTTTCTATTTATTTAATTTTGTATCTATATGAGGTGATGGCTTAGCCACTAAATGTATTGCTGAAATTATTTCATGATATATATAAGTCAAATCATTATTCTGTATATCTTCAATTTATATAGTGCTATATGTCAATTATATCTCAACAAAACTGGAAGAAAAAAAGAAAATAATCAATTAAACTTAAAGGTTAGCTCTTTAAAGAATCAAATAAAATGGACAAAACTTAATTATACTCATTAAGAAAAATAAATTAAAAAAAACAAAAAAGAATAGTTATAAATAATATAACAGAGAAGCACAAAGAATCATGAAACTACTATGTGCAATTACACAGCAACAAATTAGACAATCTAGAAAAAAATGTATAAAGCCAAGAAACATACAATACTCTAAGACTATACAATGAATAAATAGAAATTCTGCATAAAGCAATTGCTACAAGGAGATTAAATCAGTAATCAAAAAATTCCCTAGCAAATCAGAGTACAGGTCAGAAAGTTTTACTTGTGAGTGTAACTAAACATTCAAATAAGATTTAATACTATCATTATCAAAGTCTCTGAAAAATATCAAATGAAGGGAACACACCCAAGCACATTTTAAAGGCCATCATTGCCCTAATACCAAAACCTGACAAAGATATCACACACACACACACACACACAAAGAAAATTAAAGGCCAATATTCTTTATAAAATGGCTTCACAATGGAGTATTACTCAGCCC
>SJYF01000299.1:11121388-11142285 GCA_006410515.1 Procapra przewalskii
TGGACTGGTTGGATCTCCTTGCAGTCCAAGGGACTCTCAAGAGTCTTTTCCAACACCACAGTTCAAAAGCATCAATTCTTTGGCGCTCAGCTTTCTTCACAGTCCGACTGATGTCCATACATGACTACTGGAAAAACCATAGCCTTGACTAGACGGACCGTGGTTGGCAAAGTAATATCTCTGCTTTTGAATACGCTATCTAGGTTGGTCATAACTTTCCTTCCTTCCAAGGAGCAAGCGTCTTTTAATTTCATGGCTGCAATCACCATCTGCAGTCATTTTGGAGCCCCCAAAATAAAGTCTGACACTGTTTCCATTGTTTCCCCATCTATTTGCCATGAAGTGATGGGGCCAGAGGCCGTGATCTTAGTTTTCTGAATGGTGAGATTTTAGCCAACTTTTTCACTCTCCTCTTTCACTTTCCTCAAGAAGCTTTTTAGTTCTTCTTCACTTTCTGCCATAACGGTGGTGTCATCTGCATATCTGAGGTTATTGATACTTCTCCCGGCAATCTTGATTCCAGCTTGTGCTTCCTCCAGCCCAGCGTTTCTCATGATGTACTCTGCGTAGAAGTTCAATAAGCAGGGTGACAATACACAGCCTTGATGTACTCCTTTTCCTATTTGGAACCAGTCTGTTGTTCCATGTCCAGTTCTAACTGTTGCTTCCTGACCTGCATATAGATTTCTCAAGAGGCAGGTCAGGTGGTCTGCTATGCCCATCTCTCTCAGAATTTTTCACAATTGATTGTGATCCACACAGTCAAAGGCTTTGGCATAGTCAATAAAGCAGAAATAGATGTTTTTCTGGAACTCTCTTGCTTTTTCCATGATCCAGTGAATGTTGGCAATTTGATCTCTGGTTCTTCTGCCTTTTCTAAAACCAGTTTGAACATCTGGAAGTTCACAGTTCACGTATTGCTGAAGCCTGGCTTGGAGAATTTTGAGCATGACTTTACTAGCATGTGAGATGAGTGCAGTTGTACAGTAGTTTGAGCATTCTTTGGCATTGCCTTTCTTTGGGATTAGAATGAAAACGGACTGTGGGTCAGAAGCGCGCTGGCTGAGACGGACCTCACAGAAGGGTGGCAGAGAGTAGCTACCCCACGTCCAAGGTCAGGGGCGGCGGCCCAGAGTGCCAGGCTGCAATGACACAAGAGTGGCTGAGAGGAGCCACCCCACGCCAAGGTCAGGTGCAGCGGCTGGGAGGAGCAACCCAAGGAGCGATGGCTGCGTGGGTGCAGGAGGGCTGAGCGGAGCTACTCCACGTTCAAGGTCAGGATGGGCAGTGGTGAGGAGATACCCTTCATTCAAGGTAAGGAGCAGTGGCTGCGCTTTGCTGGAGCAGCCATGAAGAAACACCCCATGTCCAAGGTAAGAGAAACCCGAATAAGATGGTTGGTGTTGCGAGAGGGCAGCAGAGGGCAGACACACTGAAACCATAATCACAGAGTGGCTTAAACAACACCAATTTATTTGTCACTGTTTTGGGGAAGGCCAAAATCAAGGCACCTGTAGATTTCCTGTCTAGTGAAAGCCTCCTGGTTCATCAACAACTATCTTTTTGCTGTGTCCTCACAGTGGAAGCTTCCAGGTGGCTCAGTGGTAAACTACTCACCTGCCCATGCAGGAGAAGCAGGAGATGTGGGTTCAACTCCTGGGCCAGGAAGATCCCCTGGAGAAAGAAATGGCAGCCCACTCCAGTATTCTTGCCTGGGAAATCTCATAAACAGAGGAGCCTGGCGGGCTACAGTCCATGGGACAGTTCATCTGACACGACTGAGCAAATGAGCATACACACATGCATGCAGTGAAAAGGGCGTGAAGCTTGCTGTGGTTTCTACCAATTCCATTCAAGAAGACAGAGCCTTCATGACCTAATCACCTCCCAAAGCTTTCACTCCAAACACCATGGTACTGGAGGTTAGGTTTCAGCCTATGAAGTTTTAAGGGACACAAATATCCCTTCATGTGTATATGACATACACATCCTGCTCTACACACAACAGGATACACACACACACACTCTAATCTGTGTATGTAAGACTGGAAAAATATGAAAAATTTCTGTGGATTGTACTAATGTTAATTTCCTTGTTCTGATATTGTATTATACTTATGCAAGATGTTAACACTGGGGAAGACTGTGAAGTATGCTTGGGACCTCTTTGTACATTTCCTTCCAACTTTCTGTGAAATACACACACACACACACACACACACACACACACACACACACGGCATTCTTCTAGGTTTTAAGACAACAGAGAATATTGTTATCCTATAGACTAAAAAGCTTCTTTATGAAAGTGAAAGAGGAGAGTGGAAAAAGTTGACTTAAAGCTCAACATTCAGAAAACTAAGGTCATGGCATCCGGTTCCATCACTTCATGGGAAATAGATGGGGAAACAGTGGAAACAGTGTCAGACTTTATTTTGGGGGCCTCCAAAATCACTGCAGATGGTGATTGCAGCAATGAAATTAAAAGACACTTGCTCCTTGGAAGGAAAGTAATGACCAACCAGGATAGCATATTCAAAAGAAGAGACATTACTTTGCTGACTAAGGTCCATTTAGTCAAGGCTATGGCTTTTCCAGTGGTCATGTGTGGATGTGAGAATTGGACTGTGAAGAAAGCTGAGCGCTGAAGAATTGATAGTTTTGAACTGTGGTGTTGGAGAAGACTCTTGAGAGTCCCTTGGACTGCAGCGAGATCCAACCAGTCCACCCTACAGGAGACCAGTCCTGGGTGTTTATTAGAAGGACTGATGCTGAGGCTGAAACTCCAGTACTTTAGCCACCTCATGCGAAGAGCTGACTCATTGGAAAAGACCCTGATGCAGCGAGGGATTGGGGGCAGGAGGAGAAGGGGATGACAGAGGATGAGATGGCTGGATGGCATCACCGACTCCATGCACATGAGTTTGAGTGAACTCTGGGAGCTGGTGATGGACAGGGAGGCCTGGTATGCTGCGGTTCATGGGGTTGCAAAAAGTCGGACACGACTGAGTGAGTGAACTGAACTGAACTGAACTGATCGATGATTCATGGCTTATTTTGTCTTGAGTAACTTTAACTCTTTATTTGAAAATAATTACAGATTCACAGAAAGTTGCAAGAAAATGTACTTGGGAGCCCCATGCATACTTGCATAAGGATAGTAGTACTTAGAAATATAGAAGATGTTCTTGAATTCTTTACCAAAAACTCTATCAATATTAAAAGCAGACAATATATCTTTAAATTCATTCTATCAATTTACATATATCTAACATGTTCAGGATGGTTTTAATTTTTATTGTCCATTTCTAATTTGCAGTGGATATGCAGTTAGAGCTTTGCAAATGGGTTTCAAGCTATTAATGACTGACATACAATTCTTAATTGTTAGACTAACCAAAGTACAATGTATGATAAGGATGTAAAAGTGAATTTCATTTGTATAAAACAAGTGCAATAGCAGAAGAAAATCTTGATTACATTAACAGTGAGGAAAAGACTCAACCCCCTCACATGGCCCCAATTTTCAAGCTTAGATGTGATACTGATTTTTGCACTTTGTTGAACTAAAACTTACTGTCACAGACTTTTTTTTTTTTCATTTTGGGAGACCTTTTAAGATAAAAAAAGTTGGGCTTCATTTTATCTTAATTCACCAGATGATATCTTTCTCATTCCGCCTTTCATCCTACTCCCTCCCCTCTACCTCTTTCCTCTCTTTAATAGACTAGGTTTCACTTCAGGCACAGAAGAATCAATGTAAGACTAAATACAGTATACTGCTACCCATCAAGGACTAGACGAAGTATATAAAAAGTCTTCCACTTTGAGTAAAGTCAGTGAAACCTGCCCTTTTGTTTCATAACCTTTAGCTAGTCAAAAGTTCATTTTGTTGGAAATAAAAGTGTATTGGACACACAGGTTCTGACTCAGTTATAAAAGTAATAAAGATCCCTCAAAGCAGTGGATTAAATATGACTGGCATTTCTTTCTCAGATAGAAGAAGTATATAAACAGACTGTGCAGACTAGGTTGGAATTTCCAGGAACACACCAGGGACCAGCCTTCTCTTGGCTCACATCTCTGCAAGCCCTAGGGTGTAGCTTTGATCCCTAAAGCAAAAGAGAGCTGATACTTCCACCTGTCTCAGTTACATTGTTGGCAACACTGTGGAAAAAGGTGTAACAAGTCATTTCAAGAGCCCCTTAGAAGACCTACATAGTACTTTCATTCTTATCTTAAAGATAATAACTTGGTCATCTAGTTATTTCACAGGAAGCTGGAAATGTTTCCTTTTGAAAAGGAGGCAGTGTGCCAATTGAAAGGTGGAGTTTTCTGAATTTCAGGGAGGATACATAGAATGACTCCTGGGAGACAAATAAATATCCCTGCTATAGGTGCCATGAAGTGGACTCCAGCTTGCAAATTTGTCACTGAAGAGGAATGTATCGAATAGCAATCCAAAGCAATAGTTAATTACTGATCCGCTATGTTTTTATTGTCAAATGCTTAGGACATCTACAAATGTGGAGAAAATAATTTGCAAATCAAATATTGGATAAGGGGCTTTATCCAAAATATATAAATAAATATTACAACTCAACAACAAAAGACAAATGACACAATTTAAAAATGGGCAAAGATAAAAATAGACATTTATCCAAAGAAGCTATACAAATGGCCAATAAGTACTTTAAAAATTATTAATATCTTTTATCATGTAAATAAAAATCAAAACTACAATCTGACCCAATTTTATACACATTGGGATGGCTATAATCAAGACAGACAACAGTAAATGTTGGTAAGAATGTAGAGAAATGGAAACTCATAAATTGCTGTTGAGATTGTTAAATGGCTGCACACTTTGGAAACCAGTGTACAGTTTCTAAAAATGTAAATGTTATTATTATTACATGAAGCAGCAATTCCACTTCTAGTTAAATACCCAAGATAAATCAAAACAAATCTCCACACAGACATTTGCATATTAATATGTATACTGACTTTACTCAAAATAGCCAAAAAGTTGAAACACCCCAAATATCCACTAACAGTGGAATGGATAAATCAAATATGGTGTATCCATGCAATAGAATATTATTCGGCCAAATAAAAGAAATAGTAACACAGTTGACCCTGTGTACCTGTGGGTAATTAGATCCAGGATCCCCCACAGAAACCAAAACCCCTGGATGGTCAAATCTGTTATGTAAAATAACATTGTACAATCATTCCTCTATATCCACAGGTTTTGAAATCTCAGTCTCAAATAACTTCAGACAAAAAGTTTGACCCAAGATTGGTCAAATCCAAGGATATGAAGCCTGTGGATATGGAGGGCCAACAGCATATTCATCTAAAAATAGCCACATTTAAGTGTGGTGATTGTCACTAAGTCACGTATGACTCTTGCAGTCCCATGGACTTTAGCCTATCAGGCTCCTCTGTCTGTGGGATTTTCCAGGCAAGAATACTGGAGTAGGTTGCTATTTGGACCTGGGCAATTCAAATTTGTGTTGTTCAAAGGTGAAGTACAAAATATGTGCTAAAATATGTGCAAATCTTCAAAACACTATGCTAAGTGAAAAAAGCAAGTCACAAAATAGATATTCTATTATTCCAATGACGTGAAACAATCAGAATAGGCAAATCTATAGATACAGAAAGTAGATTTGTGATTGCCAGAAGATGAAGAAACAAACAGGAAGTGATTGCTAAGGGGTTAGGGGTTCTAGGGGGAACATAAAAATTATTCTGGAGTTAGGGAATAACTAACTGAATGAGAATGCACATCATTGAAAATATACCAAATGGATTAAAGATCTAAACGTAAGACCAGAAACTATAAAACTCCTAGAGGAGAACATAGGCAAAACACTCTCCGACATAAATCACAGCAAGATCCTCTATGATCCACCTCCCAGAATACTGGAAATAAAAGCAAAAACAAACAAATGGGATCTAATTAAAATTAAAAGCTTCTGAACAACAAAGGAAACTATAAGCAAGGTGAAAAGACAGCTTTCAGAATGGGAGAAAATACTAGCAAATGAAGCAACTGACAAACAACTAATCTCAAAAATATACAAGCAATTTATGCAGCTCAAGTCCAGAAAATAAATGATCCAATCAAAAAATGGGCCAAAGAACTAAATAGACATTGCTCCAAAGAAGACGTACAGATGGCTAACAAACGCTTGAAAAGATGCTCAACATCACTCATTTTCAGAGAAATGCAAATCAAAACCACAATGAGGTACCATTTCACACCAGTCAGAATGGCTGTGATCCAAAAGTCTACAAGCAACAAATGCTGGAGAGGGTGTGGAGAAAAGGGAACCCTCTTACACTGCTAGCGGGAATGCAAACTAGTACAGCCACTATGGAAAACAGTGTGGAGATTCCTTTAAAAACTGGAAATAGAACTGCCTTATGACCCAGCAGTCCCACTGTTGGGCATACATACCATGGAAACCAGAATTGAAAAAGACACATGTACCCCAATGTTCATTGCAGCACTGTTTATAATAGCTAGGACATGGAAACAGCCTAGATGTCCATCAGCAGATGAATGGATAAGAAAGTTGTGGTACATATACACAATGGAGTATTACTCAGCCATTAGAAAGAATACATTTGAATCAGTTCTAATGAGGTGGATGAAACTGGAGTCAATTATACAGAGTGAAATGAGCCAGAAAGAAAACCACCAATACAGTATACTGACACATATATATGGAATTTAGAAAGATGGTAATGATGACCCTGTATGCAAGACAGCAAAAGAGACACAGATGTATAGAACGGACTTTTAGACTCTGTGGGAGAGGGAGAGGATGGGATGATTTGGGAGAATGGCACTAAAACATGTATACTATCAGGTAAGAAACGAATCGCCAGCTTATGTTTGATACAGGATACAGAATGCTTGGGGCTGGTGCACAGGGATGATCCAGAGAGATGAGATGGGGTGAAAGGTGGGAGGGGGGTTCAGGATTGGAAACTCATGTACACCCGTGGCTGATTCATGTCAATGTATGGCAAAACCAATACAGTATTGTAAAACAAAATAAAGTAAAAATAAAACAAAAAAATATTAATGGTTGAATTTTATTATATGTAAATTATAATATATCTATATATGTATCTATATACATACTTATATACATATCTATATATCATATACACATGTATATATATATACACATATATATCTTATGAAATTATAAAAATTATCTTACTGAAATTGATAAAAATAATAAAATGTAGGGCTTCTCTGGTGGTCCAGTGCAGGGGGCCAGGTTCCATCCCTGGTCAGGAAACTATTATTAGATTCCACATACCACAACGGAGTTATCATGCTTCAACTAAAGAGTCCACAGCTGCACTTAAGACCTGGCAGAGCCAAATTAAAAAAATAAATAAAATAGTAATAATAATAATGCTTAGAAGCAAGTGAGACCAGTAAGGCAAACCACCATTCTCTGTTGTCAATAATATTATAATTTTATGTGTACTAGGTAGGTGAGTAAATAAATAATGTTCTATTTCATCCTCTAAAACTATCATTACCAATATCAGGCAACCATAAATCCACATGCAAATATTTTGAAGAAATGTGAAAATAATGTCAGTGATACATTTAGTTCATATTTATTAGAATGCACTAACAGAAATGGAGAAGGCAATGGCCCCCCACTCCAGGCCTCTTGCCTGGAAAACCCATGGATGGAGGAGCCTGGTAGGCTGCAGTCCACGGGGTTGAGAAGACTCAGACAGGACTGAGCGACTTCACTTTCACTTTTCACTTTCATGCATTGGAGAAGGAAATGGCAACACACTCTAGTATTCTTGCCTGGAGAATCCCAGGGACAGGGGTGCCTGGTGGGCTGCCACCTATGGGGTCACACAGAGTCGGACACGACTGAAGTGACTTAGCAGCAGCAGCAGCAGCAGCAGCAGCAGCAGCAGCAGCAGCAGCAGCAGCAGCAGCAGCAGCAGCAGAAAAACCCCCTGTTAATTACGTAGTCAAATAGAATGTGTGGGATTAAGCCCTTTCCTGTCACTCAGATCTCAGGAAGATTATTTCAGGATGTATTTTAATACATAGCAAATATCTTTTTGTCAAACATTTTCTTTCACTCTCCATTAAATTCTTTTATCCAGTATTTAATTCAATTTATAGTTCTACAGCTTTCTGAGACTATGGATAATGTTTGTTTACCACATTTCACCATAAAATTTCATATACAAAAATATGATATACTTCAGCTTAGAGTTCTGTCTTTATATAGAAAATAGACTTTCCCTTGTTGCTAAGTTTAAATTCCTGAAGAAAATAAAAAGAAAAAAAGGCTGAAGATGTCAAATCTTAGGTTCAAAGTTAATCTGTCAAAACACTTGCCAACTAAAGAATTGCCACTTACCATCTGGTTCTATGAGGACTGAATCAGTAGCGACTGCAGTTGCTAGCCTTCAACATCACCTGAAAGGAATTCAGGGCAAAGCACAGGAATGAGGCATTCTGTGTTCTAGGAGAATTGGCGGAAAAAACCTTCAGACAGATATTTTCAGAAAATTTTATGAACATAAATTCTTGAATCCTCTCACACCTAGAAAAATGCTAGAAACTGGGATATCTTTTATTTGTCACTAGCAGCAACTTCCTGCTGAGATGTATCCGTGATTGCATGTACCCACCTCACCAAAATCACATGTAAACCAATCTCTCCCTTACCTCTTTAGAGAAGTTTTTCAGAGCGATCTGAGAGGCTACCTCTGGGCTGTAGTCGTCAGTAAGACACCTAATAAACTTAACTCAAAGCTTTTATATTCTGTATGTGTGTGTGTGTGTTTTTCAGTTGACACATTTATAAACGCTTTACATTCATCAAAATATACCGGCTTCAGAAGAAATTTATTTTTTTATTGTTAATGCTTAAAATTAGATACTTTGCTAGATTCTTGGTTAAGAAACCTTGGAATAAATTAATGCTCATGCTTTTCAAATAGTTTGATTGTTGCTGTTTGGTTGCTAAGTTATCTCTCTTGGTGATCCCATGGAGTGCAGAACACCAGGCTTCCCTGTCCTTCATATCTCCCAGTGTTTGCTCAAAATCATGTCCATTAAGTCTGTGATGCTACCATCTCATTTTATGTCACCTCTTCCTCTTTTTGCCTTCAGTCTTTTCCAGCATCAGAGTCTATTCCAAAGACTTGGCTTTTTGCATCAGCTGGCCAAAGTATCAGAGCATCAGCTTCAGCCTCAGTTCTTCCAATGAATATTCAGGGTTGATTTCCTTTAGCTTTGACTGGTTTGATCTCCTCACAGTCCAGGGAACTTTCAAGAGTCTTCCCCAGTACCTCAGTTAAAAAGCATCAGTTCTTTGGTACTCAATCCCTGTTATGCTCCAACTCTCACACCCATACATGACTCGGGATGGCATAGCTATGACTAAACAGACCTTTGTCAGAAAGGTGATAACTTTGCTCTTTAATATCCTCTCTAGGTTTGTCAGAGCTTTCCTTCCAAAGAGGAAGAATCTCATTTCATGGCTCCAGTTACTGTCCACAGTGATTTTGGAGCCCAAGAAAATAAAATCTGACAATGCTTCCACATTTTCTCCTTGTATGCTGTAAAGTGATGGGACTGGATGCCAAGATCTTACTTTTTTGAATGTTGACTTTTAAGCTAGCTCATTTTACTCTCCTCTTTCTCCTTCCTCAAGAGACTCTTGAGTTCCTTTTCACTTTCTGCCGTGAGAGTGGTATTATCTGTGTGTCTAAGGTTGTCGGTATTTCTCCCATCAGTCTTGATTCTAGTTTTGATTCATCCAGCCTGGCATTTCACATGATCTACTCTGCGTGTAAGTTAAATAAGCAGGGTGACCACATACAGCCTTGTACTCCTTTCTTAATTTGGAACAAGTCTGCTGTTCCACGTAAGGTTCTAACTGTCATTTCCTGACCCACATATATGTTTCTCAGGACACAGGTAAGGTGGTCTGGTATTTCCATAAGAATTTTCCAGAGTTTGTTGTGATCTACACAGTCAAGGGCTTTAGCTTAGTCAAAGAAGCAGAAGTAGATGTTTTTCTGGAATTCCTTGCTTTCTCTATGATCCACAAATATTGGCAATTTGATCTCTGGTTCCTCTGCTTTTTCTAAACCCAGCTTGTGCATCTGGAAGTTCTCAGTTTATGTATTGCAGAAGCCTAGCTTAGAGGATTTTCAACATAAATTTACTAGTTTTGAAAATGAGCACTATTGTCCAGTAGTTTGAAAGTCCTCTGGCATTGCCCTTCTTTGGGATTGCACTTTTTCATCACTGGTTGAGAGTGAGGGAAGGCATGCCATTGCAAACCTAGGTAGTACTACCATTTCAGTTAAAAACGCATTCAGGTGCATAAGCTTCTTTTTTCCACTGTGAAGATAGTCCGCAACGGCAACATGTCGCGATTACTCCTCTTTCCTGATACGCATCACATTGTACGGCATTATGCACTTCATCAGTTGATTAAGCTATTTTTGAACTTGCTGTTTTCAAAATAATTTTGTTAGGTATCATATTAAAAAAACTTATTTGATTGATTGTTTTTCTGTCTGTTTAAGTACTTTTTAACTTCTTAACAGGAAGTAACACACTTTGAAAGCCAAAAACTTGTACATAACAATTTATGTAATACATGGTTCTAAGTGTTCTCTAATTTGTTTACGTAGTCAATGATTTTAATTTCAAGTGGAATATAACTTAAAAGATGATTTGAGAAGCCTTATTTAAAGGAATTATTAAACTTTGGTGCAAGCTTTAGTAACACAGCAACAACAAAAGAAGAAGTTATTTAGCACTAAAAAATAGCTATTTATAAAACTTTGTTCTCAGGCGCACAAATTTGTTTACTTCTGCTCTCACTTAACAGTTGAAAAACCACTTTTTAATCTCTTTCTATTCAGTCTCATCAGTACCCTGCTGGTGTGAACTCTAGGCTAACATTCACTGTGTAATCTCCTCTCAGTCTATCATTTTCTTAATTTGTTCCATTTATAAGTTAAATTTGTGAACCGACCTTTTAAATTAATAACTGCTCTAAAAGGACTTCAAATTACATAACTATTAAATTATCCCCTTTTTTCTTTCTCTTTTAAACTGATAATTTTTATTCTGACATCCCGTCAATGTTCTCTGTTATTAAAATGTCCATGCTGTTAACCCAATATTCTTTAGATTTGAATAAATGTACTTTACTCACGTAGCTTGAAGTTTAAGAACATAATATTTATTTTTGTGAAAGGCATATACAGTGAAAATATCAAGCTGAAATCTGTTCCATTTGTTTCCAACCTACCCTTCCATCATTTGCTCCTACCAGATAGCACCATGAGAATTATGTCCCTCTCAGGCACGACTTCTTGTCATTTTCCAGTCAACCGTACTCTTTCTGGCTTTGGGCAGAGGCCAGCATTTCCTCAGGTAAACCTTCCTGGGTCTGACTCTTGTAATTCCATCAACTGTAGCCCGCCAGGCTCCTCTGTCCATGGGATTCTCCAGGTGAGAAGACTGGAGTGGGTTGCCACTTCCTTCTCCAGCGGATCTTCCCAACCCAGGAAGCGAACCCAGATCCCTTGCATTGCAGGCAAATTCCTTACTGACTGAGAGCTATGAGGAAAAGCCTTCTAAGGCTTCTTACTCTAGAAAATGGAGTAATGTTTACTTGTGCATGTATCAATGTTTTTCACACAATTTTATGTCATTGTAAACTAAGAGAGAGAGGTAAGACAGTTGAATATAACAATGGAGAATCTGAGAAGATTTGGAATAAATACTTTGGAGATTGAGAGAGAAAGCTAGCAAAAATCTCAGAAAATGTTTGATTCACCAGGGTTAGGTATAATAATAGCTAAGCTGGGTTAGAGATGATAAATTTGTATCATAAGTCTATAAAATATTATGATTTCCTCAAGCAGTATTGAGCTACAGTAATGATTTGAACACGACTGAGCGACTGAACTGAACTGAACTGAATGATTTGAAAAGTCAACTACAGAGTACATCTGCTTCCCCCCCCCCCCCTTGGAGTATAATTGCTTTACAATGCTGTGTTAGCTTCTGCTGTACAACAAAGTGAATCAGCTATATGTATAAATATATCCCCTTCCTCTAGGACCTCCCTGCGACCTACCCCACATCCCACCACATCCCACCCATCTAGGTAATCACAGAGCACTGAGCTGAACTCCATGCCCTATTTGATTTTAGAGATTAAGGGAGAAAAACTGGAAGAGCCAGCAATGTCTTTAAGACCCCAGACATGGTCTATAAACTAGGCTGTTGGAGTCTGGAGTATAGGCTGAGATTGTGTAGGTCTTTACAGCTATGTCAGTAGTTGAATTTTCCACAAGGATATTGAACTATTTCTCTAAACATAGTAGGAATTTCATCAAGAAGTTTACAAACGGTTTCTTATTTGACTGTTAAATGCATGAGAAAAATAATCTAAAAACTGGACACAATGATTAAAGGAAGCTTAAGAATTCACTAAAGTTGTTTCATGAGTCTCAAAAAAGCAGTACTCTTAAAATGAAGAAGAACTGGTGTCGACTTAATACCAGAAGTAACAGCATTTATCCCCTGCCCTGTGGTATTTAAGAGTGTGAGATGGAGCTGTTTACATTCTAAAAAGTAGCAGAGCTAATAGTACTTATGAGAGAGAACAGGGTTTTGGTGGGGGCAAAAGATGAAGCAAATTATTTTGATCCTAAAGACGGAGATGAATTTTTTTCAAAATACAAGGGTTTCCAAAGAATAGCAAGGAGAGATAAGAAAGACTTTCTAGGGATCACTACAAAGAATTGAGGAAAACAATATAATGGGGAAGACTAGAGATCTCTTCAAGAAAAATTAGAGATACCAGGGAACATTTCACAATAAAGGACAGAAACGGTCTGGACCTAATAGAAGCAGAAGATATTAAGAGGTGGCAAGGATACACAGAAGAACAGTACAAAAAAGACCTTCATGACCCAGAAAATAATGATGGTGTGATCACTCCCCTAGAGCCAGACATTCTGGAATGTGAAGTCAAATGGGCCTTAGGAAGCATCACTATGAACAAAGCTAGTGGAGGTGATGTAATTCCAGGTAGGCTATTTCAAATCCTAAAAGATGATGCTGTGAAAGTGCTGCACTCACTCCCAGCAAGTTTGGCAAACTCAGCAGTGGCCACAGGACTGGAAAAGGTCAGTTTTCATTCCAATCCCAAAGGAAGGCAATGCCAAAGAATGTTCAAACTACTGCACAACTGTGCTCATCTCACACGCTAGTAAAGTCATGCTCAAAATTTTCCAAGCCAGGCTTCAGCAATACATGGACTGAACTGTGAACTTTCAGATGTTCAAGCTGGTTTTAGGAAAAGCAGAGGAACCAGAGATCAAATTGCCAACATCTGCTGGATCATTGAAAAAGCCAGAGAGTTCCAGAAAAAAACATTGATTTCTGCTTAATTGACTATACCAAAGCCTTTAATTGTGTGGACCACAACAAACTGGAAAATTCTGAAAGAGATGGGAATACCAGACCACCTGACCTGCCTCTTGAGAAACCTATATGCAGGTCAGGAAGAAACAGTTAGAATTGGACTTGGAACAGCAAACTGGCTCCAAATCAGGAAAGAAATAGATCAAGGCTATATATTGTCACCATGCTTATTTAATTTATATGCATAGTACATCTTGAAAATGCTGGGCTGGAAGAAGCACAAGCTGGAATCAAGATTGCTGAGAGAAATATCAATAATCTCAGATATGCAGATGACACCACCCTTATGGCAGAAAGCAAAGAAGAGCTAAAGAGTCTCTTGATGAAAGTAAAAGAGGAGAGTGAAAAAGTTGGCTTAAAACTAAACATTCAGAAAATTAAGATCATGGCATCTGGTCCCATCACTTCATGGGAAATAGCTGGGGAAACAGTGGAAACAGTGTCAGACTTTATTTTCTTGGGCTCCAAAATCACTGCAGATTGTGGCTGCAGCCATGAAATTAAAAGCCGCTTGCTCCTTGGAAGAAAAGTTATGACCAACCTAAACAGCATATCAAAAAGCATAGACATCACTTTGCCAACAAAGGTCTATCTAGTAAAAGCTATGGCTTTTCCAGTAGTCACATATGGATGTGAAAATTGAACTATAAAGAAAGCTGAGCGCCTAAGAATTGATGTCTTTGAACTGTGGTGTTGGAGAAGACTCTTGAAATTCCCTTGGATTGCAAGGAGATCAAACCAGTCAATCTTAAAGGAAATCAGTCCTGAATATTCATTGGAAAGACTGATGCTGGAGCTGAAACTCCAACACTTTTGCCACCTGATGCAAAGAACTGACTCATCTGAAAAGACCCTGAAGCTAGGAAAGATTAAAGGCAGGAGGAGAAGGGGACAACAGAGGATGAGATGGTTGGATAGCATCACTGACTCAATGGACATGAGTTTGAGTAAACTCTGGGAGTTGATGATAGACAGGGAGGCCTGGTGTGCTGCAGTTCATGGGGTCACAAAGAGTAGTATATGACTAAGCAACTGAATTGAACTGAACAAGGATGTCAGAGTATAACTGGGGGAAATTCAATGGGAGAGAAGTACTGACTGTACAATGGTGAGAGTACATGGCAAGATACTTGATTAGAGTAGTTTGCATTTTCACCATGGTCCAAAGATTGTAGAGGTGGAATACTGAGGTCCAGCCCCAGTGGATCCAGGGTGATTGAAAGGTGGGGATGGAGTCGGCGTTCTAGGAAAAAAGCTATTTAATTACAGTAGAGATAGATTAGAAACGGATAGTGTAGTAGGAAATATTAGCAGAGAAAAAAATGCTGAATAACTTGGTTTACGTGAAATACCAATCACCACCTATGTAGGCCACAGGGTCTTTCTGTTCTCCCAAAGGAGAGGAGGCACTAAGGCATCCCTGGTCCGATCTTAGAAGCCTAGGCATAATTAGCAGGCTTGGTGAGTATCCACATTAATTCAGCCAGAAAAACGGGGAGCAAGAAAGAAATGGCATGGGGGAATCAGTCTTTCCAGAAACTGATCTCATTTCTTTATTTTTTAGGTTTGCTTATATAACTTTTGTTACACATAGGGATGGATACAGAGTCACGTGGGGGTCAGCAGTCCTGACCTTTATCAAAATCAGGTGCTTTACATAAAAAAAGGTCTTAGGGGTTTTACATCATCTTCTGGCCATGAGGCCTGCTGACATTTTATGACCCTTTTTTTCTGATAACCAAAAAACTTATTTTTTCCAAGGATGTTTTTTCTTAAACCAGGCACCACCCTCCAAATAAAGTTGCGTTCCTATAGGGTGAGGGTGTAGTGAGTTACAATCAAGAAAGGAATTTATTTAACCCAAGGTTAACATGATCAATCTTAAAGGTTAATACTTATTTCTCTTATATGCTAGTTATATTCATTATAAGGGCAGGGAATATGGAGATTTAGCAGCAAACATCAGCCCAACAAATGAAAACCTTTCACTGATGTTCCCTTTAAGATCTACTTAGTCTTAAGATAGTGATAAAGTTACCTTTTTGCATACCAAGGACACAGTGATTTATAACAAAGTACAGTGATCTATAACAAAAGAGAAAATTCATTAACTCAAAAAGTCTAGTATTGCTAACCTTAAAAACTATATTTCATTTTCTATATTCCAAATACATTGATTAATATATTCCCAGGTGCCTAAGGATATGGAGGCCTCAACAATGAGAAAAGCCCTATGCTAATTAAGACTCTCAAAATACTCCAAAACTCTCTGTGCTATTTATGGTTGAGGGGTACTAAACAATCATGTGGCTAGTGGTAGGAGTATGGATAATCCTGTCACACAAGCTAGTTCGCCAGCAGAGAGGTTTGACCTGAGACACCCTTGTCACACCCAGGGCAGGGAATTAGCAACAATTATTGGCACAACAAATGAAAAACCCTTCACCAATATAATTCCTAACCAACCCACTATGCTAATAATTTCTAACTTCCCAAAAGAATTTGCCTTTAGTAAGTCTAAAACATCTCGTGTCTCTCACAGTCGGGAGACTGTAAACGATCACATGTGGCTGGATGAACCTATACAGGCAGGCTAGATAACCTTCAGAGGAGTTTGTAAGTCAAAACACTCTTGTCACGCCCAGCAATTTTTATTAACTTGAAGCTGCAAGTTAACTCCTTCTCCGAGAGAACTGGTGGGGAACAGCCCCCCATAAAGTCAGAGGTGTAGGCGAGAACATGAAACAGACTGGTTCTGAGGGTAGATGCTTGGGAACAGGGGGTTTCCTGAGGCTTGATCATGCCTTTGCGTATGCCAAGCCTCCTTCCTCATGACCTTTGCCATGGGCAGAGTTCTTCATGCTGGCTCCCGGCAGGGGAAAATATTTATGGTAGGATAAAAGTAAAGTTTTTTGCTCAGTTTCTTCTCTGATGGCTCAGATAGTGATAAATCCACATGCAATGTGGGAGACCTGAGTTCATTCCCTAGGTTGGGAAGATTCCCTGGAGGAGGCATGGCAACCCACTCTGGTATTCTTGACTGGAGAATCCCCATGGACAGAAGAGCCTGACAGGCTACAGTCCATGGGGTTGCCAAGAGTCAGACATTATTGTAAGCACAGCACAGCAAATATATATATATATTGCTAACTTTTTTTTCCTGTATCTCTTCCAAAATTTTAGTTGGGAAGAATATTTAGATTTCAATACACCTACCTTCTGATGAAAAGAGTTAGTGAAAATTCATAGAATTTTCTCAACTCAAGCTCCATAAGGTGGTGAAATTGAAGACAGCTATAGTAGATTGGTAGATAATACTTTGCTCAGACTTCTCCAGGTGATTTCTATAGTCATACCCTTACTTGAAAAATGGAAATATACTACCTTTCTATGACTGTGAAGATTTAATTATGTGGTCACTGGAGAAATTGCTTGCTGAAATTCTTAACAGGCAAGTGGAAAATATTGGATGGTTACCCAAAAGGTCTACTGTGAAGAGAACAATAGCAAATGGCATTTAACCCCTCAGTTCAGTTCAGTTCAGTTCAGTAACTCAGTCATGTCTGACTCTTTGTGACCCCTTGAACCACAGCACAAGCCTCCCTGTCCATCACCAACTCCCAAAGTTTACTCAAGCCCATGTCCATTGAGTCAGTGATGCCATCCAACCATCTCATCCTCTGTTGTCCCCTTCTCCTCCTGCCTTCAGTATTTTCCCAGCATCAGGGTCTTTTCAAATGAGTCAGCTCTTCGCATGTTGTGGCCAAAGTATTGGAGTTTCAGCCTCAGCATCAGTCCTTCCAGTGAACACCCAGGACTGATTTCCTTTAGGATGGACTGGTTGGATCTCCTTGTAGTCCAAGGGACTCTCAAGAGTCTTCTCCAACACTACAGTTCAAAAGCGTCAATTCCTTGGTGCTCAGCTTTCTTTATAACCCTTACAGGGCAGTTTAATTGCAGGAAAATTGCTTTACCATGTTGCGCTGGTTCCTGCCATACTCAAGGCAGCCACAATCCTACATAGATCCGCTTCCTCCTGGACCTCCCTTCCCTCCCCCATCCCATTCCTCTAGGTCCTCCCCGAGCGCCAGGCTGGGCCCCCTGTGCTATCTATGCTCCTCTCAAGCAGCTCTCTGTTTTACACATGATAGTGTGTATTTCTCAATGCTTTCTCCATCAGAAATTCACTCATTTCCTATTACTTTACTAGTTAATTTTGGATTTTATTTTTTAATATTTAGTATAGCACAGTTGCTTATATAAACATTTTTGTATTCAGGACTTCCAAACTCAACAGTTTTTTTTTTCCTTTTTATCTTCCTAGAAGTAAGATGAATAAGAAAGTACATTTGAGTAAGAATGTGATGGTTTGGATGAACATTTAATATCATAGAATGCTGGTGGTTTAATTCCTAAGTCATGTCTGACTCTTGTAACCCCACGAACTGTAGCCTGCCAGTCTCTTCTCTTGATGGGATTTCCCAACCAAGAATACTGGAGTAGGTTGCCATTTCTTTCTCCAGGAGATTTTCCCAGCCCAGGGATTGAAGCTGAGTATCTTGTATTTTAGGCAGTCTCATTGCAGGCAGATTCTTTACCAGCTGAGCCACCAGGGAAACCCAGTATCATGGTATAGTCCTTTTAATGCTGTGGTTTTGTGTGTTCTGCCTTCTCTTTAAGACGAATTTTATTGGTGTACTGTGAACAGCTTCACTGGTGGATCAGAGGTAGAAGAATCCACCTGCCAGTACAGGAGACACAGGTTCAGTCTCTGGGTAGGGAGGATCCCCTGGAGAAGAAAATGCAACCCACTCCAGTACCCTTGCCTAGGAAATCCCATGGACAGAGGAGCCTGGTGAGCTACAGTTCATGGGGTTGCAAAAAAGTCAAACACGACTTAACACCTAAAACAACAGCAGCTGTCGACAGCATCTGGCATTTTTCATTTTTGGTAACAGTGCATTGACTGCCTTTCAGATGTATTATTCAGCTTGATATATGCAGGTGAATAAAAGCACTTGTAATGGGAAACCGACTGGCTAAGAGGAGCACACGTTCTAGTCCCACTGTGCTAATGACTATGTCAACTTTAAAAAAATGTAAAATGTGAGACTTGTGCATTAAGTTCTATTTGAGGCAAAATAAGGACTGCAGGCTGGGAGACATCACCTGAGACAGCTCTGAGAAACTGTTCCAAAGAGATAGGGGGAAGGTCGGTATATATGCGATTTTGGTGGAGGAGATACACATACAGTCAAGCACACATTTTCCCAGAAGTTTTCTGCAAGTCTCATGAAGCCTTTGTCAGTCATGAAGAACAGCTGTCCTCATGAAAGATTTTAGTGCTTTTCCAGATATGGGAAGATACAAGAATTGGGCTCATAAAATTGGTTTCTGAAAATACCTAACTGCTTGAAGACCTGCCCTGCCAGTTTTTCCCTGGGCACAGGGTGATTCATTTCTGCTCTCCACCTTGAACTTCTTTCAGGGGTTGTTGAAAACCAGCAGCTGCAGGAGCACATAATTTAACCCTTGTAGAGGTAGATGGCAAGTGCCAATTCTAAGTGACCACTGCAATACTGTTCCACATATGACCTGAATGGGGCTCACATGAATTATAACTTGGAGAATCTGACTGCTGTAAGGCTCTTGAAAGATCATCCTGGCTGGTCTCCTTTCCAATAAATGGTTGTTTTCTACTTGATTCTTACCACATAGCCATCTGTTTAAGCATTTCTAAGGAAGAGATTACTATTATTTTTATTTTTAAGTTATACACTAACTTAAGGTTATGGTGTCCCATAAGAAAGCATTAGTGATATTCATCATTAGAGAACACTAAGATTTTTAAAAAGTTTAAGGTCATCATTTAACACAGCTACTATTTCTTTTAACTTTGAGTTAAGTACGTATTTGATAAACAAGCCATCTATGTTCCTAGGCTATTCTTGTCTCCATGAATCTACGTAGCAAATTACTTTGATCCAGTTAGAAAACCACTTACATGTACTCCTAAGTTTGTTTTTATTTAGCCTTCATTTGTCAGATAATTCATTCTCATAAATTATCAAGTGAAGTATATAAAAAGAGAAAACATCAATGTTGAAAAATGCACAATATTGGATAGTCATGGAGGAAGATAATTTAATATTTCAGGATAGATTGTTAACACCACAGTTCAGTTCAGTTCATTCACTCAGTTGTGTCCAACTCTTTGTGACCCCATGAATCACAGCACGCCAGGCCTCCCTCTCCATACCAACTCCCGGAGTTCACTCAGACTCACGTCCATCGAGTCCATGATGCCATCCAGCCATCTCATCCTCGGTCGTCCCCTTCTCCTCCTGCCCCCAATCCCTACCAGCATCAAAGTCTTTTCCAATGAGTCAACTCTTTGCATGAGGTGGCCAAAGTACCAGAGTTTCAGCTTTAGCATCATTTCTTCCAAAGAAATTCCAGGGCTGATCTCCTTCAGAATGGACTGGTTGGATCTCCTTGCAGTCCAAGGGACTCTCAAGAGTCTTCTCCAACACCACAGTTCAAAAGCATCAATTCTTCAGCGCTCAGCTTTCTTCAGAGTCCAACTCTCACATCCACACATGACTACTGGAACACCTAGGAAGGTCAATAACCAATGATAAAGGCAGGCAAACCAGCACACTGGTAGATTCAGATAGCAATGGAATAATATTTGGTAACCTGAACAATTTCAGCAAAAATAACAATATATCTAAATAAACATTATACCTTAAAAGGAACAATTTGCAATATATATCAAATCATGGAGGCAAATATTAGGCGCCAGAATTCAGGAGAAGGAGTCCTATACCCAAGGAGATCTTTTGAAATTTAGGAAAGAAGAAAGTTTTGAAATTTAGGGACAGGTATTAGAATCTAGCATAAAATTTGTCAGAGAGTAGATTCATTATAAATGTTTCTTGAAATAAATTAGTAAAAAAAAAAAAAAGAACATAGTAGTTTAACTGGAGTATAAGGTCAGAGAAAAACTCAGAATAAAAATACGCAATGTGTTAAATTATTGTATTGCTGTATTTGCTGTTCTTTTTTACTCTCTTGTATAAGAAATTACAGTGAATCCTTAGGCTGACCCAGGTCTGTCTGTGATGAACTTAATTTGATGGATTTAGGAACAAGGAACCAGACAGGTCTTTACCGAATTGAATTTGCTGAATTGAAGAGCTAGGTTAAAAAGTAGCAATTCCTTGAATTTCTGAAGAGTTTATTTATAGAAAAGTCTTATTTGATTACCTCCCTATATCATCTAGTTCACAAACTTACTGGTCAAAATAGGCCCATTGTATAACACTAAACAATATAGAATTGTGGTTCTCCAACAGCA
>SJYF01000299.1:11153359-11166975 GCA_006410515.1 Procapra przewalskii
CCATAATATATAAAATGATACAGTAGAACTAGTAATCATCAGGTCAGTTTTACTTTCAGAGTTTCACAATCAAGTCCAAGATATATGTTATTTTATGTCTATACCTATATATAGATTTTTGCATAA
The DNA here is from genome assembly GCA_006410515.1 of Procapra przewalskii. Taxonomy (NCBI): domain Eukaryota; kingdom Metazoa; phylum Chordata; class Mammalia; order Artiodactyla; family Bovidae; genus Procapra; species Procapra przewalskii. Next base: position 11,153,486 of record SJYF01000299.1, read on the forward strand.
TGTGTACTTTGGGGAATTAGAAACTTTTCTAGCATCCTTGAAACCACAGCATATGTCTAGTCCCTTTAACCCCTAGAGAATAATTCATAGACAAGATTCTTCAGAACTAAACAATATTATGTAGAACATGATAAAAAATGGAAAGAAAGATGCTTCAGGATCAATATGTGCATGTTATGCGCATGTGAATCCTTCTAACAAATGCTCACTCAGTGTGCTTGCTCACTCAGCTGTGTCCAACTTTTTTGAGACCTCATGGACTGTAACCTGCCAGGCTCATCTGTCCATGGGATTTCCTGGGCAAGAATACTAGAGTAGGTTTCCATTTCCTCCTCCAGAGGTGTCTTCCTGACTTGGGAATTGAACCCACATCTCCTGAATTGCAGGTGGATTCTTTACTGCTGAGCCACCAGGGAAGCCCATTTAAACTCAGATAAAATCAATCTAGTTGAGCCTCAATTTTCTCATCTGTAAAATGGAGATAATTCTGTATATGTCACAATACCAAACCTAAAGAATTAAATGATGGATGTACTTTACATTTCATAAGTGTGCATATGCCAACTCTACATATCCAGTCATCAAAATAAAAGTGGCTAGCTACTTTCACATTTTCATTTTTTTCCAGCTTGGTTTCAGGAATGTTTTATTTCTCCAGGATGCTCATTTTTCAATTGAAAGTGTAGGATATAATTTAATATATCATCTCATCTCAAATAGCCTGTTTGCAGTTGCTGTGTACTTTTGGCACAACTGCACAGAGCTCTCCACTATAAATGTCACCCATGATAGATACTATTGGCTATCAGGCCACGGGCATCTCTGGCCCGTGCAGTAGGTCAGCAGGCAATTTTGCAGAGTGTCTGAGCAATCTACTGGAAGAACTTACTCAGCAGCAATACCAATTGCTTTTACTTGAAATTTAATTTGTATGATGAGTGCTTAAAGCAAGTTTTTACTTTTACCATCACATCAATAGCTTCCAAGAAGCAACTTCAGAGACATAAACAAAAGGAAGATGAAGAGGCAGAAACTTAAGAGGAAGCAGAGAGTTTGGCTGTGAAAGGCCCATTTCTTCTTTAACTCCTGTGACTGCACGAGTTTGACTTGTACACCCATTGCACAAGTGTGACTATGGCAGTGAATATGTCATAGGTTCTTTTTCCTTTATCTTTTTTCTTTTAAAACTACATTCTTTGCTCAAAAGTGACAAGAGATACTCTCTCTGATACTGAAAACAGGAAGAATACCAAACAAACACAGCCCAGTTTAGAGCTACCAAGTCTATGAATCAGAAGAGTCTTTTTAAGTGATCTTCACAAATGATATGTGCTGTTTATTAAAGCTTGAAAAGGTGTAACTGAGCAGTGTAAACTCTTTAGAGGGACAACTCAGGAGTACTGGAAAAGATAAAAGCAGCAATAATTGATCGAGGAATGAAGCAAGTTATTGAAGATGAGGTCGCCAATAAAAGTGTCTACTCTGAGGTCTGCGTTTTAAAAGCGTAGTTCGTAAGCACCATGGTGGAACTTTCACAGTCAAGCCTGTCTGAATTTTTTGGGTTATTTCTTTGTTTTTAGTTTACTTTCCTATTCCAGGGTTTTAATGTGTTTTAAAGGGCTAGATAGCATCTCTATTATAAGAAATTACAATACTATGTACCCCCACCCATTTCCTCACAACTATACCTGGCAAGTGGGGAGCTCTGTTGGTAATTCAGGTGTTAACATTGAGAACAGGTATACTGGCATACGTTAAAATACACAATTTCCATTCCCTAGATCATTTTTAAATCCAAGATTTTACACTACTTTGTTCAATGCAGGATATATATTCTAAAACAGAAAACTGGTTTCATAAACCCACTGGACATATTATATCTATCCTAATGTTTGAAAGAGACAGTGGTATTTAATGTATTTGATAAACTCATTATTGATCTCATACTATATTTCTGTTTAAAAAAGTGGAAAATAATTGCCTTTAATTTAGTGTATAGGCCAAAAGTTATTTAAGTATTTTAAATAAGGACTATGATGTGTGGTGACCACTTAGTTTTAATGTTGAGGGAAAAGTAATTTATTTTAAATTAAATTTTCTCATTTTTATTTAAGATCTTGCTTTAAAAAGGCAAGCACTGTCAATTACAAATTGGCACTTGCCGTGGGCACTTCAGAGAAGGCAATGGCACCCCACTCCAGTACTCTTGCCTGGAAAATCCCATGGACGGAGGAGCCTGAAAGGCTGCAGTCCATGGGGTCACTGAGGGTTGGACACGACTGAGCGACTTCATTTCACTTTTCACTTTCATGCACTGGAGAAGGAAATGGCAACCCACTCCAGTGTTCCTGCCTGGAGAATCCCAGGGATGGGGGAGCCTGGTGGGCTGCCGTCTATGGGGTAGCACAAAGTCTCAGACACGACTGAAGCGACTTAGCAGTGGCAGCAGCAGTGGGCACTTGCCATGAACCTATCTACCTCTATAAAGATTAAGTCATGTGCTGCTACAGTGGCTGACCGTCAATACACCTTGATAGGAGTACAGGGTGGAGAGTGGAGAGGAGGCATTCTGTACTGGGAAGAGAGGGGTGCCGGCAGAAGGGTTAGATAGTTAGATATTTTCAGGAGCCAATTTTATGAGCCCAATTCTTGCATCTCCCCATATCTAGAAAAGCACTGAAATCCTTCACGGTGATGAATGTTCTTACTAACTAGCAAAGGCTTCACAAGACTAGTAGAAAACTTCTGGAAGATATGCTTGATTGCATGTATTCCCCTTTCACCAAAAACCACTTATATGCTGACCTTCCCCCCTAACTCTTTGGAGCAGTTTATCAGAGCTCTCTGAAGTACTTTCTCCCAGGCTGCAGTCCTCATTCTGCCCCAAATAAAACTGAACTCACAACTCTCAAGTTGTGCTTTATTTTTTGTAAGTTGACAGCACTATGTTTTGGGGTTCTTAAACTTTTTTCCTTTATTTTTTTTTTAACAAATCCAAGCTTCATACTTTGAATATTCATTGTAGTCATTAAGGTAAAAAAATACACCATTTAGAGTGCATACATTTATTTTTTAAAACATATTAACACTTATTACCCATCCTTAACATAAGCTCCACTGTGCATATCTGAAATAACACTGTTTGCTTATAGTGCAAGATATTACATGGGTTTTCTAAACTTTTTAAAAAATTAGTCTAATAAAGCTGATTAAATCATTATATTACAGTCTGTTGAAACCAACTTATAACTTGAAACATAATATCTGCATTAATTTCATATTATTACATCAATTCTGATTAGCCAAATAGCAGAGGGAACAGAACATACAATAGATAAGCCAGAAACACATTTTGATTTTAATTTGTTATTAAAAAATATTCTTAAGTATGCTCTAGTTCCTGGCTTTTGGCAATACTTTAAATGAACTGGAAGTGATGTATTTCTTCATTTCTTAGTGTCTTGGATGCCTTTTTTTCTCTTGGATATCACTGATCAGACTGTAAAATAATACTAATGGCATAGAAGATAGGCTAACTAAACTGAATGCATGTTGACTCCATGAATCTGTTTCAAAAATATATTATTAGTGATTGAGACAAACTGCTCTACTTGAAGCTGAGCCCTTAGCCGCAGTCTCATTAATCACACAGAGACCTGGGTGGTTGAGTGACAGCAAGCTGGAGGCCGGTGATGATCTTGGTGAAATTCAGGCTTATCCATTCAGAAAACTGATGAGAGGTGAGTTGTCGATTGCCCTAGGGTACTACAAGAAAGGGGCTTCCCAGCTGGTGCTAGTGGTAAAGAACCTATCTACAAATGCAGGAGACATAAGAGAGGCGAGTTTGATCCCTGAGTCGGGAAGATCCCCTGCAGGAAGACATGGCAACCCACTCCAGTATTCTCGCCTGGAGAATCTCATGGACAGAGGAGCCTGGTGGGTTACGGTCCATAGCGCCGTAAAGAGTAGGACACAACTGAAGCAACTTGGCACACGCTCATGCTACAGCAGAAGAGGAAGGGGGCCAGGGGAAATCAGAAATTGTTCAGCAAAAGCCTAAAACAAAGACTTCTTTTGCTTCTATTTTTCCGAGCAGTAGAAAAGATAGTTTTGCTCTGTTTGCTCCCAAGAAGTGAAGTTTCTCATTTGAAACCTTGCACACTTCCATTTGATCCCTTCCAAAAAAGGGATGAAAATTCTTCCTCATTATCAGATATTCTATCACAGTTGGGACAGGAAACCTTTGTTCAATGTTTTTAGGAGGATAATTGCTGATTTTGACATAAAGTCATTGCTGTGTTTTTGAGATACAGTGACATGTAACAATGTGCTGAGTGACTTAAGTCATCCGTACTTTTTACTCTTGAAGCATTTTTGCTCAGCATAAAGAAGGGTGAGTGCCAAAAAATTGATGCATCTGAACTGTGGTGTTGGAGAAGGCTCTTGAGAGTCCCTTGGACTGCGAGGAGATCCGACCAGTCCATCCAAAGGAAATCCGTCCTGAATATTCATTGGAAGGACTGATGTTGAAGCTGAAACTTCAATATTTTGGCCACCTGATCTGAAGAACTGACTTATTGGAAAAACCTGATGCTGGACAAAATTGAAGGCAGGAGGAGAGGGGGACAACAGAGGATGAGATAGTTGGATGGCATCACTGACTCTATGGACATGAGTTTAAATAAGCTCCCTGAGTTGGTGATGGACAGGGAGGCCTGGTGAATTGCAGTCCATGGGGTCACAAAGAGTCGGACATAACTGAGTGACTGAACTGAACTGTACTGATTTGTGCACTTACTTTATTAATGGCCTGCATTCATTTGATAAGGTCTGTCTTCTTCAAACCTGGCTTCATGTCAGGAGCTATCTTTGTTGTTTTTGTCTTCTTAGTTCCTAGCATAATGCTCAGCTCACAAAATTATTTATTAAATGCTATTGCTGTAAACAAAGAAAAAAGAACAAATTCCAAGGGGATTCACTGTTAGACTTAGTGTTGGAATTGTTAGTACATATTTCTGAATCCCTAATGAATCATGTCCAGAGCAATAATTCCCTCAGTTTCAGATTCCTGTAGCAGAAAGTATAAAGTATTTTTCTTTTATTGGCTTATTTTAGTAAGAGTAAGCTGTAGATTAAGACAAAATGCAATTGTTTCTGTTGGATTCTGATTAATCAAAGTTTATTGAACTGCTGTAGTCATATATTTAAACATGAATACAATACACATGACAGAATTAGTCACTTATATTTGTTGAATATTGATTATTTTAGGCACCCCTGGTGGCTCAGAGGTTAAAGCGTCTGCCTCCAATGCGGGAGACCCGGGTTCAATCCCTGGGTCGGGAAGATCCCCTGGAGAAGGAAATGGCAATCCACTCCAGTATTCTTGCCTGGAGAATCCCATGGATGGAGGAGCCTGGTAGGTTACAGTCCATGGGGTCGCAAAGAGTCGGACACGACTGAGCGACTTCACCTTCACCTTCAGTATTACATAATTATTTCATTTAAATGGGCCACATTAATGCTTTCACAATTTGACATATGAGAGAGATGAATGATAAAAAATGAAAATAATTATGTCACTCTTCAGTGGGTTCACAGTGCCTTGAAAGCTGTGCATATATGTAGATCATTATAAGAAATGAACAGTGCTATTTAAGCACTGATGATGAACATACATGCATCCAAAATGTGATACAAAGTATTTTCTGCTTTTCTCATCAAATCACATTTTTGTTCATAGAATTCTCCTCTAAAATGTATCTAGGAAACTTGTTTATTGTCTCAGCTTCCATTTCACTACTTTCCCCCACTCTTCAGCAATCTTAGATACAGTATTTTCTTTCTGGAAAGACACAAATATCAAGTCAATTTGGCAGAGCAAGATGAGATGAAGCTCAGAATGTCGAAGTCCTCTTCCTAGAGCAAGGCAATTCCTGTTTGTATTGTTGACAGTAATTCTTTTTTGATGTATTACTATGCTAAAATCTTTCCCTAACATTCTATCAAAGAACTGCTTGCCAGGAGGGTGAAAAAAACAAAGAAAAGGAAATGAGGGCAAAAGAGAAAAATTATCCCTATCCCATGCCCATTATGTAATTTTTAAAGGAATCATAAGAATGGATTAAACCTTAGAAATCTAAGGATTCCCCTGGTCGCTCAGTGGTGAAGAGTCCGCCTACCAGTGCATGAGGCATGGGTTTGATGTCTGGTCGGGGAAGATCTCGCATGCCACAGAGTGACTAAGCCTGTGTACGACAAATTCCGAGTCTGTGCTCTAGAGCTCAGGAGCTGCAACTAATGAGCGCATGGACTGGAATTACTGAAGCCTCCGTGCCTAGCGCCCGTGTTCCCCCGCAGGAGAAGCCGCCACAGCGGGGAGCCCACGCCCCGCCACTGGAGTGGCCTCGGCTCGCCTCAACTAGAGAAAAGCCCATGCAGCGACAAAGACCCGGCACAGCCCACAACTGATGAATTCATTAAAAAAAAAAAAAAAAAAACCTTAGAAACTGGAGAAGTATTTAATTGAGCTGTATGGTTATTCTTAAGAGAGACATCTGTACTTCTGCAAAAGCAGACTCAACATAAAATGCACGTTTCTGTGAAGTAAATTAGCTGTAACCGGTGTAGTTTCCTGTGATCATTTGTGATCCCCCATCCCCAGTGTTTTTCATGCTTTATTTACCAAATAACTGCACTGAATACAAAGCACACTGATACAAATGGAAGGAGTGGTGGTGTACAGTCTGCCCACTTACCAGAAGTACTTTCGCTTGGATAGTATTAGGAATTACTCACTAAAACTTAGTCATAAAGCAATAAGCTTTAAAAAAAATTTAGTTTCTTTGGATCAGAAATATGGAACGTCTGGATTAGATCACTGGGCTAAGGATTTCTTACAGAGCTGCAATCACCTAAGGCTCAACTGGGAGAAAATTCATTTCTAAGCTCTTTCCTGTGTGTGTCTCTTTGCAGGTGTCAGTTCTTCATTGGCTTTTGGCCTGAGAACCCTAATTCCTCCCTGGTTCTGATCCAAGCTATCTTGCCAAGTGGGCAGCTCAGAATTTAGCAGTGAACAAACGAAGGAACAAGAGCGAAGCAAGACAGAATCTAATCTCGGAAGTGACACTGCGTTACTTTGGTTGTATTACCTTTACTAGAAGCTGGTCACTAACTCTCACTGCATTTATAGAGTATTGATATCACGGAAGCTGAGGCATAAGGAGTCTTTTAGAGGCTGTCTACTTCCCAGGTATTTGTATATTTTGCCATTGACTCCATAATTTAACAACCTGAATTACTTTCTTATTTTATTGTTGCCTAGGAATTTCACTTTTTTTTTTTTTTTACTTCACAGTCCATAGGATCACAATGAGTCAGACATGACTGAAGCAACTTAGCATGCCCACAAGCAAAGGATTCAGTGGGTCTGAGAGTGTACCGTTCAAAAACTTTCCAGGTAACGTGGATACCACTGGACAGCTGCTTTATTTACTAGGAATCTATCCTGTCTTCTGAATTGTGTTACTATTTTAAATTAATATTTATTTTTATTTGGGTTCTGATTACAAAGTTGTATAGATTTTGAATGATCTACATAAGTTTATTTTCCTATAAGTGTTGATATTTTTCATATCTGATTTCTCAAAAAGTAAGGTTTTCCCCCAAATTTATATATTTCAAGATATCACTACCATTTGTATCAGGAGAGTGATATAAAATATTACTTTATGAATGATGAGTAGAAGTATGGCAATAAAAGACCAGCATTTTGTTTTCAGTTGTGTAAGAACAAAATGAGTAATTCAGGGAATATCAATATTTATCATATGAATGATAATTCCAGCAATTACTTTTTTTTGGCCTCTCAGGAAAACACAAGCTGAGATGTAGTGATTGTTGATTCCCTACTTCTCATAGACTTAACATAAGTGATCACTTTGGAAAATGAAAACTAAAATCTTAAGGATTTCATTTTCTCTTATTTTGTTATCTGCTTTATGTATAAGAAGATGTATGTATTTGTATGTATCATGCATGTATGTATTTGTAATCATCATTCCTTAACATTCTTTGAAAATATATTCTTAGAATCTAACATGGTACATACAATTATAAAATTTTAAATTAATATTTTTTAGTTGTTTGAATTTAGTATCCTCTGGTTTTACTGATATGAGCTTTTACCAACAGGTGACCTTCCATAGCAGCTAAATCACTAGAATAGGAGCAAGTCTTGCATTTATGTCTTAGCTCACTCTTTAAAAATTTGTTTTGTAAGCCTGTCTTGTCTGTTTGGATTGCTATAATAAAATACCACAGATTGGGGAGCTTATAAACATTATAAATCTGTTTCTTACAGTTATGGAGACTGGAAGTCCAAGAGAAAGATAGCAAAATATTTGGTAAGAACCCTTTTTCATGTGACAGATTTCTCACTATACTCTCACGTGGTGAAAGAGCTGGGGAACTCTGTGGTGTCTTTTGCTAAAAGGACACTAATCCTCTCTGTGAGGGTTCCATCCTTGTGACCTAGTCACTTCCCAACAGTTCCACCTATTAATATTTATAAAAGGTCCAACCTTTAAGAGTTGTGATTTTCAGCATAGATATTTTAGAAGTCAGGTGGTGAACATTCAGACTACGGCATACCCTATAAACTTATCTGACTTCAGGGCTACTTTTGCATTTGTGAAATGTAATGATAAAATAGTCTCTTTTGTCTTGGCTATCTCATTAGCCTATTAAACAGTAGATAGTAGACACTGGTATATTGATCAAACAGGATTTTTTTCTTTTTCTTTCTTTTTGTGAAGGCATTGAATTTACCAGGAACCAAAGAGGTTGGTGGCTCAGATGGTAAAGTGTTTGTCTACAATGTGGGAGACCTGGGTTCAATCCCTGGGTTGGGAAGATTCTCTGGAGAAGGAAATGGCAACCCACTCCAGTACTCTTGCCTAGAAAATCCCATGGACGGAGGAGCCTGGTGTGGGACACGACTGAGCAACTTCACTTTCACTTTATTGCATAATGATGTTATGCAGTTATAATCTGTAAGGAAGAGCTAGCAAATTTTAAAATTTCTCTTTGTGTGACATTAGATGACGCCTAAATTGCTGAGAATCACTAGAGAAAGAAATTTAGAGTATTATCAAAAATAACTTTGCCTTAAATAATAGCATGCATTGGCATGTAACCTATATCCACTAAGGTATTCATTTCTACAACTAAACATAATATAAATATTTTTGTGAAATGCCCTTAAGATTGATTAATTTTCACATATCTCTGTAATACATTCAATTCAGTTTGGTCTCTCAGTCATGTCTGATTCTTTGTGACCCCAGGGACTGCAGCATGCCAGGCTTCCTTGTCCATCACTGACTCCCAGGGCTTGCTCAAACTCATGTCCATTAAGTCAGTGATGCTATCCAATGGAAATGCCCTGGCTATTGTAAATACAGTTCTTCAATGAACATTGGGGTTCATGTATCTTTCTCAATTATGGTTTTCTTTGGATGCATGTCTAAAAGTGGGATTGCTGGACCAGAAGCTCTATTTTTAGGTTTTTTAAGGAGCTTGAATACTGTTCTCTATAGTGGCTGTACCAATTTACATTCCCACCAACAGTGTAAGAGGGTTCCCTTTTTTACACATCTACTCCAGCATTTATTTGCAGATTTTTTTGATGATGGTCCTTCTGACCAGTGTGAGATGATACCTCATTGTGGTTTTGATTAGCATTTCTGTAATAATTGAGCATCTTTTCACATGCTCATGAAAAGATGCTCAATTATTATGATGTTGATGCATCAGTTATTGTGATGTTGAACATTTTCATGTGCTCTTTAGCCATCTGTATGTATTCTTTTGAGAAATATCTGTTTAGATCTTCCACCCATGCACCTACGGTCACTTAGTCTGTAACAAAAGAGGCAAGAATATACAGTCTCTTCAATAAGTAGTTTTATGAAAATTGAGTAGATACATATAAAATAATGAAATCAGAACATTCTCTAACATCATACACAAAAATCAACTCAAAATGGATTAAAGACCAAAATGTAAGGCCAGATACTATAAAACTATTAGAGGAAAGCATAGGCAGATCATTCTTTGACATAAATCGAACAAGACATTTTTTTTCTTTTTTGATCTGTTTCTCAGAGTAGTGGAAATAAAAATGAAAATAAACAAATGAGACCTAATTAAGCTTAAAGACTGTTGCCCAGCAAAGGAAACTGTAAACAGAACAGAAAGACAACTCTTAGAAAGGGAGAAAATATTTGCAAATGAAGAAAGTGATGAGGGATTAAGCTCCAAAATATACAAATAGCTCATGCAGATAAATACCAAAACCAACAAATAAGCCCTATCCCCTTCTTTTAAATTAACCTAGGTCTCTCCTTCTTCATGAGGACATTCCTAATACAGCTGATATATGCATATATATCAGATTATAGGAAAGAAGGTGTGTGTACACATATACACACCCTATAACATGATTCTCTTTATTCCTTATTTACTTTTATCAGAATATAAAGTCTACAAAGTGCTTCTAATAATCTTTCAGCTTTTGAACTACAGGAAATATGTTCATATTTTCTATTTGTTTCTGTTATGACAGATACAGTGATTTGATTCTTGGCTAATATTTGTTTATTAGTAGATTGGTCCAAATTACTTCTCTTCAGGGATGGAAAATTAGGGCACATTTCCCCCTGCTGTGTTTATTATATGTCTATCTTTAAAATACTCACAAAAAGAGCAAGAGAAAAGGAAGTTTGTTTATATTCTCCAATAAGGTATTATTTTAATTAACATGCTATTGTTCCCAGTGTCAGCTGTGGGTTCCTGAGCTCCAAGGGAAAGAATTCACTCCAGGATCAAAGGAACACAGTCCCAAAGGTCTTTGTAGCAGTGATATAACTTTAAAGTCAGAAAGTAAAAAGAGAGCTTCTGGAACAGACATGAGAAGGTGGTAGGGAGAGACCCACATGTGGTCTTTAAGACATCTTATTATATACTGTTTGACCTGTTACTAAAAATAGCTTTTTTCATAGGCTGGGACAGTTAACATTAGGTCAGTGTGTTTCCCTTAGATCTTGTAATGAAGGCTGGTCTCCTTACGACATCAAGGAGCCTGTTCCTATGGCTCCTTTATTATCAATTAACCAATTTCCCAGCTCTCACTTCTGTTGTGGATAACAGGCCATAAATTCCAAAATATAGGTAACTATGTGATACCCTTTTCATACTGTTCATACTGTTCATGGGGTTCTCAAGGCAAGAATACTGAAGCGGTTTGCCATTCCCTTCCTCCAGTGGACCACATTCTGTCAGACCTCATTCTGGTTTTAGAAAAGGCAGAGGAACCAGAGATCAAACTGCCAACATCCACTGGATCATGGAAAAAGCAAGAGAGTTCCAGAAAAACATCTATTTCTGCGTTATTGACTATGCCAAAGCCTTTGACTCTGTGGATCACAATAAACTATGGAAAATTCTGAAAGAGATGGGAATACCAGACCACCTGACCTGCCTCTTGAGAAATCTGTATGCAGATCAGGAGGCAACAATTAGAACTGGACATGGAACAACAGACTCGTTCCAAGTAGGAAAAGGAGTACGTCAAGGCTGTATATTGTCACCCTGCTTATTTAACTTATATGTTAAATATAACATATAACTTATATGTTATATGCAAGTCTGAGTGAACTCCGGGAGTTGGTGATGGACAGGGAGGCCTGGCATGCTACGATTCATGGGGTTGCAAAGAGTCGGACACGACTGAGCGACTGGACTGACTGACGTGCCGCCCGTAGCAGTGGGATGGGGCCCATGGACGCCCTATCCACCTGCCTAAACAGCGCTACACTAGCGTCGTGAAGATGTTCGCGCTTTCTCCTTGTGACAGTGCAAAGGCCTTGATTTATATTTCATCGCTCCATGTTTGTTAAATTAAGAATTTTAATAAACTATATGACTGCATTATTATATTTTATATGTATTGTCTTTGTCTCTATAGGAAGTATATTTTATATCTTTGTTCTTGAGTTAGCAAGACTTTTTTTTTCTAGTTTGACTATCATTTGAGTGAATATGTCTGCCTCTAACAAAGATCCTAAATAGATAATATTTAGATTTTCCTCCACCTGGTAACATAATCATAATAAACTTCAAACTTTGATCATGATCTTTATGTGCTAAAAACTATTGAAAACCAAGGGCTTTTTTTAATAGGTAAATATCTAAATTAAAAGCCTCAAACTAAATCATATTCACATGTGCCATATCCTTATTTTTCACTTAGTTTACGCATTTCCCAGATTAAAAATTTTTAATAGAGGATGGAAGGAGTCTTCTGTTTGGTCAATTAAAGGTAATGATTGAAAATATAAAAATGACCAACGTTGTTGAATGTTTTGATTAATGAAAAGCTTGGCTACTTATGAGGTCTGGATTATCTCCATTATTTGATTTTAAAGGCTCCAAAACAGTAATGTAAATTCACTTTGAAGATTATATGAGATAACTATAGCAGTGTGCTATTATTGAGGCTAACAGCCCACTTATGAGGTTATGTGGCTCATAAGGTTTTATAGTAATTGTTTAAAAAAGAATTATGTGATGTTATGAAAGATGCAATGTTCTTGAAGCATTCATTCTAGTGTTTCTGCTATTGTACACATGATATTTTTGGTGTGTTATAGGCAGTATGAGGATATTTGAGAGAATGATTGACATATTTTTTAAAATTTAGTAGTGACACTATATCAAAAGACTCCATTCTTCCAAATTAATTATTTTCTATTTAGTATGTATTATTGAATGCCTCCATTATGTCTTTTGACATTATGTCACTATTAAAAAAAAAATACTCTTGCCTGGAAAATCCCATGGGCTGAGGATCCTGGTAGGCTGCAGTCCATGGGGTTGCTAAGAATCAGACATGACTGAACGACTTCACTTTCACTTTTCACTTTCATGCATTGGAGAAAGAAATGGCAACCCACTCCAGTGTTCTTGCCTGGAAAATCCCAGGGACAGGGGAGCCTGGTGGGCTGCCGTCTATGGGGTCACACAGACTCAGACATGACTGAAGCGACTTAGCAGTTGCAGCATTGAATGCCTATGATATGTCTAAGTCCAATGGGACTGATGTTTTAGTCACTAAGTCAAGTTTGACTCTGCGATCCCGTGGACTTTGCATCTTGCTGGGCTCCTTGTGTTAGTTATTATGTTGTCCCTCAAAGAATGGTCTTTTCCCTCCCAAAATGCAATCACTATAATATTGTCCAAAGTACATATCCATTGACCTCACCTAAGAACTTCTGAATGGAATATCTGAGATCTGAGTTGAGAACTGGAGATTCACCTTTAAAAGAAATAATCCAGATGATTCCCTTGTCCTCCTACATTTGGGAATTATTTGGCTAAATGATTATAAGCATGAATCACTAGAATCTCATTAATTAGGTTGGAATACC
>SJYF01000299.1:11166985-11178470 GCA_006410515.1 Procapra przewalskii
TTGGAATACCAGATATTTTAATTATAACCATGCAATTTTTATGGTACAAATTAACCTCTCTGTCTCCATTTCCTTTCCATACTTAACCTCAGTAAAAGCAAAAAGAAAACAATGAAATCTAAATTGTGTTCCTTTTATGAAGATTAAGGAGAAAACACAGGGAAGTCTGTGTTAACTAGAGTTCCTAAAATATTTTGATAGGTATGAAGTCCTAGGAGTTTTGTTTAGCTAGAATATCATGGTAAGATAAGTATGTGTATGCTCTGCTTCTCAGTCATGTCTGAGATTGGGATTACTGTTTGTAATCCCGTAAACTGTAGCCCATCAAGTTCCTCTGTTCAAGGAATTTTCCAGGCAAAAATGCTGGAGCAGGTTGCTATTTCTTCCTCTAGGGGAATCCACCTGACCCAGGGATTGAATACACATCTCTTTGTCTCCTGCATTGGCGGGCCAATTCTTTACCACTGTGCCACCTGGGAGGCCCAACATAAATCTACCAATATTGTTTTATCTGGATTTAAACTGTAGCAGAATTTTAAAATTTAGAAAGAGTTCAGTGAGTTTTACCTCTTCAGTGGATGAAAAAGACACAAATGACTGCAGCCTAAAAAGCTAGAGGAAAAATATAAAAAAAAACTAAAGTACAATCGCATGCTGTCAGAAAATTATTTTCTAAAGGAGAGAAACAGATCGAGGCAAAGAGAAAACTATTTGTAGGGTCCATCTACTAATATCTTCTCTAGGCTTCGTTTTTTGTGTGCTTCCGGCAATCCCTTTTGCTCTGATAGCTTGGTTTCTGTTGTTGTTGTTTAAAGGCTACTGAATCTCATCATAGTGACACAGCCATGATATATTTGTGTGACGAATAACATCCTTCAGAGGGAAAAATTACACATGCATCGTAGAGTTTTAACCTTAATGTAATTACATAGCTATTCTTTTTCTCAATAGGGATGATAGTATATCTTTATTTTACTTTTTATAATTTCTCCCTTACTATTTTTTACCCCAATGTTTGCAAAGACTCAGGTGCTGTCCTCTTAATAGTGATGAATAAATGAAACGAAGATCTTCATTGTCATAAGTCTTACACTCCAGTAGCTGGTGATTAGGATAATACAGAGAATAAGTAAGTACACAGATAAGTAAATGGATAGGTAAGCAAAGAGATTACTTGTAGATGGCATAAATACTAAGAGCAAAATGAAAGAAGGTGACATATTGAAAGTAATGGTGGTAAGCTACTTTGGAGCCTCTGGAAATGATTCTGAATAGGTGATATTCTCAGAAGAATAGGTTACTTGAAGTTAGTAATGTAAAGGAATGGAAAATGGATTTGAGAAATAAAATACACCCTAAATTGGAAACAAGCTTGTTTTTTTGTGAAGGCCAAAGTAGCTAGAGCATAGTGAGTCAATCGTTCCAAGACCAGTCTCAGAGACAGGCATGTACTAGATCATGTGTGGTCTTGAAAAGACTCACAATAGAGTTGTCAATTATTTTTCAAGGATAAGTCATAGTCGTTGGAGAGTTTGAACAATGGAGTGACCTAATCTGATTCATGCTTTAGGAAGAAGAATCTGGATGCTGTATAATGGTGAATCCTAACGAGGCAAAAATTAATGTGAAGTTGCTATTAGAATACTATTGCAAGTGCTGTGCTTAGTCATTTAGTCATGATCAGCTCTGCAACCCTATGGACTTTAGGCAACCAGCCTACTCTGTCCGTGAAATTTTCCAGTCAAGAGTACTGGAGTGGGTTGCCCTTTCCTTCTCCGACTATTGCAATAGTCTAGGTGAAAGAGGACAGCATTATGGGTTTGGGTCTAAAAGATAAGTAATTGAACTACAGAAATATTTTGGAGGTGGAGATAAAGAGATTTACAGATGAATGGAGTGTGTCACATGAAGATAAGTGAGGCATCAACAATGATCTAGATTTTTGAAATAAGCAAATAGTTCAAGATGTGTGTGTGTGTGTGTGTGCGCGTGCACGTAACTAGTTGTGTCTGACTCTTTGCTCATGGACTGCAGTTAGCTGGGCTCTTCTGTCCATGGATTTTCCCAGGCAAGAATACTGGAGCGGATTGCCGTTTCCTTCTCCATGGTTCAAAATAGAATGCTATGTTTATTCGTATGAGGAAAACTTGAACCATTTTAAATCTGAAAAATTTGGAACTCAGTAGTTTGTTCCAGGAAAGAGATGAATTTGAATGTCATCTATGAATTGGTTGTAATAAAAGGTCATAAGTCTTGATAAGATTATTTAGAGGATGCCTAGAGGAAGAAAGCAGCTGGAGTAATATGATGTTTATATATCTGGTAGAAGAGGAGCCACAAAAGTGGACTTTAGAAAGACATTTATGAAGTAGAAAGAAAATCAGGTATCTTAGATATCCTTGAAGACAAGAATAGTGTATGTTTCAAGAAAGAACTGTGATCATTTATGTCAAATGCTGCTAAAAGTCAAGTAAAATTGAGTACGAGCTCTGGTGCTAGTGGGTCCCAGAATTGACTATTAGTTCTGGTCATTTATAACCTTGGAAAAAGTGTTTTCATTGGCATTTCAAGCAAAAGAGTCTTGTGGAAATAGGTTAGAGAGAGAATGGAAAGTTAGAAAAGGCACAAACAATAAAATTATCAAATCTTTTATGGAAGTTTTGCATGAAAGAAAAATATGAAAATGAGACAGTAACTGGAAAGAATGTGAGGACAGGTGATGATTTGTTTAAAGGAAGAATTTTAAGTCATGTTATATGCCAATCAGTATGACCCAGCAGAGAAAAAAACATGATTTATTCATTCAGGAGAGAAGAAAAGTAATTGAAGAAGCAATATCCTTGAAAGAAATTAATGGGAATGGAATTCAGGACACAGAGTGACTTTAAATGGGATAGAAGCAGGTAGGCTGTTGGAGTTGGTACAGCTCTTGTCCAGAGGCACATGGCAGAAGTAAGTCACTGACATAGTATGGGGAAATATGGACAAAAAAGGATCTTTGCCCTTAAAGAGCTTACAATCAAATAAATATCCATAATAATCTTTATTTTTATAGCATACTATCTTGGTTGATAATATTTTAAGCACAAATTTTACCTGCATTTGTTACCTAGCAAGATGTTAATTTTTTGTCCCTGCACTTAAATGATATAGAAGCATAGGCTTAAGTCTGTTCATTGGATCTGCCCATTGTCGCAGTCATATGTTTGCAAGCTGCTGGCATAGACTGACACTGGCTGTCTTTTTTTTTTTTTGATACTTAGATTTGAAATAGCTCAACTGGAGTTTCATCACCTCCATTAGCTTTGCTCGTGGTGATGCTTCCTAAGGCCCACTTGACTTCACATTCCAGGAAGTCTGGCTCTAGGTGAGTGATCACACCGTCATGGTTATCTGGGTCATGAAGATGTTTTTCGTATAGTTTTTCTGTGTACTTTTGCTACCTCTTCTTAATATCTTCTGCTTCTGTTAGGTCCCTACCATTTCTGTCCTTTATTGAGCCCATCTTTGCATGAAATGTTCTCTTGATATCTCTGATTTTCTTGAAAAGATCTCTAGTCTTTCCGATTCTATTGTTTTCCTCTATTTCTTTGCATTAATCACTGAGAAAGGCTTTCTTATATCTCCTTGCTATTCTTTGGAACCTTGCTATTCATTCAGATGGATATATCTTTCCTTTTCTCCTTTGCCTTTCATATCTTTTCTTTTCTCAGCTATTTGTAAGACCTCTTGACATCTACTATCTACTGTTTAATGGGCTAATAAGATAGCCAAGACAAAAGAGACTTTTTTTTCATTACATTTCACAGAAATGCAAAAGTTGTCCTGGTGAAGTCAGATAAGTTTATAGGCTGTGCCATAATCTGAGTGCTCACCACCAGACTCCCAAAATATCTCTGTTGAAATCCATCTTCTGTCCATCACCAACTCCTGAAGCTTGCTCAAACTCATGTATATCGAGTCAGTGATGCCATCCAACCATCTCATTCTCTATTTTCCCCTTCTCCTCCTGTCTTCAATCTTTTCCAGCATCAGGGTCTTTCCCAATGAGTCAGTTCTTCATGTCAGATGGCCAAAGTATTGGAGCTTCAGCTTCAGCATCAGTCCTTCCAAAGGAATATTCAGGACTGATTTCTTTTAGGATTGACTGATTTGATCTCCTTGCAATCCAAGGGACTCTCAAGAGTCTTCTGCAACACCACAGTTCAAAGGCATCAGTTCAAATTTAGGTGTAAAGTTAGGTTATTTGATGTTTCTCTTGTTTCTTGAGGTAGACTTGTATTGCTATAGGCTTACCTCTTAGCACTGCTTTTTCTGAATACTGTAGGTATGAGTCATCATTTTTCATTGTCATTTGTTTCTAGGTATTTTTTGATTTCTTCTTTGATTTCTTAAGTGACCGCTTGGTTATTTAGAAGTGTATTGTTTGCTCTCCATGTGTCTGTTTTTTCTGCAGACTTTTCCCCGGTGTTTGATATCAATTTTTATAGAACTGTGGTTGCTTGAAATGATTTGAAGTGAAGTGAAGTGAAGTTGCTCAGTCGTGTCCGACTCTTTGCGACCCCATGGACTGTAGCCTACCAGGCTCCTCCCTCCATGGGGTTCTCCAGGCAAGAGTACTGGAGTGGGTTACCATTTTCCTTCTCCAGGAGATCTTCCCGACCCAGGGATCGAACCCAGGTCTTCTGCATTCCAGGCAGATGTTTTAACCTCTAAGCCACCAGGGAAGCCCTGAAATGATTTCAGTATGTTTAAATTTACCAGGGCTTGATTTGTGACCCAAGATGTGATCAATCATTGAGAATGTTCCATATGCACTTGAGAAAAAAATCGAAATGTACTTTTCGAATAAAATGCCTTGAAATCAATTAGGTCCAGCTGGTCCAATGTATTATTTACAGTTTAGGTTTCCTTATTAATTTTCTGCCAGGGTAATCTGTCTATTGCTGTGAGTGGAGTATTGAAGTGTCCCCACCTTATTGTGTTCCTGTCAATTTCCTGTTTATAGCTGTTAGCTTTTGCCTTATGTATTGAGGTGCTCCTATGTTGGGTATGTATTTATTTATAATTGTTTCACCTTCTTGGATTGATCCTTTGACTGTTGTGTAGGGTCCTTCCTTGTCTCTTGTATCTGTCTTTATCTTAAAGTCTATTTTATCTTATATGAGTATTGCTACTCCTGTTTTTTTTTTGTTTTTTTTTTTTTTAGTTACAATGGAATATATTTTTCCATTCCCTCACTTTCAGTCTGAGTGTGTCCCTAGGTTGGAGGTGGATATCTTGTAGACAGCATAAACAGGGGTCACTTTGTTCTTTTTTTTTTTCATATCCAATCAGCCAATCTGTGTCTTGGTTGGAATATTTTATCCATTTACATTTAAGATAATTATTGATATGTATTATCCCTGGTGGCTCAGAGGTTAAAGCGTCTGCCTCTAGTACGGGAGACCTGGGTTCGATCCCTGGGTTGGGAAGATCCCCTGGAGAAGGAAATGGTAAGCCACTCCAGTATTCTTGACTGGAGAATCCCATGGACAGAGGAGCCTGGTGGGCTACAGTCCATGGGGTCGCAAAGAGTCGGACACGACTGAACGACTTAACTATTATCCTGTTATCATTTACTTTATTGCTTGAGGCTATTTTTATAGGAGTTTTCTTTCTCTTTGTTTCATGTCTAGAGAAGTTCCCGTAGCAATTGTTGTAAAGCTAGTTTGGTAGTGCTGAATTCTACTAACTTTTGCTTATCTGTAAAGCTTTTGATTTCTCTGTTGAATCTGAATAAGATCCTTGCTAGGTAGACCGATCTTGGTTGTAGTTTTTTCCTTTTATCCCTTTCATTATATCCTACCACTCTCTTCCAGCCTGCAGAATTTTTGCTGAAAGATCAGCTGTTAGCTTTATGGGGAACCTCATATATTATTTGTCGCTTTTGCCTCGCTGTTTTGTAACACTTTTTCTTTGTCATTACTTTTTGTTAATTTGATTAATATGTGTCTTGATGTGTTTCTTTTTGGGCTTATCCTATATAGGACTCTCTGGGTTTCCAGGACTAGGGTGGCTATTTACTTTCCCACGTTAGGGAAGTTGTCAATTATAATATCCTTAAATATTTTCTCATACTCTTTCTTTTTCTCTTCTTCCTCTGGGACCCCTATAATTTGAATGCTGGTGTGCATAATGCTGTCCCAGAAGTCTTTGAGTCTGTCCTCATTTCTTTTAATTTGTTTTTCTTTATTCCTCTTATTTCAGATTTTCTCACCATTCTATATTTCAAGTCATTTATCTGTTCTTCGGCTTCAGCTATTCTGTGATTGGTTCCCTCTAGTGCATTTGTAATCTCAGTTGTTGTTTTATTCATTGATGATTGTCTACTCTCTTTTTTTTTCCTTTAGGTCCTTATTAAAAATTTAGTGTATCTTCGCACCATTTATTTATCTGTGACTGCATTTTATTTCAAAATTTTGGATATTCTTTACTATCATTACTCTGAATTCTTTTTCAGGTTGAGTGACTATTTCCTTTGGATTTGTTTTTTCTTGTGGGTTTTTTTTTTTATACCATGTTTCCTCATCTGCTGCATGTTTCTCTGTCTTTTCACTTCACTTAATTTACTGTGTTTGGGGTCTCTTTTCTGCAGGTTGGAAGGTCATTGCTCCTCTCATTTGTGGATCTGCCCCCCGTGGGTGTGTTGGACCGGTGCCTTGTGGAGCTTTGCCGACTGGAGACATCCACCCGCGTCCTGTTGGATGGAACTGGATCTTGTCTCTCTGAAGGGCAATGTCATGTCCAGTAGTGTGTTTTTGTGTGTCTATGGCCTTAGTATGGCTTTGGATAGCCTGTCTATTAATGGGCAGTATTTTGTTCCTTACTTGCTGAAGAGGGATTTAAGCCACTGTACCTGCAGCTGCAGGAGATTTCCCCTTCTCTCCCCTGCTTACCCAACCCCTGGTGTTCCTCTTTGGTTTGGGACCTTCCTCTGCTTGTAGGCTGCTTTATGGTGTCTGTTCTCTACCCAGAGTGAAGGGGTGAAAGTAGCAGCTTATTGGGGCTCACTTGCTCAGTTGGTCTGGGGAGAGGGAAGGGTATGGCAGACACAACTGGGGTGTGTGGGAAGAGCCCACCACAGGTGAGACCTGTGAAGAGTTGCCCCAGTCTGAGGCAGGTTTTGCCCTTCCCCGGGGTCGGGGGGGTTGGCCCTGGATGTTGGGTCTGTCTATGGAGCCCAGCAGCGCAGGCTCTCAGAAAAGTAAGGGCCGTGATCCATGCCCTTTCACAGTTTGGGGGCAGCTGCAACTCCTGGGTTTGAGACCACAGCAGGCTGATACCTCCGCCACCTCAGGCACCCACACTGGCCCTGGTACCCAGGTGGCCCGTGTCCCCCTCTCTGGTACTGCACACTGCACCTGTGCCAGCTTTTTAACCACGAGTCTTAGAACACAGCTGGCTTGTCCCACCTGTGGCCCTCGTGAAGGCGGAGTCCTGCCCTCTGCAAGCACGCAGAGATAGAGTGTTTCAGCAGCAGTGATCTCTTGCCCTGCTGGTGGGCCTAGGCTTTTTCCTGAATTCCCTCTTCCCTTCTGCACTAGCCTCCTCAGAGTATCTTCGTGGCCGTCAGCCCTGGTCCTGTCCCTCCGGTCCAACCCCTAAAGCCTGAGCCTGAGCACCCAGCCCATCACTTGCCGCGGTGGGTGAGTGAGACACTTTCTGGCCGGGAGGTGCTGTTCGGCAATGATCTCTGTGGCTAATTCTCTCCATTTTGCCTTCCAAGCACCTGTTGCTCTGTTCCCTTCTGAGGTTGGAATCTCTCCCCAGACTGCCTGTGAGGGGTTTTTAAGTGTGTGGGAACTTTTCCTTCCTCACAGCTCCCTCCCCGGGGTGCAGGTCTCAGCCCACGTCCATTGTATCTTTTTTATCTTTGTCTTTGCCCTGCCTCATTCTGAGGAGACTGGCTTGCCTTTTGTGAAAGCCTGGGGTCTTCTCTCAGGGTTCAGAAGGTGTTCTGTAGGAGTTGTTCTGCATGAAGATGAATTTTTGATGTATTTATGAGGAGGGAGGTAATCTCTCCATCTTATTCCTCCACCATCTTGAAACTCTCCTCAACCTGCTGAAATTTTTATCTAACTTTCAATATTTGTTCTCTTAATGTTAGATGGTGTCTGGATATCCAAATTGAAAAAAAAGTTCTGTTTCTTAAGTTGTCCATTAATAGGCAAAAAATTCACACAAAAAAATAGCCAAACTTGTGAAATTAAATTTGAACAAAGGATAAATTAGGGCAGGATTTAGGAATTTTCCCAAGTCTATTTCTTAAAGTTTTATGTTAGGAGCAGATTTTTGATAAGTAGAAGAAATCTTAGAGAGTATTTTTCAGTAAATATAACACTGTAACTCATATTTCAAAATATCTAACTCATTCAACAGAAGGGAAGAATGTGTATACTTAACATATTTGAATAATCAGATTTAATATTTCCTATTTGTAAATGAGCTTAATAATTTTAATTCTTCCAGATCTGTGAAACAACCCAAGGCAATATTCTGCTCTGCCTCTGTGATTTACTGAGATACAGGAAGCAGATTCAACCTAATCACATTACTGCTTTTGCCATGTTTTACATGCATTTTCTTGACTCTCCTGACTTCCCTGGTGGCTCAGACATAAAGGGTCTGCCTGCAATGCGGGAAACCCGGGGATCCAACCTAGGAGATCCCCTGGAGAAGGCAATGGCAGCCCACTCCAGTACTCCTGCCTGGAAAATCCCATGGACGGAGGAGCCTGGTAGACTACAGTCCATGGAATCGCAAAGAGTTGGACACGACTGAGTGACTTCACTTTCTTTCCTGATATTCTGCCCAAGGCCTTAAAAGCAGCTAGAAATGCTGCACTTTCCTGCAGCCAACTGAGGATAAAATCTCTTCCAATATTGCAGTTCTATTTCACAAACAGGTGTGATAACTGCACAGATAAAAGACAGCATTCTCCACTAAAATCTGAACCAGGCAATCACACAGCACTTTCTACTTGAGACTGGCAAACAAGCCGGAGTTTTGTTTCCACAGAAGCACATGATGATATCTGTTTGGCTAGTATAAAAAGCCATGCCCTTTTCTATTAGTCTGAGGAAGCAAAATACTGCTTGAACTGACTATAGCCACTTGGGGAAGATCAAAATGTTTCACGTCAACTGTTTTAAACTGAAAGTTCCAGTACAAGGAAATCTCCTAGTTCAGACCAAAAATTCATCCTTGAAATATCTGAAGATAAATATTTACTCTCTTAAAAACTACGAGATAAAGTGGTACAATGTGCTCTATTAAAATTAAATCAATTAGCACTTCACACAACGCGTGTGCACAGGCTGGGCACTGACAATCAGCCGTGAAGTGGGGCTTGCCTATGACAGTTCCAAGAACACAGCAAGCGACTGATTAAAGTGAGCAGATGATGTGACACATCATCTGTGGTCACATTCTGCTTGGGATAGTTCATATATTTTCAATGGAAGCAGTAAATAAGACAACGGAGGTGATAGTTTTCCTTGAGGCAGAAAAGAAGGTAATCAACCAAGCTACAGTTGTAGCTTAAATCTGATAGCAAAGGATTCATGGAAAAGTGCTGACTTTGGCATTCTATATGAAAAGACCATCCAGGATTGAAATATGCTAGAAAGATAATTCTTACTTGGAAGACTTACGATTAAAATTTTAATTTGTTTTAATATTTGTCCAATTAAATCAGTTAGAGGCATTTGGCTGAAAGTCAACCTTTACATTAGGGAGCAATATTTTTAAAAGGTTTTGGCCAGAAATGATGACACCAATGTTTTATTTGGATGAGAGGGAAAAAATAGAGAAGGAAAAGATGGAGAAAGATAAATGTACAAAAATTGAGTTTTCCTTCCCAAAACAATGTTTCAATTCGTTTATCAATCTCCTGGTCCCTTAAAATCCTTTTATAGGAGTCAGGATTGTTGCTCATTCATTCAACAAATACGTATTCTGTCCTTACTTTGCAAAGCTGTTAGTGATGAAGCCCTAAGGGAGACAAAAATCCCAAGCCTCCAGGAGTTTACATTCTAGGCTTAAGCTGTATGAACAAATAGCTTCATAACTATACTGAGAAATATTTCATCTTCTTTGATCAGAATAACCCAGCAGAAAGCAGAATACAACATCTTATCAAGTATTACAGTTTTTTCTCTTTACAATACATATTCTTCATTTCTTCCTTGATTTTCCAATGTCCTATATTTTTTTCTCTTCATTTATCATTTTGCTTTTTATTTTACATAAAGAATGGAAATCATTCCAAAAATGTCCAATCATCTCATTATCAAATATGCAACCCACTTGTGCCTGCCAGTAACTTATTTACTGAAGAAATGGGGGATATTTTCTTTCTCTTGGCAATGGTCACCTTGATTTTTCTTTATGGTTTTATCTCTTTGGTGATTTTCTCTGTTCTTGCATCATTATCCTCTCTCTCTCTCTCTGTCTCTTTCTGTCTCTCTCTTTCCCCTAAATGGCTTTCATATGCCAGAGGTCATTCCTTCACAACATGTTTCACATCATGACACACATATAAAGTTATAATAATCGTGAATCACACTGGAGAAAACCAGTGAGAGTGCCCAGTTACTGAGACAAGTGGCTCCTCGTTTCTTAGGTCATATGATTCTAGTCAAAGCTATGATGTTTCCAGTGGTCATGTATGGATGTGAGAGTTGGACCATAAAGAAAGCTGAGTGCAGAACTGATGCTTTTGAACTGTGGTGTTGGAGAAGACTCTTAAGAGACCCTTGGACTGCAAGGAGATCCAACTAGTCCACTCTAAAGGAAATCAGTCCTGGGTGTTTATTGGAAGGACTGATGCTAAAGCTGAAACTCCGATACTTTGGTCACTTGCTGTGAAGAACTAACTTGTTGGAAAAGACCCTGATGCTGGGAAAGATTGAAGGCAGGAGGAGAAGGGGATGACAGAGAATGAGATAGTAGGATGACATCACTGACTTGATAGACATGAGTCTGAGCAAGCTCTGGGAGTTGGTGATGAACAGGGAGGCCTAGCGTGCTGCAGTCCATGGGGTCACAGAGAGTTGGACATGACTGAGCGACTGAACTCAACTGATGTGTTACAGGCAAAATGGTGGGCCTGGGCACTTATGTAGGAATATTTACATATAAAGATGCAATGTCTTTTATTTTATAATCAAAGAAGCAAATAAAACCTTCTTTTACCCCATATGGCCTATTCAGTTCCTGTTTCTGTGCACACTTTTCCTAAGCATTTCCTTATCTCTCACTCTTCAAAACACTGTAGTCAATTTGCCTTCTCTGTGACTGCCATTGTCAAAATCAACAAATCTATTGCGTATTTCTCTGCCTTTAATTTGAAAGTTTCCTTCTTTAAACTCTATTTTTCTTCACTTTCATGACTGATTTTAAAATCTCCTGTTTTTTTTTTTTTTTTTTTTCCTGGGCCATT
>SJYF01000299.1:11183303-11196552 GCA_006410515.1 Procapra przewalskii
CTGTGGTGTTGGAGAAGACTCTTGAGAGTCCCTTGGACTGCAAGGAGATCCAACCAGTCCATTCTGAAGGAGATCAACCCTGGGATTTCTTTGGAAGGAATGATGCTAACACTGTAACTCCAGTACTTTGGCCACCTCATGCGAAGAGTTGATTCATTGTAAAAGACTCTGATGCTGGGAGGGATTGGGGGCAGGAGGAGAAGGGGACGACAGAGGATGAGATGGCTGGATGGTATCACGGACTCGATGGACGTGAGTCTGAGTGAACTCCGGGAGATGATGATGAACAGGGAGGCCTAGCGTGCTGTGATTCATGGGGTTGCAAAGAGTCGAACACGACTGAGCGACTGAACTGAACTGAACGGAGCCATCCAAGTTCTGTGAAGTAAGTCAAGTCAGATTTTTGCTCCTCTGTTTCTTACAAAATCTGACACAATTGACAACAGTTAAATCATAAGAGCAAATGAATCTCATCGTTACAACAAGTGAAAGAGGTCAAATGTTTTCCACAGATACCTGCAAGAATATTACAAAGAATGTATATAGGCCTTAGCCATACTGCATTTTCACAAGTTTTCAATATTTGTCCAACT
This sequence comes from Procapra przewalskii, assembly GCA_006410515.1. Classification (NCBI taxonomy): domain Eukaryota; kingdom Metazoa; phylum Chordata; class Mammalia; order Artiodactyla; family Bovidae; genus Procapra; species Procapra przewalskii. Next base: position 11,183,897 of record SJYF01000299.1, read on the forward strand.
TTTCCCATTTCTATTATACATGCATTTTTATTACTAATATATCTTACCAGATTCTTCTTCAGGTTTTACTGAATTTATAGTTACTCAGCTCCTTTGAAAGCATTCTTTCTTGTACACAGAGAATATTCACATTAATAGACTTTTCAACCATTTCAAACATGGCATTGACTCAAATAGCAACTTGTGAGCAGTATCAATATCTGATGACTTATCAAGAACTACAGAAAAATACTTGAAATCAACTGGCATGTTTTTTTTTTTTCTCAACTGACTATTGCTATTTTACTCAAATTCTCAAATCTCTGAACAATTGTTCTCACTCAAAAGCTGTTAGTCCTAACCAAGTTCATTTTTTCTGAGTACTTTGGTCACTTGCTATGCTTAGTCGCTCAATCGTGTCCAACTGTTTGCAACCCCATGGACCCCAGAGGAGCCCGCCAGGCTCTGTCTGTGGGGATTCTCCATGCAAGAATATTGAAATGGGTTGCCATGCCCTCCTCCAGGGAACCTTCCTAACTCAGGGATGGAACCCAGGTGTTCTGCATTACAGATGGATCCTTTGCCATCTGAGCCACCAGGGAAGCATCAGACACAATTGAATAAAATGGGGTTCTTTGGTTTACGAATGAGTCATTCAGAAACTATAGTTCCAGCCTTGTTTTCAGTTTTATTTTTGTGAAGAAATTCTGGCATTTTAAAATATCCCATTTAAAATTTTCATAATTTTTCATTCTCTTCTGTAAGTTAAGAATATTGTCATGTGAGCTTATGCTGACATCAACGTGCATATCAATATATATTCTATTCTTTTAATACAGTTATATTTGAATAATAAACACAATATTTCACAACTAATTCTATAATAAAATAAACTGTAACCTGTTCTATTTTAAAAGGATAACAAGATGCATATGCACTTGGAGTAAATGAGTAATTCTTAGCTTGAGGCCCGTATAGAAACAGGTAGCAAGCTGAATTTGGTCTGGAGCGCATGTTTGCTGATCTGGTCAATTTGGGCTATATCAATAGGCTTTCTTACCCACTGACTCCTGGTTGGGTTTGTCAGTGGTAATACTGCCAAAGGATTGATAAAATGGGGAAGAGTATCTTTCAGGTATTTATTCCCTTGTCACTGGCCCTCTCTGTGGGATTATTGCATGTTGCTTGCATACACCAACTGAAGTTTTAAGGCTTCGTTCTTCCACTTGAAGGTTTTAATTCTTATCAGGTAGCCTTCTACATGCAGATCTCTCTGTTTCTAGGTTCTCATAACTGTTTCATTTGTTTTTTCACGTTTAGGAGTAGTAAAGGGATTCCAGCATTACCAGCCCTGGCCTTATGGTTTCCTATACTGTGACTTTATAAATGGTTAACCAAATTACCTTAATTTGTCCAGGATGTTTTCTACTGGGACCCTAACTACTCCAGACACTAATACTAATTTTTCAGAGTTAATGTATTATGACTACATCATTCCGAATATTCTAGGTGCTTTCTAAGTGCAACTGAGCTTGCACCTCCTTTCTTTCCTGGTATACCTTCCTATTGTAAAAACTTGTGTGGAGGATAGAAGAGTCTGACAAGAGAATCGAAGCCAGAGTGAAGTGAGGGACAAAAAATAATTCTTATTCTGAGTGTTGACTCCAAAGTCTTGCAGGCAAATTGCCTTTCAATTTTCTCTAGTTATTTCTGGGGTTGAAAATGTTCTCTAGCTAATGGTCTTTATAAAACCTCTCTTAAATTATCACTCAAATACCTAGAAAAAAGGGTCTTCCCTGGTGGCTCAGTGATAAAGAATCTGCGGGCTAACGCAGGAGATGTGGGTTCAGTCCCTGATCAGGAAGATCCCCTGCAGAAGGAAATGGCAGCCCATGCCAATATTCTTGCCTGGGAAATTTCATGGATAGAGGAGCCTATGGGCTACAGGCCATACGGCTGCTAAAGAGTCAGATATGAGTTAGCAACTAAATAACTCAGAAAACAGAATAAATATGGAAACTCTCAACACCATACACTTAAGAATGCTTCATATGCTATTGCCAGAGTCAGAGAAATATTCATCACTTATAACACAGATGGAATTGAATTGAAAAATAAATCTGAGTTTCTCATAAGTATTAGGTACACAACTGCCGGTCTGACTGAAGATAGAAAGGCCCTCTGCTTTTCTCTCTATCTGCCTCTTGGTACATAAATACATTTTCTTAACTACTTGGGACACAGTCATATCTGGAAAGTATGTTGGTTTTGAGACTACTCCTCATCTCATTAAATTATTAATTAGAGTGTAAAAAAAGCACAACTAAGGCAAATTGCCTTCTGATTAAAAAAATTATGAATTCAGAAAACGTCCCTTGAACATTTACCATATGCCTGTCTCAATATTAGGTGTTGAGAGAATAAGATTGTGATCTCTCAAAGAGCCTATAGTTTGTTGTGAAAATAAAATGACTAGAATTTAGGACAAGATGCCTCATGGGAGCATAGAGTTTAGGTCAGAGAACTTCTCCTGAAGGAAACAATATCTAAAAAGGATGTATGAAGGGTTATTAATGTAAAGTTATATGGGTTATTAATATAAGGTGATTTGCAATAGAAGAGCATATGCATAGTTCTGAAAGAAATAAAATTTCTAAAATAAAACACTAAGAGACAATATATGAATGTAATTTAGAAGAATTCTTTGTCAGATAAAAAACAAGTCCATACTTCAGTTTTGTTTAAGTAAAAGAGATGTTATTTGATATGTTTGTTTCAAGAGGACAGAAATGGGACTCTGGAAAAGGAAAGCTTACTGTTGCAATTGGGGAACATTGGTACCATGGGTCCTTCAAGATTCTCAAGGGTTAGGCGAAAGAGTTTTTCTTTATAGGGAGGAGTAAACAAGACTGGATAAAACCAGATTTTGGGAAGTGAGATGGAAGTTGGCATGATTAGAGTAGATCAGAGACTGTTTTACCCTGATACCAGATTGTACTTCAGAGAGGCCTCAAGGCAGTACTGCAACACTGATTCAGACCAAGTCAGAGTTCAGGGTCCTGGGAGAAGTAGCGAAGCTTAAGGCAATATTTGCTAATAAGCATGTTGTCCCTGTTGATCAGGGGGCAAATTGTTCAGTGACTCATTTATGAAAAAAGAATGGAACTTGGACAGTTTATGTGTGACCTGGTCGTAGGTTTAAAAAAAGTGGCGCATCCTTGAGCCTTATCTAAGTCATAGCCAAAGACTGGTTCCATGCGACAAGATGTTTATGAGAGGGAGGCAAGTTCTAGGACAGGAGAACCTTGAACTCACCTCCTTTCATTAACACACCAAAATCACAACTAACTGCTGAACAACCATTGATGAGAAAGACTGGAATCCACCAGAGAAAAAGATATCCTACATCCAAAGACATAAAGGAGAAACCAAGAAACAGTAGGGGGGTGCCTATGTGGTATATACGCAAACCCTGTGCCAGCCAGATGGGCGCCCACAGAATGGTGGATCGTTATATCACAGAACTTCTCCCACAGGAGTGAGACCTCTCAGCCCCACACTGGGCTACCCAGTCAAAGAGCTCTGTATCAGGAGAAGGAGGCTTCAGAACATTTAGCTTTGAAAGGCAGTAGGACTTGATTGGAGGAATGCAATAAGACTAGGGTTAATCTAGAGAGAGGGCACACGCAAGGTCTCACGCACACCAAAACTCAGGGCAAACACAATTACGCCACGGGAGCTTGGGCCAGACCTACTTGCTGGACTTGAAGGACTTCCTCAGGGGGCAGGAAGCAGCTTTGGTTCACTCTGGAAACCTAGACACTAGTAGTGGAGATATTGGGAAATATTCAACTACATGAACTCTCCTGAGTCAGACATCTTGCTTGGGTCATTGGTACCAAGACCTGGTTCCACTCAATAGCTTTTAACCACCAGTGCTGGGAAGCCTCAGGCCAAACAGTCAACAAGTTGGGACACAGCCCTACCCATTAGCAGACAGGCTGGCTAAAGACTTCCTCAACTCACAGTCATATCTAGACAGGCCCCTTGGCATTGCCTTGCCCATCAGAGGGCCAAGACTCAGTTTTACCCACAACTGGGTAGGCAATTATCCCTCTCTCCAGGAATTTACTTGGGCTCTAAAATTATTGCAGTGGTGACTGCAGCCATGAAATTAAAGATGCTTGCTTCTTGGAAGAAAAGCTAAAACAAACCTAGACAGTGTATTAAAAAGCAAAGACATCTCTGCCAACAGAGGTTTCTATAGTCAAAGCTATAGCTTTCCAGTGGTCATGGACAGATGTTAGAGTTGGACCTTAAAGAAGGTTGAACACCAAAGAACTGATATTATTTTTATTATGTTAGAGAAAGGACTTCCCCAGTGACTCAGCTATAAAGAATTTGCTTGCAATGCAGGAGACACAGGGTGGATCCTTGGGTTGGGGAAATCCCCTTAAGAGGGCATAGCAACTCACTCCAGTATTCTTGTCTAGAGAATCTCATGGACAGAGGAGCCTGGTGAGTTATAGTCCATAGGGTTGCAAAGAGTCAGACATGACTGAAGCAACTGAGTATGCATACATGCTTGCTGGAGATGACTCTCGAGAATCTTTTGGACTGCAAGATCAAACCAGTAAATCCTAAAAGAAATCAACCTTGAATATTCATTGAAATGACTGATGTTAATGATGAAGCTCCAATACTTTGGTCACCTAATAAGATTGGAAAAGACTAATGATGGGAAAGACTGGAGGCAAAAGAAAAAGAGGGTAGCAGAGGATAAGAGGGTTAGATAGCATTGCCAACTCAGTGGGCCTGAATGTAAGCAAACTCTAGGAGATAGTGATGGACAGGGAAGCCTGGCATGCTGCAGTCCATGGGGTCCCAAAGAGTTAGACCCAACTTAGTGACTGAACAGCAAAAACAACCAGAAAGTCTCTAGACTAGCCTAATCCACCAGGGGCAGACACCAGAAGCAAGGGACCTATGACCCGGAGCCTGCAAAACTGAGTCCACAGACACAGGTTAGAACCTATCCTGGGACCAGCTGGTCCCTGGCTCTTGAGTGACAATAAGGGAACGTACTTCTGGGACACACAGGACATCCCCTACAGAGGGCCACTTCTGCAAGGTCAAGAAACATAGCATAGCTACTCCATACATAAATGTACAAAGAGAAATTTAAACAAAATGAGGCAACAAAGGAATATGTTGCAGATGAGGGACCAAGATAAAACCCCAGAAGAGCAACTAAGTGAAGTGGAGACTGCCAACCTGAGAAAGAGTTCCGCATAATGATTATAAAAATGATTTAAGAACTTGGGGAAAGTATGGATGCACAGAGCAAGAAATTACAATAAGTTTTTAGGCAAAAGTTAGGAAACAGAAAGAATAACCAAGCAGAGTTGAAGAATACAATAACTGAATTGAAAAATACACTGGTGAAGTCGCTCAGTCTTGTCCGACTCTTTGCGACCCCATAGACTGTAGCCTACCAGGCTCCTCCGTCCATGGGATTCTCCAGGCAAGAATACTGGAGTGGGTTGCCATTTCCTTCTTCAGGGGATCTTCCCAACCCAGGGACCGAACCCAGGTCTCTCACATTGGAGGCAGATGCTTTAACCTCTGAGCCACCAGGGAAGAAACACACTAGAAGGAATCAAAAGCAGAATAACTGAGATAGAAGAATGGATCAGTGAGTTGGAAGACAGAATGGTGAAAATCACAGCCATAGAACAGAATAAAGGAAAGATAAGCTTACAAACAAATGAGGGCAGTTTAAGTGACCTCTGGAACAGGGTTAAACACACCAACACTCATGTTTCAAGAGTTCCAAAAGGAGAAGAGAGAGAGAAAGACCTTGAGAAAAGATTTGAAGAGATAATATGCTGAAAATTTTCTTAACATGTAAAAGGAAGCAGTCACCCAAGCCCAGGAAGTGCAGTCTCATACAGGATAGACCCAGGAGGAACACTGTGAGACACATGTTAACCAAACTGGCATAAAGACAAAGAAAAATTTAAAAGCAATAAGGAAAAAGCAACAAATAACATAAAAGGGAATCCTCATAAAATTATCCATTGCTTTCTTTAGCAGAAATTCTGCAAGCTAGAAAGTAGTAGCGTGACCTATTTAAAGTAAAGAAAGGAAAAAACCTCCTACCAAGAATACTCTACCCAGCAAGGTTCTCATTCAGATCTGATGGAGAAATCAAAAGTTTTACAGAGAAGCAAAAGCTGAAACAATTCAGTACCATCAAACCAGCTTTACAACAAAAGCTAAAGGAACTCTAGGTGGAAAATAAAAGACCACAATTAGAAATGACAAAGTTACAAAATAGGAAATCTCACTAGTAAAGGCAAACATACAGTAAGGTAAGAAACGATCCACATGCAAATTTGATATGAAAACCAATAATTGTAAGAGGAGGAGGGTACAGGTGCAGAATATTTTAAATGCATTTGAAATTAAACGATTAATAATTTAGAACAAACCTGTATGTATATAGACTGCTCTATCAAAACAGCATGGTAACTACAAAACAAAAATCTAAAATAAATATGTACACAAAAGACAAAAGATTCCATGCGATAATAAAAAAGTCATCAACTCACAAGAAAAGAGAAAAAAGAGGAAAAGAAGAAAAAAAACTATAAAGCAAATCCAAAACAACTAGCAAAATGGCAATAAAAATATTGATTGATAACTACATGAAAGGATTGAATGTTCTAACCAAAAGATATACCCTGGCTGAATGGATACAAATTAATACCCATGTATTTGGTGTCTACGTGAGACCCACTTCAGATCTAGAGATACATACAGAATGAAAGTAAAGGGATGGAAAAGGTATTTTGTGCAAACGGAAATCAAAGGAAAGCTGGAGTAGCAATATGCATATCAGAGAAAATAAGCTTTAAAAAAAACCCACTGTTACAAAATAAAAAGGACACTACCTAACGATCAAGGGATAAACTCAAGAAGATATAACATTCATAAATACAATGTACCCAACAGAAGAGCACTTCAGAATATATAGGGCAAACTTAACAGGCATAAAAGGACAAGTTGAAAGTAACACAATAACAGTGGGGGATTTTAACACCCCACTTCCATCAACAAACACATTATCCAGATAGAAAATCAATAATAAAACCCAGACCTTATATAACACATTAAATTAGGTCAGATGAACTTAATTGACATTTGTAGAGCATACCATCTGAAATCAGCAGAATACACCCTTTTAGTGCACATGGAACATTCTCCAGGATAGATGATATATTGTGCCACAAAGGAATATGTCTTTCAAAATTGAGCTTATATCAAGTATTTTTACAAACACAATGCAATGAGGTTAGAAATCAGCTATAAGAAAAAAATGCAAAAGAAAATAAAAAAGAACATGTGGAGGATAAATCGTGCCACTAAAAAATGAATAAATCACTAATGAAATCAAAGAGGAAACCAAAAACCAAAACCTAGAAACAAATGAAAATTAAAACACAGTGATCCAGAAACTATGGGATGCCGTAAAAGCAATCCCTAGAAGGAAGTTTATAGAAATATAATTGTACCTCAAGAAATAAGAAAAACCTCAGACAACCAACCTAACCTTATACCTAAAACAATTAGATAGAGGATGGAAAAAACTGAAAATTAGTAGAATGAAAGAAATCAGAAAAACCAGAGCAAAAATAAATGAAATAGAGAAGAAGAAAACAATAGAAAAGAATAGTGAAACTAAAAGCTGGTTCTGTGAGAAAATAAGCAAAATTAATAAACCTTTAGCCAGACTCATCAAGAAAAAAAAAAGAGGGAATTCATCAATAAAATTAGAAATAAAAGGGGGGAAGTTATAAATGACCCCACAAAAATAAAAAAGATCCTAAGGGACTACTGTAAACAACTATGCTAATAAAATGGACAATCTAGAAGAAATGGAAAAATTCTTAGAAAGATACAATCTCCCAAAATTGAACCAGGGAAAAGTAGGAACTCTGAACAGAACAATCAAAGGTACTGAAATGGAAACTGATCAAAAAACTCACAACAAACACACACCCAGGATCAGACAGCTTCAAAGGTGAATTCCATCAAATATTTTGAGAAGAGTTAACATCTACTCTTCTGAAACGCTTCCCAAAATTACAGAGGAAGAAACACTCTCCAACTCATTCTGTAAGGCCCCCATCACCCTGACACCAAAACCAGACAAAGATCATGCAAAAAATATATGGGCCAGTATCACTGATGAACACAGATGCAAAAATCCTTGGCAAAATATGAGCAAACCAAATCCGACAATACAGTAAAATGATTAAACACCATGATCAACTGGAATTTATCCCAGGGATGCAAGGATTTTTCAATGTCCACAAATCAGTGTGATACACCACATTAACAAATTAAAGAATAAAGACCATTGATCATCTCAATAGATGCAGAAAAATCTCGACTAAATTCAACATCCATTTATGGTTAAAAAAAATATTCTCCAGAAAGTAGGCATAGAGGGAGCATACCTCAACACAATAAACATCATGTATGACAGACCCACAGCTAACATCACACTGAATGGTGAAAATTACTGAAAGCATCTCCTCTAAGATTAGGAACAAGACAAAGATGTCTACTTTCACCACGTTTATTCAAGATAGTTTTGGAGTTCAATTTAAAAAAAAAAGATATTTCTGAAACACAAAGCATTGAGGGTGGGGAAAGATTTATTTAACCATCTTTGCTTTCCAGGATCACAGCAGTCACCAAGGTAAATTCAACACTGTCACCTCATGTACTGTTTGGTCTCAGTTGTAGATTTCTCATGAACTTCGTCTGTATGACTGTCAGAGACTAATCCTTGAAGGAGAGAGATGACTCTACTTGAGATCATCAGAACCAAACAAATGTATTCCAGATGCTGAGAAACGAGCTGGTTGTTAAAAAGCTTACTCATGCACGACTTCTATTCCAAGTTGTGTTGTTGTCATCTGATTGATTTAAGGGCTTATGCCCTAGGTGTCAAATTACCTTCTCTCTCCAGGGATTTGACAGTGCTTTACATCTGGGGCCATAGCCCCTCAAATGCAAAGTGCTGCAAGCCCTTACTTTTCTTTCCTGCCCGGTGACTTTTTGAACTTTGAAGATTTAATGACTACGTGTGAGGTGATGGAGTCAAATCGAGAAACAATATTCTCATTACCTCAAAAAGACAGTACTTCCCTAGGATTACTTGTTGTTATTATTTTTTTTTACAGACTCTTCATTTTTAGACTCCACGACAGTTAGTGGCAAAGGGTCAGGTGACTTAATCCTCTCTCTCAGTTCTTGTATTTCAGTGAAGTGATACAAGGCAAGAACACTGTTTTTATCCAACTCTTGCCAGATTCTAACAATGGGTAGATTCTATTTCCCTCTCCTTAGCTGGACTTGGAGATTTATGTGGTTTTTTTCTTTTCTTTTCTTTTAATGTAGCTTTAGGAATTTTCATGAAAGAAGAGGGACCACTACAAATTTGCACTGGCCAGGAGCATTGCCAGTGAGTGAACAGCAGCAGCGAGATCATTCCCCACCTGCCTCTGTGGAGATCAAGCCCTGCGCTGCTGGGGCTGCTGACCTTCAACACGCTCTGAGTGGAATTCAGGGTGGAGAGTGAGACCCTCTGTGCTCAAGGAAAACTGGTGGGACAGGTCTTCAGATAGATATTTTCAGGAACTCACTTCATGATTCCGATCCTTGTATCCCTTCATATCTAGAAAAGCACTAAATCCCCTCATGGTGACATCAGCTCCTCGTGACTAGCAGAAAACCTTTCAGAAGTAAATTCTTGAATGCCCTGAACTCCCCCCTTCACCACAGTCTTCCATATCGACCTTCCCCCACTGCCTCTTTGGAGCAGTCTCTCAGAGCTATCGGAGGTGCTGTCTCCCACGCTGCAGTCTTTATTTTGCCCCACATAAAATTTAACTCACAACTCTCACACTCTGCATTCTTTGAGACAACAGTTTTAGGAAAGCTGCATGCCAAATGCTATTCTTAACCAAAAATCATAAACTAGGATCTTCTTTAAAAAGAAAATTTCTGCTTAAATCAATGAACAGGAAGGCAATTTAGATAACAGAATTTTGATATAGCTCAAAGCAATCTGTAATAAAATATGACAGATGAGTCTTAGAATTAGGCAACTAGCCTATGTCCACTAGCTTTACATGAAATAGTGTTTGGGCCAATGTGTGTGTGTGTGTGTGTGTGCGCGTGTGTGCGTGTGTATGCTCAGGTGCTCGGTCATGTTCAACTTTTTGCGACACCATGGGCTGTAGACTGCCAGGCTCCTCTGCCCATGGAATTTTCTAGGCAAAAATACTGAAGCAGGTTGCCATTTCCTTCTCTAGGGGATCTTCCTGACCCAAAGATCCAACCGGTGTGTCTTGTGTCTCCCGGATTGGCAGGCAGATTTTTTACCACTGTGCAGCATGGAAAGCCCCTAACGTAACTGAAGTTTAATAAATAACTACAGAATGTGAACTAATACATGTGAAAACTCGCCATCTTCTGAAAGCTTAAACAAAGGGAACTGACCGTGGCTTTAACATTCTCCTCAGAATAACCAAATTTTAGACAGGTTTCTTCCTCTGACTTGTCTTTTCTTAGAAATTTACATTAAAAGACTTAACTGTAAATTTTGCCCCAGCCTTGGAGATTTGTCTTCTTTTAGCCTTTCCCCAGTTTTACAGGCAAGCAAGTGGCAAAGATCTGGGGGCCATTCCCTTGAAACACAGTGACTGAGAAAATGGTGCCCTTATCCCTCCTAGTCTCTGGGGGAAGGTAGAAGCTTGACTTCTTTAAATGGCAAATAACGGACATCGACGGTCTCATCACATTGTCTCTCCCCAGTGTCCGCCGGTGATCTTGCCCTAGCTCAGCTCAGCGCTAAAACCTCTTCTAGCTTTTATTCCAACAGTTGAACTTAGGCTCTCTCTCTCCTCATGCAGGATTCCTAAAGTATGCCTTGCCTGTTTACCTTTGATAAAATTATTTAACAGAAGTAATAATTTTTATATTTGTCTTTTTTGTTTAGAAAATAGGCAGATTGTGTTTTCTAGGTAAATGTGCACTTGTTTCTCAGTTTGTAATTGAGTAATTACTGAAATTCATCCTTTCAATGACTGTTCCAAAACACTGTGTAGTTTAATAAATGTTTCTTTCAAGACAAAAGTAATGAAATTTGGTGAAAGGAGGGTCCATTCTTACAAGGAAAAACTAATGAGATAATATGTGAAAGACAGACATTTTATTTTATGAATATGAAAATTTCCCACTTTCTTTTTTCTTCTTTTTCTTCCTTTTTCTTTCATTTCTATCTTTCTTCTTTCCTTCTCTGTTTCTTTTTTATAGGTCTGTCTTTTCAGGTAATTACTGTAACTCAAAGGACACAATCTGCTTCCCAATCTGTTTAAATTATCATTTATAAAAGCAAAAATTCAGTGAACTTTCAGAAATTTCACACAATTCATAGCATTTACTCTAAACAAAATTTCTGCTAATTTNNNTTTCTGCTAAGTTTATAAAACCTCTTGATCACATTTAAGGAAAAATTTGTGTCATAACCTGTTTTTCCTGTTTTGTACTTTATTCAAAGAAGATGAGGAATGATCTTCAACATTTGGGAATCCAGAGGTCTATCAGAAAATACAGCAATTCATTTTGAGCTAATTCTAATTCATCCTCTGTCTCTCTTTTTTTAAAATATATTTTCCCCCCTTCTTGCTGTTATATTACTTTTTGTCCAGGTGAATGCGAACTCATGTCGTGTTCAGTTCAGTTCAGTTGCTCAGTCATGTCCAAATCTTTGTGACCCCATGAACCACAGCATGCCAGGCCTCTCTGCCCATCACCAACTCCTGGAGTCCACCCAAACCCATGTCCACTGAGTCGATAATGCCATCCAACCATCTCATTCTCTGTCATTCCCTTCTCCTCCTGCCCCCAATCCTTCCCAGCATCAGGGTTTTTTCCAGTGAGTCAGCTCTTCATATCAGGTGGCCAAAGTATTGGAGTTTCAGCTTCAGCATCAGTCCTTCCAGTGAACACTCAGGACTAATCTCCTTTGGGATAGATTGATTGGATCTCCTTGCAGTCCAAGGGACTCTTGAGAGTCTTCTCCAACAGCACAGTTCAAAAGCATCAATTCTTCGGTGCTCAGCTTTCTTTATAGTCCAACTCTCACATACATACATGACCACTGGAAAAACCATAGGCTTGACTAGACAGACCTTTGTTGGCAAAGTAATGTCTCTGCTTTTTAATATGTTGTATTACATGTAGTGTGCTGCTGCTGCTGCTGCTAAGTCGCTTCAGTTGTGTCCAACTCTGTGCGACACCATAGACGGCAGCCCACCAGGCTCCGCTGTCCCTAGGATTCTCCAGGCAAGAACACTGGTGTGGGTTGCCATTTCCTTCTCCAATGCATGAAAGTGAAAAGTGAAAGTGAAGTCGCTCAGTCGTGTCCAACCCTCAGCGACCCCATGGACTGCAGCCTACCAGACTCTTCCATTCATGGGATTTTCTGGGCAAGAGTACATATAGTGTAGGACATTGTTATTATTGTTAATGGCTGCCTCATCCAAAGACATATAGTAGTGATAATAAAACTTATCATATTTATTCTTTTTAAGGGC
>SJYF01000299.1:11197382-11219201 GCA_006410515.1 Procapra przewalskii
TATCATAGTAGGTACTTGTTAGAAGAGAAAATATTTGGACACTTTCCCAGCAACTGATTCAATGGATGTCCATTGAGTTGATGATGCCATCCAAGCCTCTCATCCTCTGTCGCCCCTTTCTCCTCCTAGTTGCCCCTAGTTTTCCTTATTTAACACAAATAATTCAACAATATTTCATTTCAGAAATGCTTATCAAACACCTGCAATGGATCTGAAGCTGAATTGAATTGTCTCATGAATATGTGCTGAGGTGGAATTGTATGCTTTAAGAAAGCTGATTATATGCATCCCTTCAAGTTTTTGCATTACATGTAACATTACATTGGCAGTTTGAAAGTGGCCATCATGGAATATTTGCAACATCATAAATCGAAGAGTTGACTCATTGGAAAAGACTCTGATGCTGGGAGGGATTGGGGGCAGGAGGAGAAGAGAATGACAGAGGATGAGACGGCTGGATGGCATCACTGACTCAATGGACATGGGTTTGGGTGAACTCCGGGAGTTGGTGATAGACAGGGAGTCCTGGCATGTTGCAATTCATAGGGTCGCAGAGTTGGACAGGACTGAGTGACTGAACTGAACTGAAGTGAATGGGGGAATGGTCTGATCACTTTATGGCAAATCGATGGGAAAATGGTGTAAACAGTGGCAGACTTTATTTTGAGGGGGCTCCAAAATCACTGCTGATGGTGACTGAAGCCATGAAATTAAAAGATGCTTGCTCCTTGGAAGGAAAGTTATAAGCAACCTAGACAGCATATTAAAAAGCAAAGACATTACTTTGCCAACAAATGTCTGTCTAGTCAAAGCTATGGTTTTCCCGGTAGTCATGTATGGATGTGAGAGTTGGGCTATAAAGTAAGCTGAGTGCCAAAGAATTGATGCTTTTGAACTGTGGTGTTGGAGAAGACTCTTGAGAGTCCCTTGGACTGCAAGGAGATTCAACCAGTCAATCCTAAAGGAAATCAGTCCTGAATATTCACTGAAAGGACTGATGCTGAAGCTGAAACTCCAATACCTTGGCCACCTGATGCGAAGAACTGACTCATTGGAAAAATCCCTGGTGCTGGGGAAGATTGAAGGCAGGAGGAGAAGGGGACGACAGAGGATGAGATGGTTGGATGGCATCACTGACTCAATGGACATGAATCTGAGTAAACTCTGGGAGTTGGTGATGGACAGGGAGGCCTGGCATGCTGCAGTCCATGGGGTTGCAAAGAGCTGGACAAAACTGAGTGACTGAACTGAACTGAATGAAAAGGGCAAATGTTAGATATCTGGGGTTTGGGGATTTTTCTGCCTAGGGAAACTGATTTACCTGTACACAAATTACTAAATGCCAAGATAGCATCCTTGCCCTCAAAGAGCTCAGAGGGAGTTAGCTGGAAAAGATAAACAAACCTGTAAATTTTCACACTGAAAAGATAATTCTGGTGCTAATATGGGGATGATTAGAACAACGGTGAGGCTAAAAACACATGAGGTGTTCAGGTGAGTGCTGGAGACTTAAGAAAAGAAAATGATATTGGGAATGTAAAGGTGTGCATAGAGTTTTGTAAGTTATTAACTTTGAAATAGTATGTTGGCCTTCCACTACCATCCATAACAATTGAACTGCAACAAGAACTGCCCCACTAGACCAATAATCTAAACAAAATATGTGAAACAGCAGCTTTCAGACACTGGACAACAGGCAGTATCTGAATTATTTTTCTGTCCTTAATTGGTGTCCATACTTTTATTGCTTCCTCTTTGTGTTAAATTTGAATTCTATATTGTTAGATTAATTTTTCTAAAAGTTCCCACCATGTCATTCTCTTGATCAAAAATAATGTTACTGAAAAAGAATACTATAATAACAATAAAGTTATAAAGATATTTTATTTTTTTGAGGTTGTGTCACAGGAATCAGCATCATATTTGCTATTACGTGAATACTTGTGCTCAGTCCTCACAAATTATGAGGTAGCTACTGTTGTTGTTTCCAATCAGTGGGTTAGGAGATTGAGGCAATGAGGAATTAAATAACTTGATCATGGTCTCAGAAAAAAGGGGTGCTGAAATTCAAACTCAGGAAATTTGTCTTTAGTAGTAATCTTATCTGGGCTGGATGAAGCATAAGCTGGAATCAAGATTGCTGGGAGAAATATCAACAACCTCAGACACACAGATGACACCACCCTTATGGCAGAAAGTAAAGAAGAACTAAAGAGCTTCTTGATGAAAGTGAAAGAGGAGAGTGAAAAAGTTGGCTTAAAACTCAGCATTCGGAAAACCAAGATCATGTGATCTGGTCCCATCACTTCATGGCAAATAGATGAGGAAACAGTGGAAACAGTGGCAGTCTTAATTTTGGGGGCTCCAAAATCACTGCAGATGGTGACTGTAGCCATGAAATTAAAAGATGCTTACTCCTTGGCAGGAAAGCTATGACCAACCTAGACAGCATATTAAAAAGAAGAGGCATTATTTTGCCAACAGAGGTCCGTCTAGTCAAGGCTATGGTTTTTCCAGTAGTCATATATGGATGTGAGAGTTAGACTATAAGGAAAGCTGAGCACTGAAGTACTGATGATTTTGAACTGTGGTGCTGGAGAAGACTCTTGAGAGTCCCTTGGACTGCAAGGAGATCCAACCAGTCAATCCTAAAAGAGATGAGTCCTGAGTGTTCACTGGAAGGACTGATGCTGAAGCTGAAACTCCAATACTTTGGCCACCTGATGTGAAGAGCTGAGTCACTGGAAAACACCCTGATGCTGGGAAAGATTGGGGGAGGGAGGAGAAGGGGACAACAGAGGATGAGATGGTTGGATGGCATCACCGACTCAATGGACATGGGTTTGGGTGGACTCCAGGAATTGATGATGGACAGGGAGGCCTGGTGTGCTGCAATTCATGGGGTTGCAAAGAGTTGGACACGACTGAGCAACTGAACCGAACTGAACTGTGAAAATATGGGTCAAAGACCTCAATAGTTCACCAAAGGTATATAGGTGGCAAAAAAGCATATAGATAGTTTATGTTACATGCCTTCAGGAAAAGGCAAATTAAAACAATAAGATGCTGAATACATCCATGGGGTCACAAAGAGTTAGACACGACTGAGTGACTGAACTGAACTGAGTAATTTTTATAATCAGAAAATCCACTTACATTTCAAGAAGATGCTTCTTTTTGCCTATTTCAAATTTCCCCATCTGTGGATCTCAATGTGTATTTCCTAAGTTATTCTTAACTATTTTTCTATGGTGGTGGTTCAGTCACTAAGTAGGGTCCGACTCTTGGGATCCTGTGAACTGTAGCCCATGAGGCTCCTCTGTCTATGGGATTCTCCAGGCAAGCACACTGGAGCGGGTTGCCATTTCCTTCTCCAGTGAAATTTCCCAGCCAGGAATGTAACCTGTGTCTTTTGCAGTGGCAGGCTGTCAGTCTCCAGCATTGCACGCAGTTTCTTTACCTCTGAGCCACCAGGAAAGCCCCAAAGTTCAGTTTTCTCCTTTGTGAAATATAGTACTCATCTCAGAGAACAGTATAAGAACTGAATGTGGTAATCACATGCTTAGCTGACATTAAATATTCTCTAAATATTAGCTCTTCGGCTCCTCCCTTTCCTCATTTCCCTCTTCTCTTTGTTCTTTTTTAACTTTTGTTATACCTATTATTATTATATTTTCATGTTAAACTAGGTAACACTTTTAGCTCTTTTATTTTACCTCAATCCATTGTGAGATTTTTGGGACATTTCTTATGTTCTCTTCCGTTTTATACCTTTGTATCCTTTTAATATTTTGTGACTAAATTTTACATATTTTATATTAACACGTGATTCCTTACAAAAGAGTACTTTGCCTCCAATATTGAAGCACAATGTCCATGCTTCACGCTAAGTTGCTTTGGTTCTTTCCTACTCTTTTCTATCCCGTGGACTGTAGCCCACCAGGCTACTTTGTCCATGAGATTCTCTAGGCAAGAATACTGGAGTGGGTTGCCATGCCCTCTTCCAGGGGATCTTGCTGATCCAGGGATCGAACCTGTGTCTCTTAGGTTTTCTGCATCTTCAGGTGGGTTCTTTTACCGCTAGCACCACCTGGGAAGCCCATCCATTAAATAGATTTACTTTGTGTCTACTGGGAAATGAATGGCATTTAAACTTATTAATTTTGAAGATGCATTAAAATTTTAAAGGTTAGATCTTTTGAATCAAACTCTAGGGTTATTACTTTTAACTTGATTAAATTTGCAGATATAAACAATAGAAACTCAGATATACTTTCTGAAAAAAGCAGGTATAAAGTGTATACAATCAAGATGAAATCCTATAAGGATAAAGAGAAGGTAATTAGGCTAAGAAGATAGGACATTGTGTATAAATGCAAATAAAGCATGCTTTGCTTTGTGCAAAGACCTACGAAAAAGTTAAAGGCATCATGGATTACAAATTACATATATCATTGCTATAGTTTCAAAAGAAAGAAAGGTATCAGGCTAAGTAAATTGCAATGAAACATGAAAATACTTATTTTGTTTTCCAAGTGTGGAAATCAGGATAATAATTAGCAACTTCCACTAGACTCAGGTATTATTATTTTTACCAATATTTAAAGAGTTCTTTTGATGTAAGAGTATATTCAATAATTAGTTGAAGTGTTTGGATTCACATTATTCAATGCACCACATCTATTTTTTTTTAATGTTAAGGGCTAGTATAAAAATAAATAACTCAGACCACAAGTAGTATAATATGTAGATAACTGTTGTGTGGTCTTAATGTTCTGGTTTCCATTTATTTCCTCTTTGATTTTTCGTCATCTCAGGCTGTTGCATACCTCCCCAAAGTTCCCTTTCTCTGTTTAGTCAAGTGCCTCGGTTACTGCATTGTATTACAGTTAATGTACCAAATGTTTTAAAATCAAGGTCTCTTATATAACTTCTATTTAACTTTAATATCTAGACAGTGAACTACATTTATATTGCTTGATTTCTACTTCTATGGCACAAATGTGCAGAAATAGTAGAAAAACAGCTAATGCTTGTAGACGGGCTTTGCAGTTAGAAAGCACTTTTGCGGGGGCTCTTTCTTTGATATTTTAAAACTACCCCATTTCTTCCCTTTTTAAAAATAACACTGAATCTCTAGGAGCTTTTTGAGTTGCTTAAGGAAATATAGCTGGTAAATGGCAGAGCAAGGAGTCAAACTGCATCTTCTGCAATCTGCAAAATTTCTGCAAAGTGACTTTCATCAGCACAATATCAGGACTTAATATACTTCTTTGCTTTTGGCAGGAGAAAAAAATCACTATAAAATTTAAATAAAATTCTTCCCTTCTCCTGAGAATACATGATGGCGATTTCTTTTACTCATTGATAAAAATTTCCAAATTCAGAAATACAGAGTCCTTGCTTTATGATGAAGGAAGCTTTGCTGTGTCTATACAACAATAAATTTAGGGAGCAAGGTTGACTATCTGGGGAATGCAGTCTCATGTAATAGCCGCAGTTTAGTTAGACTCATCAGGGAAAAGGTACTTACCTTAGACATCTACAGGTGTGATCCAGGAAATTTGATCAGGTTACCATGACTTGTGTGGCAGACCACAATTCAAGGGCATTGGCAAAAGCCCCAAAGCCAGTGAAATTGTAACAAGATTCATTAAGCAGACAATTTGGCGGAGCTATGACAACATCCTTGAGTTCTGCCTACCAAGAGAAGACCACCTGTCCATTTTCAGTTCAACATAGCTGGTGCTAAGTCTACGTAGTCCAGTAGACACCATCAGTTTTGGCCAATAGACCAAAGTTTAGTTTAGTTTAGACACCATCAAAGTTTAGTTCATTCAAGTGTGAGTGACCTATTCCCAGGAATTTAAGGAAACCTCTGTGAATCAAGACCCTTTATGAAGCCAGTTTCACTTTCGGAGGCCGAGGAGGAATAAACATTCTCCCAAAATTACAGCAGGCTTTTTTCCATATAAAACTACAATGCTGCTGGGGTTTAGCCTACTGTCTTCTTGGATATACAGTTTCCATTTAACAAGGGAGGCTTGTTGGCTCTTCTCGCCTTGTTTGTTGAGTTTGAATTGAGCCACCTCAAAATGAAAATACCGAATGGAAAGTCATAGCTCTATGATTCAGGTATTTAGTTACAATAACAGCTCTAGTGGCAAATCAGCAGCTACTCTGCAAAAGGAGCTCCCCTGGCCACCATGTCAGAGGAGACATGAAGGCAAAACTCAGAGAGATGCCACAGTGTGGTGGCCACTCTTCATTGTCAGAGGCTCCAGTGCCCAAATCCTCAACACTGGAAACTCAAATGGGATATTAGGGTTGTGTGACTCCAGGTACTAGCACTGTTTATTGGTTTAGTTCAGTTCAGTCACTCAGTTGTGTCTGACCCTTTATGATGCCTTGGACTGCAGCATGCCAGACCTCCCTGTCCGTCACCAACTCCCAGAGTTTACTCAAACTCATGTCCATTGAGTTGGTGATGCCACCCAACCATCTCACCCTCTGTCATCCCTTCTCCTCCCACCTTCAATCTTTCCCAGCATCATGGTCTTTTCTAATAAGTCAGTACTTCACATCAGGTGGCCAAAGTATTGGGAGTTTCAGCTTCAGCATCAGTCCTTTCAATGAATATTCAGGACTGATTTTCTTTAGGATGGAGTGGTTGGATATCTTTCAGTTCAAAGGATTCTCAAGAGTTTTCTCCAACAACACAGTGCAAAAACATCAATGCTCAGCTTTCTTTATAGTCCAGCTCTCACATCCATACATGACTACTGGAAAAGCCATAGCTTTGACTAGATGGACCTTTGTTGACAAAGTAATGTCTCTGATTTTTAATATGCTGTCTAGGTTTGTCAAAGCTTTTCTTCCAAGGAGCAAGCATGTTTTAATTTCATGGTTGCAGTTGCCTTCTACAGTGATTTTGGAAAGTTTTCGGAAGTGAAGTCACTCAGTTGTGTCCGACTCTTTGTGACCACTTGGACTGTAGCCCACCAGGATTCTCCAGGCAAGAATACTGGAATGGGTTGCCATTTCCTTCTCCAGAGGATCTTCCCAACTCAGGGATTGAACCTGGGTCTCCCACATTGCAGGCAGACACTTTAACCTCTGAGCTACCAGGGAAGCCCAAGAAAATAAAGTCTGTCACTGTTTCCATTGTTTGCCATGAAGTGATGGGACCAGATGCCATGATCTTCATTTTCTGAATGTTTAGTTTTAAGCCAACTTTTTCACTCTCCTCTTTCACCTTCACCAAGAGGTTCTTTAATTCTTCTTCACTTTCTGCCACAAGGTGGTGTCATCTGCATATCTGAGGTTATTGACATTTCTCCCAGCAATCTTGATTCCAGTTTGTGATTCATCTAGCCTGGCATTTTACATGATATATTCTGCCTAGAAGTTAAATAAGCAGAGTGACAATATACAGCCTTGACATATTCCTTTCCCGACTGGGAACCAGTCTATTTTTCCATGTCCACTTCTAACTGTTGCTTCCTGACCGGCATTCAGATTTCTCAGGAGGCAGTCAGGTGGTCTGGTATTCCCATCTCTTTAAGAATTTTCCAAGAGACTTTTTCCAATTTGGGGAGTTCCCTCTGGTACTTAAGAGAATTGAGCATATAAAATATCAGTACAATTAATTATACATTCAGCAGTGCACTGAATTGGCTCAGTGGAATCCACCAACAAGGTCATTTAGTTTTGCTTCTCATTATGAACACTGCCTTAAAATTATATATTGAACTTGAGTACCCCTTCCTCCCATGGGACCAGATATGATGGTGACTTGAGGACTCTATCCAACAATGTAAAACTTCCCTCCCCAAAGTTTCCCAACATATTTGGAATTTAGCTTTGTGTTTTTCATGGAGACAATAAGACCTTCATCTCAGCCTTTAATAAGTTTTCTCATTAAAGCAGCTGAAGTTGGCATGAGGGAGAGCAGGGATCAGTGAAGAGAAAGAGAGATGCTGTACACCAACAAGCAAGGTTTGGTTTCCAGAGGTGCTGCACATGATCACAAGGATTTATCTACATTAGTTTCACAAGAATTTGAAATTTGGAGATTGCGTTTCATTCTCCAGAGGGTCACCTTTGTAAAGCCTGAATTTTAGTTAGTACCTAGTCTATGATTTCCCACAAAAGCCGCCCCCACCCCCAGCCCGGCCCCTTGGAGAATTCTTTCTTAGAGAATAGAATCTCTCTTATAGCATCCAGAACCTGTTACAAAAACACAAACGAAATAAAAGCCCTCAGATCTCTGACTCTCATCTTCAAATTGATCTGAGATTGGCATAATAGACAGCAAGAGGGGCTGAGCCCAGTTATTTCCATGTCCCTCAAAGAGCATTGTATATCCTTTCCCTCTTTTCTGAAATGAAATGGCCTTTTTTTAAAAAATAGATTTGCATCGCTTCCTCCGAGACCTCTTGTTAATGCTCCTCCTCCCATGCTATTTAGGTGTCCATTTCTTTTAACTTATTTGAAAGTAAGTAGAACTCCCGCTGTCATTCCAGGATGAATCTTAGCACGGGGTGTAGAATGGGTGGACCTGAGGCTGCTCAACACATTGGTAAGAAACTCCCCCATCCATCCATCTCCTCTCTCTGTCCTTGTCCCCACATGTAGGGGAATTAACAGTTAGAGCACACTGTTCAGATAGCTGTCTTTGAATTTCACTTGTCAGAATGCAACCACTCCTCAATTTTCTTTCTCATTAACATGCAATAAATTTGAGAACCATTTATTTTCTGGTTGGCCATACACTTTGATCAACATGTTCACTACCAATTTCCATGGACTTCCATAAATTCTATTAACCTGTATGGCTTTCATTCTTCTTCTTTCAGAAATGCTTGCTTCTATCAGCATCCCATCTTCATTGCCTAAACATCTTCTAAGAACTGTGAAAGATCTGAGATCTTTACCTCATTTGCAAGGTATTGAACAAGAGTGCCATAAAACAGAGACAGTTTTGTGGATGCTGGGAGAAGACACGGGTCTCCTGTGTCAGAGACAAAGGACTTTATTTCTTTATATATGTATATAACATGAATTCCAATTCTCCCAGGGAGACATAAAGAAGGCCAGATGACTCATGCAAATATAGTGGGTTTCAGGGATTTGCATATTCTGTAATAGGAAGCAAGTATGTTTGCCCTTTGATTCTGTGGGAATTGTCTCATTATGTTAAACAGCAAGCAAGTCTACTCTTTGTTTCAGAAACACTGTACCCCCTATGTCTGATCACTATGCAAACATCTTTGAAAACAGGGTCCAGAGCAAAGGGCAATTAGTGATTTGCCCATGGGCCATGCAGACACACACAAGAGCCACTGAAAATTGTCTCCTAACAATAACAGTAATGTGAAATTATCACCTAACATAATTCATAATTTTGATAAAAATTATATTGACTCTTTTAGGGAAAGAATTGGAATTCAGAATCTCTTTCCTAATGAACAAATGCTTCCCATATAAGTTTAGTGTTGTATCTATAGAATTACACATAGTCCCTGATTTAAGATTCTTCAACTTATGATTTTGCAACTTTAGGGGGGCGAGAAAGCCATAAGTATTCAGTAGAGACAGTACTTGGTATTTTGAATTTTGATCTTTACCTGGGCCAGCAACATGCAGTAGAGAACTCTCTCCTGATGCTGGGTGGTGGCGAAGTCACAGCTCTAGTCTGTCGGTATTTACAAGGGTAAGCAACTGTTAGACCATCATGTTTTTTTCCATTTCAGTGCTGATTCAATAAATTACACTAAACAGACAACACGATTATAAAATAGGCTCGCGTTAGGTGATTTTGCCCAACAATAGGCTAATGTGCAAGTTCTGAGCATGTTTAAGGTAGACTAGGGCTTCCCTTATGATTATACAGTGGAAGTGAGAAATAGATTTAATGGACTAGATCTGATAGACAGAGTGCTTGATGAACTATGGACAGAGGTTCATGACATTGTACAGGAGATAGGGATTAAGACCATCCCCAAGAAAAAGAAATGCAAAAAAGCAAAATGGCTGTCTGGGGAGGCCTTACAAATGGCTGTGAAAAGAAGAGAGGCAAAAAGCAAAGGAGAAAAGGAAAGATATAAGCATCTGAATGCAGAGTTCAAAAGAATAGCAAGAAGAGATAAGAAAGCCTTCCTCAGTGATCAGTGCAAAGAAATAGAGGAAAACACAGAATGGGAAAGACTAGAGCTCTCTTCAAGAAAATTAGAGATACCAAGGGAACATTTCATGCAAAGATGGGCTCAATAAAGGACAGAAATGGTATAGAGCTAACAGAAGCAGAAGATATTAAGAAGAGGTGGCAAGAATACACAGAAGAACTGCACAAAAAAGATCTTCACAACCCAGATAATCACAACAGTGTGATCACTCATCTAGAGCCAGACATCCTGGAATGTGAAGTCAAGTGGGCCTTAGAAAACATCACTAGAAACAAAGCTAGTGGAGGTGATGGAATTCCAGTTGAGCTATTTCAAATCCTGAAAGATGATGCTGTGAAAGTGCTGCACTCAATATGCCAGCAAATTTGGAAAACTCAGCAGTGACCACAGGACTGGGAAAGGTCAGTTTTCATTCTAATCCCAAAGAAAGGCAATGCCAAAGAATGCTCAAACTACCGCACAATTGCACTCATATCACATGCTGGCAAAGTAATGCTCAAAATTCTCCAAGTTCAGTAGTATGTGAACCGTGAACTTCCAGATGTTCAAGCTGGTTTTAGAAAAGGCAGAGGAACCAGAGATCAAATTGCCAACACCCGCTGGATCATGGAAAAAGCAAGAGAGTTCCAGAAAAACATCTATTTCTGCTTTATTGACTATGCCAAGGCCTTTGACTGTGTGGATCACAATAAACTGGAAAATTCTGGAAGAGATGGGAATACCAGGCCACCTGACCTGCCTCTTGAGAAACCTATATGCAGTTCAGGAAGCAACAGTTAGAACTGGACATGAAACAACAGACTGGTTCCAAATAGAAAGAGAAGTATGTCAAGGCTGTATATTGTCACCCTGCTTATTTAACTTATATGCAGAGTACATCATGAAAAACTCTGGGCTGGAAAAAGCACAAGCTGGAATCAAGGTTGTGGGAGAAATATCAACAACTGCAAATATGCAGATGACACCACCCTGATGGCAGAAAGTAAAGAGGAATTAAAGAGCCTCTTGATGAAAGTGAAAGAGGAGAATGAAAAAGTTAGCTTAAAGCTCAACATTCAGAGAGCTAAGATCATGGTATTTGGTCCCATCACTTCATGGGAAATAGATGGGGAAACAGTTCTAGACTTTATTTTTGAGGGCTCCAAAATCACTGCAGATGGCAACTGCAGCCATGAAATTAAAAGACGCTTACTCCTTGAAAGAAAGTTATGACCAATCTAGATAGCATATAGAAAAGCAGAGACATTACTTTGCCGACTAAGGTCCGTCAAGTCAAGGCTATGTTTTTTCCAGTGATCATGTATGGATGTGAGAGTTGGACTGTGAAGAAAGCTGAGCGCTGAAGAATTGATGCTTTTGAACTATGGTGCTGGAGAAGACTCTTGCAAATCCCTTGGACTGCAAGGAGATACAACCAGTCCATCCTAAAGGAGACCAGTCCTGGATGTTCATTGGAAGGACTGATGCTGAGGCTGAAACTCCAGTACTTTGGCCACCTGATGCGGAGAGCTGACTCATTGGAAAAGACTCTGATGCTGGGAGGGACTTGGGGCAGGAGGAGAAGGGGTCGACAGAGGATGAGATGGCTGGATGGCATCACCAACTTGATGCCCATGAGTTTGGGTGAACTCTGGGTGTTGGTGATGGACAGGAGGCCTGGCGTGCTGCCATTCATGGGGTCACACAGAGTCGGACACGACTGAGTGACTGACCTGAACTGAACTGAACTGAGGGCTTCCCTGGTGGCTCAGATGGTGAAGGATCTGCCTACAGTGCAGGAGACCTGGGTTCGATCCCTGGGAGACTAAGGTATGATCTTTGATAGGTTAGGTGTATTAAATGCATTTTGATATGATACTTTCAACTTATGATGGGTTTATCTGGATGTTACCCCATCATAAATGGAGAAAGACCATAAAATGTATTGGTAATATCTCTTGTAATTTATGTATGAATATCATACAATCAGCCTTCGATGTGTATATATTTCACTGAAGTTCAAGTATTTATTTCCATTACCCAGACTAGCTAGAAATATCATGGTTACACAGAAACTGTGTTATCAGAGAGAGTGCTAAGATGTTAGTTGAACAAGAAAGGATGGAAGTAATTCATGGGCGATTCTTCGTGAGCTGGACAGGGTCAAGAAAACCTGACAAGATCCTGCTCGATATATATAGTTCACAGTTGAAGAAGGAAGCACTTGTTGATGCTGAAATTCTAGCCTGAAAAAGATTAATACATGTTTACCCTGTAGTAACATGCTTTACATAAGAAACCTAGTAAGTATCGTATTTGCTAACATCTGTTTATATTTAATTGTAGTAGTAACTTAATGGCATCCATATGAAGGGTTGCTTCACAAAAACAATACACTGAAACACTATTTTGGAGGAAATGGAGCAGTGCTTTTTCCCTCAAAGGTGGCAATTTACTGTAGTTTACTTCTTACTAAATATAAACTACTAGGTTTTTTCTTACAGAATTTGGATAGTACATTCCAATTTATTGTAGTGATTTTTAAATTGGTAACACAAATATTTTCTAAATTTCTGCTTCATTGTACCCTTAAAAATATAAGCATGCAATCAAGGAAATCTTTTGATTTGTTAATAGATGTATATGTTAATATAGCAAAAAAAGGCAATGGTGGTGTCTAGATAACAAAGTTCACCATGTGGTTACATTTAACACATTCTAACTAGAGGGGAAAAAAAGAGTTGGATTTTAAAGCTAAGTTTGGAGCAAGAAAAATGCCAGAATGGATAGAAATAGTCATACTGTTTAGGCGGTTTTAGTTTAAGCCATCCATCAACAAACTTTGTTACTCAGATTACATTTTGCTTCTATATTCTCTGTCCTGAAGAACTATTTCTTTTTATTTATTTTTCAGTTGAAGTATAATTGCTTTACAAGACTGTGTTAGCTTTTGCCATAGAACAACATGAATCAGCTATGTGCATATATGTGAGTGTGTAAAGTACTCTTGCCTGGAAAATCCCGTGGATGGAGGAGCCTGGTAGGCTGCAGTCCATGGAGTCGTGAAGAGTTGGACACGACTGAGCGACTTCCCTTTCACTTTTCACTTTCGTGCATTGGAGAAGGAAATGGCAATCCACTCCAGTGTTCTTGCCTGGAGAATCCCAGGGATGGGAGGGCCTGGTGGGCTGCAGTCTATGGGGTTGCACAGAGTCAGACACGACTGAAGCGACTTAGCAGCAGCAGCAGCATATACACATCCCATCACTCCTGAGGCTCTCTCCCACCCCCACTCTCCCAACCCACCCTTCTAGGTCATCACGACATACTGAGCTGAGCTCCCTGTGCCACACAGCAGCTTCCCAATAACTGCCTATTTTGTATATGGTAGTGGACATATGTCGAGGCTGCTCTCTCAGTTCGTTCCACACTCTCCTTCCCTCCCTGGGGCCACAAGTCTGTTCTCTGCATCTAGGTCTCTCTCTGCACTGCAAATTGATTCATCACTAAAATTCTTCTAGATTCCATACATATGTTCTAGATTCCATATATGTCCATAGATGATATTTGTTTCTTTCAATTTCTGACTTATTACAATCAAGATGACAGAGTTTAAGTTCATCCACATCATTACAAATAATCAATTTAGTTCCTTTTTATACCTGAGTGATGTTCCATTGTATAAATATACTGCATCTTTATCTATTCATCCATAGATGAGCATTTAGGTTGCTTCCCTGTCCTGGCTATTGCAGTACTGAAATGAACATTGGGATACATGTGTCTTTTTGAATTGTGGTTTCATTGGGGTATATACCCAGTAGAGGGATTACTGGAGATATGGTCATTTTTTTTCTTACTTTGTTAAGGAAAACATACTGTTTTATACTGTTCTCCGTAATGGCTATACCAATTTACATTCCCACCAATAATGCAAGAGTATTCCCTTTCCTCCCCACCCTCTCCAACATTTTTTTTATAGAATTTTTGTTGATGGCCATTCTGACTGGTGTGAGGGGATGCCACATTGTAGTTTTGATTTACCTTTCTCTAATAATGAGTGATTTTGAGTATCTTGAAATGTGTTTCTTGGCCATCTGTGTGATTTCCATAGGGCTTCCCAATGGCTCAGTGGGTAAAGAATCTGCCTGCAATGAAGGAGATGTGGGTTCAATCCCTGGGTCAGGAAGATCCACTGGAGGAGGAAATGGCAGCCCCCTTCCATATTCTTGCCTGAAACATCCATGACGGGGTAGCAAAGACTTGGACATGACTGAGAAACTAAACAGCAAAACAGAATAACTTCCTTGCAGAAATCTTTGTTTAGGTCTTCTGCCCAATTTTTTGATTGGGTTGTTTGTTTTCTGCTATTGAACTGCATGAACAGCTTGTGTACTTTGGAGATTAATCCTCTGTCAGTTGCTTAATTTGACAATATTTTCTCCCATTTTGAGGGTTGTCTTGTTGCTTTGTGTATTGTTTCTTTGGTTGTAAAAAAGATTTTAAGTTTCAGTTCAGTTCAGTTGCTCAGTCGTGTCTGACTCTTTGCGACCCCAAG
Organism: Procapra przewalskii; assembly: GCA_006410515.1. NCBI lineage: Eukaryota > Metazoa > Chordata > Mammalia > Artiodactyla > Bovidae > Procapra > Procapra przewalskii. The sequence goes on from SJYF01000299.1 coordinate 11,212,107, forward strand.
GTCCAATTAAAAAAAATTTTTTTTTAATATAGGAAGTTGGTCCAAAAGGATCTGCTGCAATTTATGAGTGTTTTGCCTGTGTTTCCCTCTAAGAGTTTTATAGTGACTGGACTTATATTTAGGTCCTTAGTCCATTTTTAGTTTATTTTTGTGTATGGTGTTAGGAAATATTCTAATTTAATTCTTTTACATGTAGCTGTCCAGTTTTCTGAGCACCATTTACTGAAGAGGCTACATTTTCTCCATTCTATATTTTTGCCTCCTTTGTCAAAGGCACGGTGACCATAGGTGCACAGCTTTATGTCTGGGCTTTCTATCATGTTACATTTATCTATATTTCTGTATTTATGCCAGCTTATGGAGAACAATGTTGGATTTGTGATCTCTGAAGAAGAAGATTTAGATCTGGGACCAGGGACTCAGCTTGATCACTCAAGAGCTTTTGTGTAGCAGAGTTTTATTAAGTGAAAGAGGACAGATAAATCTTCTGACATAGATATTAGAAGGGGGACAGAGAGAGCCCCATCCTTCACTTTGCTAGTCTTAGCAAAAGAGCTATATACATTGTCAGTTGGTTATTACAGTAAATCAAAAGAATGTCTCAAGGTTGTAAGAGTCTTACCAGACCCACAATATACATTAAGATAACAGGATTAGAACCAACAATATAAAGATCTTACCAAAGCCCCTCCTACAACATACATTTTAAGATGACAGGATTGATCAGAAGATTCTCAAGAAGGAGAAACATGTCCTCAAGCAGGATACATAGTAGTTATATAATCCTTAGTACAGAGTTTAAGATGAGTTGTTTTTTTGTGTAATCATCAACTCTAGGCCTAAAGAAAAAACGTTTTATGTGATTAAGATGAAGGAATGTAGGAAAAAAAAAATTTTTGCCCTTTTCTTCTTCTTGAGAACTCCAGACGCCTATTTCCTCCTCGAGAGTCTGAGACTCCTTTCTCCTCCTCAGAGACCCTGGGCTTATCAACCTACCTAGGAATTGACTCTCTCAGTATCATACTATTTTGATGACTGTAGCTTTGTAGTATATTCGATGTCAGGGAGCCTGATTGCTCTAGTTTCATTTTTCTTTCCCAGGATTGGTTTGGCTATTCAAGGTCCTTTCTGTTTCTAAACAACAACAACAACAACAACAAAAAAACCTTTTTTTTTCTAATCATGTGAAAAATGTCATTGGTAATTTAATAGGGATTGCATCAAATCTGTAGATTGGGTACTGTAGTCACTTTCACAATGTTGACACTTCCAATCCAAGAACATGAAATTTCTCTCTGTTGGTTTAGTCACGTCTGATTTGTTTCATCAGTAGATTATAGTTTTCTGCACACAGGATTCCCCCCGGCCCCCCGCCATCTTGTTGTAGTTCAATTGCTCAGTCATATCTAACTCTTTGTGACCCCACAGACTGCAGCACACCAGCCTTCTCTGTCCTTCACTATCTCCCGGGATTTGCTCAAACTCATATCCATAGACTTGATGAGGCCACCCAACCATCTCATCTTCTGTCGCCTCATCTCTTCCTGCCCCCGATCTTTCCCAGTCTCAGGGTCTTTTCCAGTGAGTTAGCTCTTCCCATCAGGTGGCCAAAGTGTTAGAGCTTCAGTTTCAGCATCAGTCCTTCCAATGAATAGTCAGGTTGATTTCCTTTAGGATCGATTGGTTTGAACTCCTTGCTGTCCAAGGAACTCTCAAGAGTCTTCTTCAGCACCACAATTCAAAAGCATCAATTCTTTAGTCCTCATGTCCAACTCTCACATTCACACACAACATCGGGAAAACCATAGCTTTGATTACTGGGCCTTTGTTGGCAAAGTGATATTTCTGCTTTTTAATATGCTGTCTATGTTTGTCATAGAATTTCTTCCAAGGAGCAAGCATCTTTCAATTTCATGCCTGAAGTCGCCATCTGTAGTGATTTTGGAGCCCAAGAAAATAGAAACTGTCACTGTTTCCAGCCCAAGAAAATAGAAACTGTCACTGTTTCCATTTTTCCCCATCTATTTGTCATGAAGTGATGAGACCAGATGCCATGATCTTAGTTTCCTGAATGTTGAGTTTTAAGTCAGCCTTTTCACTCTCTTCTTTCACCTTCATCAAGAGGCTCTTTAGTTCCTTTTCTCTTTCTGCCATAAGGGTGGTGTCATCTACATATTTGAGGTTATTGATTTTTCTCCTGGCAAACTTGATTCCAGCTTGTGCTTCATCCAACCCAGTGTTTCATATAATGTACTCTGCACATAAGTGAAATAGCAGGGTGACAATATACAGACTTGAGTTACTCCTTTCCCAATTTGGAAGCAGTCTGTTGCTCCATGTTCAGTTCTAGCTGTTGCATCTTGACCTGCATGTTTCTCAGGAGGTTTTTCAGGAGGTTTGTAAGGTGTCCTCATACTCCCATCTCTTTAAGAATTTTCCACAGTTTGTTGTGCTCCAGAGTTAAAAGAGAGTCAATGAAGCAGAAGTAGATGTTTTTCGGGAATTCTCTTGCTTTATCTATAATCCAGCAGGTGTTGGCAATTTGACCTCTGGTTCCTCTGCCTTTTATAAATCCAGCTTGTACATCTGGAAGTTTGCAGTTCACGTACTGCTGAAGCCTGGCTTGAAGGATTTTTGAGCATTACCTTGCCAGCATGTGAAATGAGTGCAATTATGTCATAGTTTGAACATTCTTTGGCATTGCTCTTCTTTGGGACTGGAATGCAGTCCTAAAAGATGATTCCCAGTCCTGTGGCCACTGCTGAGATTTTTAAATTTGCTGGCATGTTGAGTGCAGCACTTGAGCAGCAGCATCATCTTTCAGGATTTGAAATAGCTCAGCTGGAATTCCATCCCCTTGATTAGCTTTGCTCATTGTGATGCTTCTTAAGGCCCACCTGATTCTGGATTCCAGGATTCTGGCTCTAGGTGAGTGATCACACCATCATGTTTTTTTGGTCATTAATATCTTTTTTGTATATTTTGTAATTTTATATGTGTACATAGTTTAGACATAACTTCACTTTTGTGTGCTCATTCACTTCAGTCATGTCCAACTCTTTGTGACCCTATGGAGCATAACCTGCCAGGCTTCTCTCTCCATAGGATTTTCCAGGCACGAATATTGGAATGGGTTCCCATTCCCTCCTCCCAGGGATCTTCCTGACCCAGGGATTGAACCTGGGTCTCCTGCAGTGCAGGCAGATTCTTTACTGCTGAGCCACAGGGGAAGAAAACTTTACTTAACTGTACATATTTATACACTAAGAACATCTGTCATATGAAATATTCAGTTAGCCAAATTTCCTGCCTTTTTTTAATAAAAATAAAAGTCACAATCTTTTTTTTCTCTGAGAACTTTATTGAACAATGTATAAATCTCAACTTTATATCATCATCTTCCCAAAACTTTATCTTTTTGAGCGAAGAACTATTTCAGGTGCCTTTTATAGACTTTTAGGGAATTGACATTTTTTCTGTTAACAGAATTTTATAAAGACCAGAATAAATGGACATAAATAGACATCTGAAGGTGCAATGTTTGGTGAATACAGCAGATGAATCAAAACTTCCCAGTCAAATTGTAACAGTTTTTGCCTGGTCATCAAAGAAACATTCAGTCTTGATTTGTCCTGATGGAAGATGATGTGTTTTCTGTTATCTAATACTGGAAGCTTTTTGTCAAGCATTGCCTTTAGCTGGTCTATTTGGGAGCAGTCCTTGTTGAAATTAATCACTTGTTTTTCTAGAAGGAATTCATAATAGAGGATTCCCTTTCAATCCCACCGTATACACAACATCGCATTCTTTAAATGAAGACCATCCTTTGCTGTGGTTGGCAGGGGTTCATCTCACTTGCTTCACAATCTCTTCCATTCCATATCATTGAACAGTATCCAATATTCTTTGCCCATCATGATTTGTTTTAAAAATGGAATGTTTTCATTACATTTAAGGAGAGAAGTGCATACAGAAATACAGTCAAGAAAGTCTTTTCACTTAACTTATGTGGAATCCAAACATCAAAGTGATTAATATATTCAAGATGGTGCACATGACTTCCAGTGCTTGATTTGGATATTTTGAGTATGTTGGCTATGTCCTGCATGGTATATCACTGATTGTTTCAGTTGTTGTTTCCACCTCATCACTGTCAACTTTTGTCCAGCACCAATCAGCACAAAACTATGCAAACCGTTTTTGACACATCAGTCAGCAACAGCACCTTCTCAAAACACTGCACAAATCTTTTTTGAGTTTCAATTGTGTTTTTACCTTTCTTGAAATAATAAAGCATAACCTATGCCCAAAATGTTGCTTTTTCCATCTTCAATATTAAAAATGGCTACACAAAAATTCACCAGTTTTGATGAGTTTTCTTAATGCATGCTGATATGGCAGCTGTCACAATACAATCCAACAAACTTATTTCAAATGAAGTTAAAGACAGTTACATGCTACTAGAATCATTTTATGGAAAAAAAATAAACAAATCCTTTGGCTAATGAGGCCAAGAAGATACCCAGTCAAATTTGAATTTCAAATGAGCAACAGATAATTCTTTATTGCATGTCACAAATATTACATGGGATATACTTACACTAAAATATATTTGTTGTTTATCTGAAATTCACATTTAACTGTATTTTTGTTGATGAACTTTTGTTGCTAAAACTGTATTTTTGTTGATGAATTTTGTTGATGATTTTTGTTGCTAAATTTGGCAATTGTGACCTAAGTATTTCTTACAGGCTTGATAAATGTGTTTTTCAATCATGCAGTGTTAAAATCCTTTCATAATTTTGAAAGTTAAACTGTGTCAGTTACCTACCAGGGAGATGTGAACAACATTTACATCAGGAAAATTAAAATTTGCCAAATTTAACATGATAAAACTCCTTATGATGTGTAATACCTGTCACAGTAAAACCATTTTCAGTTTACAAAAATAATTGAATGCATTATTATAGCCTATCTCTGATTTATTTTATTGGAATTAAAAATGGGCACATTTGTTTCCAAATAGGTAAATAGCAACCTTATATTGAATCAATATACTAACTTATTCTAAAACATTTAGAAATTTATTGCCATCCTTGAGCAACTGATAATATAGAATACAAGCTAAATACAGGAAGTTTGTAACGAAGCAAATGCTAAATCAGATGCAACTGGCTAGGGAACAGGAAACAAAACATAATTTTTTTCTCTTTCCATATAAGCAATTCTCATGGCAGAAGAATTTCACATATATGTCAACATGAAAATCTATTTTTAAACAAGAGTCCTCTTTCAAGTTATATAATCCATAAAGAAAGTGATTATCATGCATTGCTGCACCTACACTACACACACACACATGCACATACACACACACACACATACACACACACACAGAGTCACTGACAGGCTTCAAAGGCTTCCTTTTCTCAGACGTGCACATTATGATGATCCCTAATGGTAAAGCCAAGCACATGTACCAGGCATATACAGACACACTCAGACTCACCCGCCCACACACACACACACACACACTCACACACACAGTCACTGACAGGCTTCAAAGCCTTCTTTTTCTCAGACGTGCACATTATGATGACCCCTAGTGGTAAAGGTAAGCATGTGTACCGGGCATATACAGACACACCAGACACAGAACAGTTTTTAATTAAGAAGCCTCCTGTAGGTATACAGGCTCATCTTACTGTTACATTATTCCATGTGTTCTTCTGAATTTAATTCTGGGTAATATAAATATACTTCAATGTACTTAGTACAGACAGGTTATGAAACTTACTATTATAAACTATTAGAAAAATAGATTACATTTATATCTAGCATATAGTAAGGAGAAGGCAATGGCACCCATTTTTGCCTGGAAAATCCCATGGATGGAGGAGCCTGGTGGACTGCAGTCCATGGGGTCGCTAAGAGTCAGATACGACTGAGCAACTTCACTTTCACTTTTCACTTTCATGCATCGGAGAAGGAAATGGCAACCCACTCCAGTGTTCCTGCCTGGAGAATCTCAGGGATGAGGGAGCCTGGTGGGCTGCCGTCTATGGGGTCACACAGAGTTGGACACAACTGAAGCGACTTAGCAGCAGCAGCAGCAGTAGATAGTAACAAATTTTAATTTTTGATTTCTAAGAAAAACAGATATTGGTTATGACTTTGAGTTAACATCAACATATATTCACAGAAGTTAAGAAATTTAGAATACTTCAGAAAGTATCTGATTCAAATTCTTCATTTGACAATTAGAATATATTGAACAAACATGTCTGTATACAGTTGATTCCTATTGTTCACCTGAAACTATCACAACATTGTTAACTGTCTATACCCCCACACAAAATAAAAAGCTTTTTGGAAAAGAATATATTGAGCACAGAATGATTTACAGGCTTGCTTAAATTCTACTGGCTATTTACTGCCAGAGCTAGAAATAAGGAAAGTCTTTAGACTACCGTCTCAGTGTATTTTCTAATACCCACCAGTGCCTCCTTATTAAAAGGTCACAATATTTACTATAAGAGGAAAAGAGAGCAGAAATGTGTGGTTTTGTATAGGGACCTAAAACTCATTAAAGTAAGTCTACACCTTTCCTGAAGGAAGGTATTAATCTTATTCTCTACAGAATATATTCATATCCAAAGAGGCAAGAAAAAGGTCCTATATTCTGATTAAAGTTAAAGGCGTAGCTAAGTATATATGTCAATGACAAATACAATTTTGGAAGTTATTAAAATTGAGTTTAATAACTTTAAAATATTATAATAACAGAGGATCAAGGAGTGTAACAATATTCTGAAAATACAGATTTCATTTGAACAGAGAACACTTCACTTCTAGTATGACATTTGAGTAAGAGTTCATAAATATTTAAATAATTATTATTAATAATGGAGTATAAAAAAACTCGGGTACATTGTAGAGAAGATTCAAATCACAGATGAGAAAATGAACTACCTAAAGTCCCCAGAAGCCTTGAAATTTAACTTTTTATGGGATTGTATTTATGGATTATTTAAACCAATTGTAGTTTCATCAGCAAATATCAAATAGATTTTTCTTTTCCTGGTCAGTATCCAA
>SJYF01000299.1:11248360-11260447 GCA_006410515.1 Procapra przewalskii
TAAGTAGGTATTTTTTATACATATATACATTTATATATATATATCTTTTTCAGATTCTTTCTCATTGTAGGTTATTACAAGATACTTAATATGGTTACTTGTGCTATACCTTTCCTTGTTTTTTATTTTACATCTATTTTATATATAGTAGTGAGTATATATTAATCAAGGTCCAAGAAGGCAATGGCAACCCACTCCAGTACTCTTGCCTGGAAAATCCCATGGGCAGAGGAGCCTGGTAGGCTGCAGTCTATGGGGGTCGCTAAGAGTCAGACACAACTGAGTGACTTCACTTTCACTTTTCACTTTCATGCATTGGAGAAGGAAATGGCAACCCACTCCAGTGTTCTTGCCTGGAGAATCCCAGGGATGGGAGAGCCTGGTGGGCTGCTGTCTATGGGGTCACAGAGAGTCGGACACGACTGAGTGACTTAGCAGTAGCAGTGTATCTATCCTCCAACCCCTCTGCTATCCAGTTTGGTAACCATAAGTTTGTTTTTTATACTTCTGTTTTGTAAATAAATTGTATCATGTGTCAGATTCTGCATATAAGTGATACCATATGATATCTGTCTTTCTCTTTCTTCACTTAATGTGATCAATCATCTGTAGGTCCATTCATGTTGCTAAATAGCATTATTTCATTCTTTCTTGTGGATGAGAGCAAACAATTTTAAACTTTGTATGGAAACACAAAAGACCTTGAGTAGCTAAAACAATCTTGAGAAAGAACAGAGCTGAGACTTTAGATTGTATGACAAAGCTACAGTAATCAAAACAGAATAGTAGAAGCTCAAAAATAGACACATAGATCACTGGGACAGGATAGAAGGTACACAAATAAATCCACACGCTTACAGTCAATTAGTCTATGACAAAGAGGGAAGAGTGTGTCATTGTGAAAAGAAACTTTCTTCAGTAAGTGGTGCTTGGAAACCTGGACAGCTGCATGTAAAAGAATGAAATTAGAACATGCTCTAACATGGTGTGCAAAAATAAAATGGGTTAAAGACCTCAATGTAAGACTGGGTACTATAAAAGCCCTAGAGAAAACCATGGGCAGAAGACTCTTTGACATAAATTGCAACAATATGTTTCTAATCTGTCTCCTCAGTTCAGTTCAGTTCAATCACTCATTTATGTCTGACTATTTGCAACCCCATGGACTGCAGCATGCCAGGCCTCCTTGTCCATCACCAAGTCCCGGAGTTTACTCAAACTCATGTCCATTGAGTTGGTGATGCCATCCAACCATCTCATCCTCTTTTGTCCCCTTCTCCTCCTGACTTTAATCTTTCCCATCATCAGGGTCTTTTCAAATGAGTCAACTCTTCGATTGAGGTGGCCAAAGTATTGGAGTTTCAGCTTTAGCATCAGTTCTTCCAATGAATATTCAGGACAGATTTCCTCTAGGATTGACTGGTTGGATCTCATTGCAGTCCAAGGGATTCTCAAGAGTCTTCTTCAACACCACAGTTTAAAAGCATCAATTCTTTGGTTCTCAGCTTTCTTTATAGTCCAACTCTCCCCCACATCCATACGTGACTACTGGAAAAATCATAGCCTTGACTAGACGGACCTTTGTTGGCAGAGTAATATCTCTGCTTTTTAATATGCTGTCTAGATTGGGCTCTAAAATCACTGCAGATGGTGATTGCAGCCATGAAATTAAGAGATGCTTACTCCTTGGAAGGAAAGTTATGACCAACCTAGATAGCATATTAGAAAGCAGAGACATTACTTTGCCAACAAAGGTCTGTCTAGTTAAGGCTATGGTTTTTCCAGTAGTCATGTATGGATGTGAGCTTTGGACCGTGAAGAAAGCTGAGTGCTGAAGAATTGATGCTGAACTGTGGTGTTGGAAAAGACTCTTGAAAATCTCTTGGACTGCAAGGAGATCCAACCAGTCCATCCTAAAGGAAATCAGTCCTGGCTGTTCATTGGAGGGACTGATGCTGAAGCTGAAACTCCAATGTTTTGGCTAACTCATGCAAATAGTTGACTCATTGGAAAAGACCCTGATGCCGGGAGGGATTGGGGGCAGGAGGAGAAGGGGACGACAGAGGGTGAGATGGCTGGATGGCATCACTGACTCGATAGACATGAGTTTGAGTGAACTCCCGGAGTTGGTGATGGACAGGGAGGCCTGGCATTCTGTGATTCATAGGGTCACAAAGAGTAGGACATGACTGAGTGACTGAGTGAACTCAACTGAGGTTGGTCATAACTTTTCTTCCAAAGAGTAAGCGTCTTTTTATTTCATGGCTACAGTCATCATCTGCAGTGATTTTGGAGCCCCCCCCCCCAAAATAAAATCTGCTACTGTTTCCACTGTTTTTCCATCTATTTGCCATGAAGTGACTGGACCGGATGCCATGATCTTTGTTTTCTGAATGTTGAGCTTTAAGCCAACATTTTCACTCTCCTCTTTCACTTTCATCAAGAGGCTCTTTTGTTCTTCTTCACTTTCTGCCTTAAGGGTGGTGTCATCTGCATATGTGAGATTATTGATATTTCTCCCGACAATCTTGATTCCAGCTTGTGTTTCATACAGCCTGCCATTTCACATGATACACTCTGCCTATAAGTTAAATAAGCAGGGTGACAATGTACAGCCTTGACATACTCCTTTCCAGTTTGGAACTAATCTGTTGTTCCATGTCCAGTTCTAATTTTTGCTTCTTGACCTGCAGACAGGTTTCTTAGGAGGAACTAAGATGGTCTGGTATTCCCATCTCTTTAAGAAGTTTCCAGTTTGTTGTGATCCACAGAGTCAGAGGCTTTGGCATAGCCAATAAAGTAGAAATAGATGTTTTTTTTCTGGAATTCTGTTGCTTTTTCTGTGATCCAGCGGATGTTGTCAATTTGATCTCTGCTTCCTCTGTGCTTTCTAAACTCAGCTTGAACATCTGGAAGTTCTTGGTTCCCGTACTGTTGGAGCCTCACTTGGAGAATTTTGGGAATTAATTTGCTAGCATGTGAGATGAGTGCAACTGTGCAGTAGTTTGAACATTCTTTGGCGTTGTTTTTCTTTGGGATTGGAATGAAAACTGACCTTTTCCAGTCCCGTGGCCAATGCTGAATATTCCAGATTTGCTAGCATATTGAGTGCCTCACGTTCACAGCATCATCTTTTAGGATTTGAAATAGCTCAACAGGAATTCGATCACCTCCAGCAGCTTTGTTCTTAGTGATGCTTCCTAAGGCCCACTTGACTTTGCATTCCAGAATGTCTGGCTCCAGGTGAGTGATCTCACCATCATGGTTACTGGGTCATTAAGATCTTTTTGTATAGTTCTTCTGTGTATTTTTGCCACCTCTTCTTAATATCTTCTGCTTCTGTTAGGTCCATACCATTTCTGTCCTTTATTATGCCCATCTTTGCTTGAAATTTTCCCTTGGTATCTCTCATTTTCTTGAAGAGATCTCTAGTCTTTCCCATTCCATTGTTTTTCTCTATTTCTTTGCATTGATTGCTGAGAAAGGCTTTCTTATCTCTCCTTGCTTTTCTTTGGAACTCTGCATTCAGATGGGTATATCTTTCCTTTTCTCCTTTGCCTTTAGCTTCTCTTCTTTTCTCAGCTATTTGTAAGGCCCCTTCAGACAACCATCTTGTGTTTTTTTTCCTTGGGGATGGTCTTGATCCCTGTCTCTTGTAGAATGTCATGAACCTCCTTCCATAGTTCATCAGGCACTCTGTCTATCAGTCTAATACCTTAAATCTATTTCTCACTTCCACTGTATAATCATAAGGGATTTGATTTAGGTCATACCTGAATGGTCTAGTGGTTTTCCCTACTTTCTTCAATTTAAGTCTGAATTATCTATAAGGAGTTGATGATCTGAGCCACAGTCAGCTCCTGGACTCATTTTTGTTGACTATATAGAGCTTCTGCATTTTTGGCTGCAAAGAATATAATCAGTCTGATTTTGGTATTTACCATCTGGTGATGTCCTTACGTAGACTCATCTCTTGTGTTGTTGGAAGAGGGTGTTTGCTGTGACCAGTGCATTCTCTTGGCAAAACTCTGTTAGCCTTTGTCCTGCTTCATTTTGTACTCCAAGGCCAAGCTCACCTTTTACTTCAGGTATCCCTTGGGTTTCTACTTTTGCATTCCAGGCCACTATGATGAAAAGGGCCTCTTTTTCTGCTGTTTGTTCTTGAAGGTCTTATAGGTCATCATAGAACCAGTCAGCTCCAGCTTCTTTGGCATTAGTAGTTGGGGCACAGACTTGGATTACTGTGATATTGAATGGTTTGCCCTGGAAATGAACAGAGATCCTTCTGTCATTTTGAGATTGCATCCAAGTACTGCATTTTGGACGCTTTTGGTGACCATGATGGCTACTCCATTCTTCTAAGGGATTCTTGCCCACAGTAGTAGATATAATGGTCATCTAAAATTAGATTTGCCCATTCCATCCCATTTTAGTTCTCTGATTCCTAAAATGTCGATGTTCACTCTTGCCATCTGCTGTTTGACCACTTCCAATTTTCCTTGATTCATGGACCTAACATTCCAGGTTCCTATGTAGTATTGTTCTTACAGCATCAGACTTTATCTCCATCACCAGTCACATCCACAATCGGATATTGTTTTTGCTTTGGCCTCATCTCTTCATTCTTTCTGAAGTTATTTCTCCACTGATCTTCAGTAGCATGTTGCGCACCTACCAACTTGGGGAGTTCATCTTTCAGGGTCCTATCAAAATTCAAATTGTTCATGGGATTCTCAAGACACGAATACTGAAGTGGTTTGCCATTCCCTTCTCCAGTGGACCACGTTTTGTCAGAACTTTCCACCATGACCCGTCTGTCTTGACATGTCTACACGGCATGGCTTATAGTTTCATTGAGTTAGACAAGGCTATGGCTTAGCATTAAAAAAATGTAAAATTGGTCACTGTTTGCAGATACGTGTTTTAGAACACATCTCTGAAAATATAAAAGGAAGATAACTTTGCTCTGATTCAGTGACTTCAGTTATAGTTATTACTGTTAATAAATATCAACTTATGCAAAAGAACATTCAAGAAAGATAAAAAAATTTACTTGTATTTCATGAGACATTTAAAATCATTTCAATCCCTCTTTTTATTATGCTGGTGAGAAATAATTTGTTGATATGTGGTCAAGTTTGCATCCATTACGATGTAAAACCTAAGAGTGAATAATCACATAATAATTTGAATTTCTTTTAAGTAACTTATATTAAAATTAGATCATCATTAGTGTTCCAACAAGCACAATATTGAAGACCCATAAAGAACCAACTCAAGAGATGTTAAAATTGGGTGAATTTTATCTTGCTGGAAACCTACATATTACTAACTGGCAGAGTAAGAACAGAGAAAGCACAAGGCTTTCTTTAGTCTTTCTCTGATACATGTGCTGTCTGTCTGGGTTCCATCGTCTTTAAGTGTTAGTCACTCAGTCGTGTCTGACTCTGTGCGACCAAGGGACTGTAGCCCATGAGGCTCCTCTGTCCATGGGATTCTCCAGGCAAGAATACTGGGGTGGATGGCCATTTCCTTCTCCAACATCTTCCTTAAGAGGATAGGAAATATAGTCTTTTGAATATGAAACATTCCCTCATTTCCTTTAGCATTTAACAGGAAAAATGAGTCTCCTATTAGAGCATTATGTTAGTAATGGCAAGGGCTTCCCTGGTAGCTCAGCTGGTGAAGAATCCACTTGCCATACGGGAGACCCTAGTTCAATTCCTGGGTCGGGAAGTTCTCTTGGAGAAGGGATAGGCTGCCCTATTCTTGGGCTTCACTATTCTTGGGCTTCACTAGTGGCTCAGATATTAAAGAATCTGTCCACAGTGTGGAAGAACTAGGTTCAGCCCCTGGGCTGGGAAGATCCCCTGGAGGAGGGCATGGCAACCCACTCCAGTATTCTTACCTGGAGAAGCCCCATGGGTGGAGGAGCCTGGCGGGCCGCAGTCCATGGGATCGCAAGGAGCTGGACACGACTGAGCGACTAAGCACAGCACAGGGATGGCAAACTTACTGCCTCTCTTGGTCGAGGCAGCCATCTGCCTAAAGGGCTTCTCTGGTGCCTCAGATGGTAAAGAATCTGCCTGCAATGCAAAAGACCTAAGGGTTTTCAGTTGCATTTTATTTTTTTAAAAAACCTGATATTCTTTTTTCCATGTACTTGAGTGGCTTCCAGAAACCTTATAGACACACAGAGACACACAAATCATTCCTTCCCATGTTCCTTCTTTCTTCTTTTCTTATGGAAATACACTATTTAAAATAGTCTATACATTTTAACATAACAATACACTTTGAAGAATTTTTCATATCAGTACATATAGAATAACCTCATACTTATATATAACTTTATATATACTTGTTTATAACTGAGATATATGGCAATTTATCTAACTAGAGCTATTTGCTGTACAAATAAGGCATTTTCAAAGATATTTCTACTATAAACAATAGTACAGTATGCTTATCTCAGCATGTGTGAGTTTATCTAGCAAGTTTCCAGAAGTAGAATTACTGCATTAATGATTATGTACTTATTTATAATTTTGGTGTGTTCTGCCAAATTGCTATCCCTAAAATACATAAATTTAATATTTATCAAGAATGCTTTAGCATGATTGATTCTACACACACCTACCTATACCCTTAATATATTTTCCAAATCTGATGGGTGAAAAATTAATTTTTGTACAAATTTAAACTAATATAAACATGACATTTAAAATATTTTAATCAAGTTATTCTTTATCAATTTTATTGTAAGACCTTTTTCCTGCCATTCTTTAGTCTTATTTTCTTACTGATTTATAAAACTTCCTACAGATTTATTTATAAAATTGACCCTTTCTCTGTGGTGCATGATAAAATGAATTTGTGGATATATTTTGCTAATTTATTTTTTCAAGTTAATTAGTCATTTATATTGTGGCTTTTAGTTTTGTATCATGCTTCAAAAATTCTTCAGCATTTCCAATCTGTTTTTAAAGAAATTGTTTCAGTCTTCATTTTTTTCTGTCTAAATCTTTGATTTACATGAAATGCTTTTGGTACCAGTACTAAAATTGGAATATAACTCATGACGTCCCTAAAATTGATGAAGCGGTGCTTCAGTGCTGTTGACTGGATAATATGTCTTTTCCTGTATACCACATAGGTTATTGAGAACTAATAATGATAAAATACAATGGCTTAAGACAAATTTTGTTTGGTTGATGGGTCGGAAGGCTGAGAGCACTTCCATTTCTTGTAGCTTGGCTAGGGCAGCTGTGCCCAGTACGTCTCACATGCCCAGGGAACCAGCGACAAACGGGAACATATCCCCTTGGAGATGGCAGAAACACTGGAGAGCACGCGGCCACATCAGTTCTTAGCTTCATAACTAGCAAGTGGTCTTTTCTGACCACATGCTTTTACCTAAAGCAAAAGCTGGTTACTTGACAAGGCCCAAGGTCAAGTTCAGATGTGCACATCGTCTCTGGTGGCCGCGGCAAGAGTTCTGGTGTGGGAGAAGTGGAGAACTGGACCGGTAATTCAACCTATGACATTTTTACTGATTTGAATGCTGCCTTTATTATATGTTGGACTTTCCTGGTGGCTCAGATACAGGAAACCCGGGGCCAGAAGATCCTGGAGAAGCAAATGGCAACCTACTCCAGTGTTCTTACCTGGAGAATTCCGTGGACCAAGGAGCCTGGTGGGCTCCAGCCCATGGAATCACAGAGTCGGACACAACTAAGCGAGTTTCACTTAATCACTTAATTTTATATTAATTTTTACATGTATCTTAGCCAGTTTCTGAGTATAATTTTGTCCACTCATCTGTTTAAACCTTCCTGGGAAAATACCAATCGATTTTGCTTATTCCCTTCAGCAGTGTTTCCCAGGTTTCTATAGACATGGAGTTAATATGTTTTCTTTTCTGTGCTATTTAGAATGGGAACTTCTATATTTAAAGAAAAGCTATTGATTTCTTATATATTATTTTAAGTAAATATCTTGTTATATCATATTGTATCATATAATCCTTCTGCAGAATCTCATTTGTCTAAGTACATGTTTATGTCATTTATATGCAAAGATAATTTATACCTCCTCACTTTTTCTCTAATTCATTCTTTTGGGTAATTGCATTGACTAGTTCTTCCAAAGTAGTACTAAATAAGTATTATAATGCTAGAAGCATTGTCTTTAATCTGACTTTAGGGGAAATGAAGACCCATTTGTTTTCAATTCTCCATCATTAGCCTTTAAAATAATTAAAATCCTAGTTGCTTTATCCAGGATAGTTACTTCTAGAATCTTTGTATGTTGTCTTTAAATTAAGATTGATGATGACTACATAGTATTTTTAGCATGACAAGAAATTGAAATTTGGTCTCATTATTACTGTTCTTTACTCCTTGATTTTAGCATGGGATTATTTTTTAATATTTCCTGGTAGTTTCCTTGAAAGTTTGACTCTCTGAGTTATTTATTGTAGTATTTCCATGAATATCACAGTGGTTAGGTAGACAAAAATAAATTTTTGTATAAAACAAAAAAAATGATTAATTTTCTGATGACTTTGGACACTTTATTCTAGACTTTTGTTCATGCAGAGAAAGCTAATTTGAACTACCCTGAGCAATAGAGCAGTGCATTGGAAAATACTAGTATAGCTCACAGATTGTGCAGAAGGGCTGACCAAGTCAACCTGGGGCAGCTGCAGATATGTTAAAGATGAGACCTCTGCAAAGCTTTCTCTCTTACCCACATCTCTGTTTCTCTTTCTTGGTTGGCTTCCTTCTCTCTTTCTGCAGATTGTTTTTTTTTTCCATGTGGTGTGGGTTTTCTATCAGCTGGCAACTATTTTTCTTTACCACGTTTCTGGAAGAAAATAACTTCCCTCTGTCCATATGCATACACTTCCAGTTCAACTATGTAAAACTCTCAGGAAAGGTTTTCTGATTAGCCCAGTTTGAATCACGTGCCTATTCCTGTAGCTGGAGGTAATTTTGGGGGTCCATGAATGGCAGCTCATGATACAGTTGGATAGGGGAGGAGCAGCGCTTGCTTCAGAAACGTGCGTTCCACCTCTTGTGCAGACCTTCAGCTGTAGAGGTCTAAGGCAAGGGATTTATCTCCTTTTTCCTTTCTGCTGTCCGCTTCTATCTGTTTTCTCTCCGCTTCTTCATTTCCAGCTGTGCCGCCCGCAGTACACACACATGTGCACGTACCTTCCTATCTTTCACTTCCGTTTTCAGTTCACTGTCATTTTCCCTCCGTTTCTCTGGACAGGTTAGGATTAAGATATGCCTTCTGCTGTAGGGTCGTTCCCTAATTTGGAGTCAAGTTTCGGTTGAGAAAGAGGAAGAAGAATCATGATGCAGATATCACTCTATAACAAAAACAGAAATTGTAATAAACCAAGTAGAGTTTTGAGTCAGCATGACTGAGAAAGCACAAATCCAAGAGACTGAAGTTTGTGTTTAAGCCTTAAGTTGATTTTTGGATTTACACTCTTTATTTGTATTCAACAGTTAAAACATAAATACATTTTTTCTCCTGAAACTTCTTTGACTGATTTCATATGAGAGGTGACAGCCAAGTGTTGAGACTGTTGCTCTTTGCACACTGCCCCGTACCCCCAGTCTGTGTGTTTAGTGTTGGGAATTTCACCATAATCCAGATCAATGCTTTTCTGGATGAGGAATCTGAGGGCATGTTAGTGGACATGACTTCACCGCAGGCTTCACAGAAAGTCCATGACAGAAAGCAGAGTAGAAAACAGGGCTTCGGACTCCAGTGTTCTTGTGAAGGTTTGTGAAGAACTGTGCTGTTACTGGAAAATGGGCATTTTGCTACGGTGTTTATTCAGTCACTGAGTTGTGTCTGACTCTTGGCAATCTCATGGACTGTAGCAAAAACCAGGCTGCCCTGTCCTTCACCATCTCCTGGAGTTTGCTCAAACTCATGTCCATTGACTTGGTGATGCCACCACCAAATTACAGAAATTACTGTTGTAATATGGATTAGAAATGTTAATATTATTTGGGCACTGGCCCTCTCTTGATGAAAATACCTTGTGAAACAATAAAATGTTTTAGACATTTGAATATTGATATATGGATTTATTCTTTATATATTTCCTAAAAACAAGTTTTAATGGGGCAAAAGGATAGGGAGAAAACATAAGGTTATTACCAAATGCCTTCTAAATTTAGACTTTGACAAATTCATTCTGTCCCAAATAATTTTACTCGAAAAATGCTTTCTTCCTCAGTGGCAAGATGTTCACTGGCTCTACCCACTGTAAAATAGTGTCTTCATTTCACCTTTGTTTAAATTTATTTATTTTATTTTATTTTTTTTGGTCTTTAAAAAATTTTTTTTAATTTTTTTACTTTACAATATTGTATTGGTTTTGCCATACATCAACATGAATCCACCATGGGTGTACACATATATAATATTACAATTAGACACATTTGTAACTATACACACACAATGCTATATTCATGCATATTTATGGAAAGGATTGGAATGCAGCATATGTATTCATGCATATATTGAAGCAGCTTTCTGAGTGATTTGGGGAAATAGCTAGCTTTTTATATAAATCTAGAGATTTCCATTTTACTTTAAAACTTTATAGCAAATAAGTCAGAGTGATATTAAAGGAGAGGGCTGTTTTCCCTCTTCCAGAAGAGAATCAGACAGTCAGAACTCTAAGAGTTCTTTTTTAGGTCTTACATAAATATGACTTATTGTAGATATATGGAGAGAAGTTGAGAAGGTGAAATATTTGTAGAACAAGAGAAGGCTGAGAAAGGACTTTTCTGTCCCATTGCTCATTATCCATAAAATGATCAGCATTGCAAAAAAATGAATATTTGTCCTTTGCTTTAAAATTATTCCCTGGTGGCTCAGACAGTAAAGTGTCTGCCTACAATGTGGAAGACCAGGGTTCGATCCCTGGGTCAGGAAGATCTCCTGGAGAAGGAAATGGCAACCCACTCCAGTATTCTTGCCTGGGAAATCCCATGGACGGAGGAGCCTGGTGGGCTCCTCGCAAAGAGTCGGACAGGACTGAGCGACTTCACTTTCTAGAATTATTGAATGGACCCCTGTGAGAGGTAATCCTAGTCTTTTATTAAGCTAGGTTTAAAATAAAGGATGAGGTGGTTTTTATGATGAAGTAACTGATTAAATTTTAATGGGTTAATCTAAGGCAAAAGTAAAAATTTAAGTGATTCCGCATCCCACCTTAATCTTTTAGCGCCTGTTTCTCCACACCTTTCAGTTCACCCCAGCAGATGGTAAACTCTGTGGTTCTTTTTGTTTCTCCCATTGTTTCAAAGTCATTTCTGTGCTCATGACTGATGGCATTTTATTAGCTGTTAGAAGAGTTACTCTAATCCCAGACTCATTAAGAGCAAGCCTTTCATGTACAGCTTTTTTTCCCCCCAACCTTAGAGAACTCTAAGGCTTATGCATTTTCCCATGCGCTCTCTCATTCTCTCTTTCTCTGGTGAGGGTTTGAGGGAGTAAATATACAACTTATGTCAGATAATTATTGAATGATATTTTAATAAGGAAAGTTTGAATCTCACAATTTAAGAGAGATGCGTGAAGTATAATGGAATTCAGATCAATCTTCTGTGACAGAGTGTATTTAAATTTGGAGGCTAATACTATGAATATACCAGCCACATTTTTCCAGAGAGATCACCTGCATATGGTCTGCATTGCTTCTACGTTTTTACTGTAAAATTTTTGGCATTTCCCAACATGGCAGACATTTATATTCACTTTAATAGGAAAGAAATATAAACCTAAGTATTAATATACTTTCTAGTTCGTGTCTAGATTCTAGTACACATAGAGAGTAGATGTTAAAGCCTCTGCTTGTATGTCGGTAAAAACAAGGACTGCAGCCACGGAACACGTATAGATAGAAAAGGCCATATGTTTCCAAGTTCTGATGTTTCTCATACAAGCTGTCATTGATGAACTCCTTTATAAACTCTTTTATTCAAGGTTAGAGAGGAATGACTTTTTGACCAACAGGTGCTTTTATTTTTTTTCTGAGATACAAAATTGATA
>SJYF01000299.1:11260462-11280030 GCA_006410515.1 Procapra przewalskii
CCCCCCCCCCCCCGCCCCAAGTCTTATCATTGCAGGATACATTCCAGACAGTGTAACAATATCTTTACAAATCAGTTCAAACGGACTCATTTGATGACACAGTCACAGGTTAGTCTTAGGTGGGCAAAGAGTTTTGGTAAATATTTAGATAGCTTCAAAATTAAGTGGAAGAGTCATTCACTTCTATGTTTGTATTTTATGAATATCTATTGTATTGCTTTTGTCAATGGGACCTCAACTTCAGGATCCTTCTCTTTTTGGCGTACTACTTCTAGGTGGGATCCAGATAGTGAATCAAGAGACATGGTGTTAGCATTAATGGAAGAATTTGGAGTTTGGAAGAGTTTAATTTTTTGCCTTTTTATTTAAAGATCATATTGATACAAATGGATAAACAAAAGCATGAGACAGGAATTTATATATTGACTTTCTGAGCAGAAGAGGCCAATCATGAAAGAAAATGAACTGATCTGTTTGCAATATATTTTTTTCAAATTGGGAACAGATGTAGCTACAGAGTGTTGGTAAACATGATTGAGCTTCTCACTGAATAAACTCCATTTTACTCCTCTGTCCATTGTCCTTTTTCTCCTATGGAAGGTAATCACTCCATTTCCCTCATACTGTGTGATTTTAAAAGGTTAAGCTTGGAAAAAAAATTTGGATTTGTACTAAGCCTGTTGTAACCTTGCAAATATCAGAAATGAGCTAAGACAATTTTATTTATAGGTTGTCCACGTGTAAAAAGTCAGTGTATCCATTTAAAATTAATTATCATCATGTTTTAAAATTTAATTTGCCTTTTTAAACTATGTACTTTTGCCATGTAACACGTGTATTTGAAGTATGATACCACTTAAAAAGCAATATAGATACCACATTATTTATATAGGCAATCATAGAGTAAATAGCAGTGAACTGAGTAGTCTTGCTGTTGCTTCTTTTGTGCCCTGGAGCCATGGGTCTCAGACTTCAGTGTGTAGATGAGTCATCTGGAGGAGCTTGTCTAAAGTGATGATTTCTTGTCTCCTCCAGAAGGTCTATTTCAGGATGTCTGATGTAGAAATTCAGATTCTACGTTTTGAAAAATGTCTCCCATCCCCCCAAATGATTTTAATGTTGTTGCCAAACTATTGATCTGGCTTTGAGAAGCACAGTTATAGAAATTCCTCAAAGAAGGTTATCTGAGCAGATACACGTGTTTTCCATTTCTTTCTCTAAATTGAATTCAGGTTTATTGGCCTGTAATTCTCTGGTTCATCTCTTGTTCCACATGTAAATTTGGCAATTACAAGCAATACATTTTTTACCTCCCAGTCGACACTTTGATGCTTAGATGGATCTACTCTTACACTGTTCCTAATGTGGAATGTTTAGGCAAGGGGAGGCAAAATATTTTAAGGTGAAATGAGTTTTAACTGGCTGTACTCAAAATATTCCTGCTGCATTTTTATTGTTTTCTAGTGGTGACCTTTTATTGGCTTTCTCCCCTTTTGTTTTTACCTTCTAATCACTTTAAACAAGCCCAGGTATGATTTAGCTACCTTTTGATTTTTTTCACTATCTTCTGTTAAGTCTAGATCTTTGCGTTTTGTACAGCTGAACCTACTGAACTCACCTGCATATCATAGGATTGTAAGTTTGGTTGTGTTGAACGTCATTTCTCAATTGCCATCTCCGCAGACCTGGCTTCTTTGCCTTGAGAAATAGCCAAGATTTATCGAGTATTTTGCACATGTGCCATATACTGTGCTCTTAT
Source organism: Procapra przewalskii (assembly GCA_006410515.1). NCBI lineage: Eukaryota > Metazoa > Chordata > Mammalia > Artiodactyla > Bovidae > Procapra > Procapra przewalskii. Next base: position 11,262,222 of record SJYF01000299.1, read on the forward strand.
ATGTATTACCTTATTCCATTTCTAACTCTCTGAAGTCTATAAAATGTTATTACCATATTCATTTTGCAAACAAGAGAACTGAGGTAACAGAGAAGTTGAGAAACTTGCCCAACTAAAGTCTTGCAACTAGTGAGTGAGTGTGGAATTTGGGAATCAATTCCAGACAGTGTAACTCTAGAGCACACTCAGGCAAAAGGGACTGTTCTCAGGTCTCAGAGAGCTTCTTGGTGATTACAGATAAATTGTATGAGTTTGGGAGAAGCACTTCTATAGGACTTCTTTTCCAGATATTGACATTTTATGCTTAGAGTGCTCTGAAGTTTTCCTTCTGTTAGTAATACAGGTGATGGAAATACTCATGCTTTAACAAACTGTTCTTGTGAGATCATTTTTTTTCAGATCTAAGTACATACATAGAATGTCTGGCATATGTGTCCAGCTTTGTAGGAGCTAATCCTATGGACAAAGTAATATCTTAGAAAATCTGTTAAAATAGAACTATTAAAGATGACTTTTGAAACTCCAAGTTTAAATACCACAATATACTATTTCTTTACAATAAACATACTGGAAACCTATTTTTACCTTAAAAAATAACTGTACGGTTTCTAGTCACAAATAGTAACTTATTTTGATCTATTTGGTTATTGCTGTTCATGCGTTCAGTTGTGTCTGATTCTTTGTGACCCTGTGGAGTGAAGATTGCCAGGCCTCCCTGTCCCTCACTGTCTCCCAGAGTTTGCCCAAGTTCAAGTTTAACTTATTCTACGTTAAAAGAAAAATGATACCAAATAAATTGTTAGGAGTAAATGTGGCTGAAGCCATCAGTTTAAATAATTATTCCCTTCATTTAATATAGCTTTTAGAATTCTTGAAGGTAGTTCAGTTCAGTCGCTCAGTCGTGTCCGACTCTTTGCGACCCCTTGACCCACAGCACTCCAGGCCTCCGTGTCCATGACCAATTCCTGGAGTCCACCCAAACCCATGTCCATTGAGTCAGTGCTGCCATCCAAGCATCTCATCCTCTGTCCTCCCCTTCTCCTCCTGCCCTCAATCTTTCCCAGCATCAGGGTCTTTTCCAATGAGTCAGCTTTTCGCGCCAAGTGGCCAGAGTACTTGAATATGGAGTTATATTCTTATTCACCTTTTTATCCCAGCATCATGCCTGGCAATTGACAGATGCTAAATAAGTGATTGTTGAATAATGGAGACTGAGGAAGTTTGATGTGGGATAAAATTACTGGATTATAAACCTATTTTTGGATTTTATGCAGATTAGTATAAATTAGTAATTAGGATTAATGCACAATTAATATAAATGTTTATATGTATACATTTCCATTATGAATCTTTTTTCAGCAAAATGTTATATCTAAAGTTTTCATTTTTCAAGTTTTTTCACTCATTTACATTTTATGGTGCTGTTTTATGTCTTGTTAGAGAAAAGTGGTACAGCGCAAGGTTCATGATAATATCATCTGCATATAAAAATATATCATGTAAAACCATTGTATTACCATCTGTGCTTCACTTATAATTTCCAAAGAAATTACTGCACAATTTCCAGAATTACCTATTTCTTTAACCAACATGTGTTTTATGGAAACAGATTAAGGGTTGGAAAACATTTCTGAATTATTATTATTTCCAGAAACCAGCATGTTTATTAGATTTGAACAGTAATAAAAACAAAACAAAAGGCATTTGTAAGTATCTTTTCTTTGATAGACTCAGCCACTTTGAAAAACTGAGACCGTCATTGAAAGCACATGTAACTGAGGTATAAGACATTTTCTCTGTTATGTAAAGTTGTCTCTGAAAGAGTCTATAAATACAGAGTTATTGGGCAATGCCAGGCTATAAGTGCATGGCACCTTTTTCTTCTGTTCCATTTTGTCTTCTCCAACTTCTCGTTGGGTTACCGCTGCCGGTAGAGTAGTAATGGCACTTGACATTGTTCGGTTTTGCTTAGCTGTTATTTTCCTTCCTGAGTCCCTGGAGAGTCTACATTCTGGATTCAAGGGGAAAGCAATCAAGTATTTCGTTATTGACGGAAAATTGGAATTCACTGTGGAACATAGCTTCTGAATAAGTGGATACTAATTTTAAATCCAGGAGGAAATGTGGAAGCACTGTGTGCCCTTGTTAATTACTAGTCGCATCTGTGAATTAGGATGAGGTTTAATTCCTACATCCTTCATGCCGTATCCCAAAGGATTCACAGCATTTTGTAAGATGAAGGAGATACTTACAACACTGATCCCTTAAAAACAGGAGTTGAGACCTTAAGTGTATGTTTCCCTCCTGCATTTCATTACTAATAGTGAAAGTGTTAGGACCAACAAGAAGAAAGACAAATCAAAACACTGACACACATACATACACGCAGACAACGTAATCATCAATTCATGCAGCCTCATGTCTGGTATGGATTTCAATTCCAGGTGTTGCCCTAGGGAACTGTCCCCAAGACCAGATGGATTGTCAAGAAAGCTTATTGTGTGTGCATGTGTGCACACGTGTGTATATAGATATGACAATAAGGTTTCCTTAGTTAATGGGATGTTAGGATTTCTAAAACCACTTTAATGAGAAGTCAATTAAAAACACAAATACCTTCATATATCAAGTTTCAATAACTTTCCCATTTATGCTGGTTTGAATGACTGGTAGTAACAATTATACTGATGCTGGGTCTAATTTTGAAGTGTCTTAGTATGTCTTCAGGCTTCTTTTTCTTTTTCCTTTACTTCCTTCCTTATCAAATTAGAAAATGCCTATGAAAGCGTCTGACACATAATAGTTGCTGGTCAAACATTAGCAAACAGAACTTGGAATAACTAGCAATGCTTTATATAATGTAGGGGTTTGTAGAGGGGACATTCACTGCCTGATTTTAAATCCTAACTTTACTTATATGCTTTGTAGTTTTGGAAAAATTGCTTAAATACTCTAATCTATTTTGCTTTTCTAAGTTACCTATTCTATGGAGAATAAGATAATAGCACCTGGCTCATAAAATTTTGAGAATTCAATGAGATTTATAAATATACAGTGTACTTTCTGTGTCCAATATCCTCTGCGGTGTTGGAGAAGACTCAGTTACAACTGGACATGGAACCACAGACTCATTCCAAGTCTGGAAAGGAGTACATCAAGGTTATATATTGTCACCCTGCTTATTTAACTTATATGCAGAATACATCATGAGAAATGCTGGGCTGGATGAAGCACAAGCTGGAACTAAGATTTCTGGGGGGAATATCAGTAACCTCAGATATGCAGATGGCACCACCCTTATGACAGAAAGTGAAGAAGAACTAAAGAGCCTCTTGAAACTGAAAGAGGAGAGGGAAAAAGTTGGCTTAAAGCTCACCATTCAGAAAGCTAAGATCATGGCATCCGGTCCCATCACTTCATGGCAAATAGATGGGGAAACAGTGGAAACAGTGACAGACTTTCTTTTTTGGGGGCTCCAAAATCACTGCAGATGGTGACTGCAGCCATGAAATTAAAAGATGCTTGCTTTTTGGAAGAAAAGTTATGACCAACCTAGGCAGCTTATTAAAAAGCAGAGATTTTACTTTGCCAACAAAGGTCTGTCTAGTCAAAGCTATGGTCATGTATGGATGTGAGTGTTGGGCTATAAAGAAAGCTGAGTGTCGAAGAATTGATGCTTTTGAACTGTGGTATTGGAGAAGACTCTTGAGAGTCCCTTGGACTGCAAGGAGATCCAACCAGTCTATCTTAAAGGAGATCAGTTCTGGGTGTTCATTGGAAGGACTGATGTTGAAGCTGAAGCTCCAATACTTTGGCCACCTGATGTGAAGAACTGACTGACTGATTGGAAAAGGCTCTGATGCTGGGAAAGATTGAAGATGGCAGGAGAAGGAGACAACAGAGGATGAGATGATTGGAAGGCATCACCGACTCAATGGAGATGAATTTGAGTAAGCTCCTGGAGTTGGCAATGGACAGGGAGGCCTGGCGTGCTGCAGTCCATGGGGTCACAAAGAGTCGGACATGACTAAGTGACCATATTTATGCATATGTTCTTTAAGTTCAAAGAAAGTGGGTAATGCTCACTTTAAAAGGAGTGATTTAACTTTTAAAAAAGTATTTGTTCTCATTGTCATTTAAATGGTGATATTTGAAAGAAAGATCAATAGCTAATTAACTTGGATTTTGTTACTCTAACATGTTTTTAATAGGGATTCCCTGGTGGCTCAGATGGCAAAGCGTCCACAGACAGTGCGGGAGACCTGTGTTCGGTCCCTGGGTCAGGAAGATCCTTTGGAGAAGGAAATAGCACCCCACTCCAGTACTCTTGCCTGGAAAATCCCATGGACAGAGGAGCATAGTAGGCTACAGTCCATGGGGTTGCAAAGAGTCGGACATGACTGAGTGACTTCACTTCACTTCAACATATTTTTAATCGAAAACCAATTTGGTTAGATTGGGCCTTACTTCCTACCTTCAACTTTGATCATGAACTTTTAGAGTTGTCTTTTTTAAAAGGTAGGTCATTTTGGAGTGAGCACTAGTTTAGATTGACATCAGAGGACACAGTGAAGAGGGAGGAAATAGTAAGACATAAAAATAAGTTCTCAGAACCTGGAAGGCTTTGTTTAGTGTTATTATCATTGCTTCTGCTTTTAGAGTTGTGATAGTTTTTGCTGTACAACAGTAAGAATCAGCTATAAGTGGCATCTATCGCCTGCCTTCTGAGTCCCCGTCCTCCGCTCCCCGGTCTACTCCTTCAGGCCTCTGGCCATCCCGGAGCAGCGAGCTGAGCTCCCTGTGTGATACCGCAGCTTCTCACGAGCTGTCTGTCCTGCATGGTAGAGTGTGTGTCAGGGCGAGTCTCTCAATCCATCCCCCGCTCCTGCCCCCGCTATGTCTGCAGTCTGTTCTCCATGTCTGCCTCTCCATTCCTCCCCTGCAAATAGGTTCATCAGTCCCCTTTTTCTAGATTACACATGTATGTGTTAATATATGATTGTTTTTCTCTTAACTTACTTCACTCTGTGTGACAGACTCTAGGCTCATACACGTCATTTACAGAGGACTCAGCTTCATTCCTCACTATAGCTGAGTATTAGTTGTTTTGACTAATTTTTTAATCTATAAAAAATCATCCATGGCATATTTTATGATATGACCAAATATTAGAATTATGGTATTAATTTACTTTAAAAATCTCCCATTTGTAGTTTTCATAGCTGAGTGTTCTCTCCCTGGTGTCTCTGGAACTCTGGAGAGTGAAGGAGATATGTCTCAGGGCATTGTTAACTCCCTGAGGTCACGTGTAGTGGTATATGTGTGTGTATTCCAGAGGCTCTTTCTTCAGATTCTCAAAGACATCCAAAATCACTGTCAGCTAGGAGTTAAAACTACTGTTGCTGTGTGTTAATATAAAAAAGAATATTTAGATTGAACCAAAAGAGGTTTATGGGTTTTTGTTAATTTTTAATATACAAACATAATTTCTAATTAACTGCTAATGTGTCTCACAAAGTGTTTCTATGAATATTTTATATTTGTGATTGAATTAAATAACAAAATTAAATTGAATTATTAAAGTTTATAGATTTTCATATTTGGGCTTTTATGAATACCCATGAAAGAAATGTTGCTTAGTTATCTAGATGACAAATATAATTTCTTTTGTTAAGACCTCAATCAGTGATCTTTTATGACATTTTACAGTAATATGATTTCTGTTACATATTTAACTTTACAATATTTATTGACTTTTAGAAACCTTTTTACTTACTAGCAATTTAAGTACATAATAACCAATATAATGTCAAGACTGCTTGAGCTAGCATCGTGAAAGTGAAAGTCACTCAGTTGTGTCTGACTCTTTGTGGCCCCATGGACTATACAGTCCATGGAATTCTCCAGGCTAGAATACTGGAGCGGGTAGCCTTTCCCTTCTCTGGGGGATCTTCCCAACCCCAGGGATCGAACCCAGGTCTCCCACATTGCAGACAGCTTATTTACCAGCTGAGCCACAAGGGAAGCCCAAGAATACTGGAATGCGTAGCCTATCCCTTCTCCAGGGGATCTTCCCAACCTGGGGATCAAACTGGGGTCTCCTGTATTGTAGGTGGGTTCTTTACCAGCTGAGCTCACAGAGTACTTGCGCTTAATGCTGATGGTTCCTCACCTGGTGTGCACAGCACCATGGGGAATTAAGTATGTGAGCATCAGGCTATTGTGAACTCTATGAAGTTAAATGCAGTATTTTTACTTGAGTATTTTCTTAGGATCTTTTCTTCAGATTCTCAGGGACTTCATAATCCCTCCCCAACAACTAAGAGTTAAAACTTCTGACAATGTGAACTAATATAAAAAAATGAAAAAAATAGTAACAGGTAAAAAGAGGTTCAAAGGATTTTGCTAACTTCTAATCAACAAATATAGTTTCTTATTAAATGTTAATCTATCTAACAAAGCAGGTAATTATTTTAGACTAATTCTTACTTAGTAACTATTGATTTTGGCTTTCAAGGTACTATTTTCAGGAGTCAGCATCCATTGTGCAATGGAATGAGAATGGACTTTGTTTCAAGGTAGATCTAAGCTAAAAATAGCATCTTTTCAAAATACTAAGTATAACTTTAGGAGAAGATGATGACACCCCACTCCAGTGCTCTTGCCCAGAAAATCCCATGGACAGAGGAGCCTGGTAGGCTGCAGTCCATGGGGTCGTTAAGAGTAGGACACAACTGAGTGACTTCACTTTCACTTTTCACTTTCATGCATTGGAGAAGGAAATGGCAACCCACTCCAGTGTTCTTGCCTGGAGAATCCCAGGGACAGGGGAGCCTGGTGGGCTGCCGTCTCTGGGGTCGCACGGAGTCGGACACGACTGAAGTGACTTAGCAGTAGTAGCAGCAACTATAACTTTAGGGAGATTTTTTAGTATTTCTGAGTCTGTGTCTTCATGTATTAACTAAGACAGTAATGCTTACCTGGGACTGTTAGTAGGAGGATTAAAGATATTTATAAAGCCTATGGTAAACACTAAGTTCTCTAAACATGCTCACTATTATTCACATTTTAAAAGCTATCTACTGAAAATACAATTTTATATGTCTTTAATTTTCTCTTATTTCTATTTTTAATCAGTTTACTCTGAATATTAATTTGAAATAAAAGTGTTACTAAAATCATTCTCTAAATCTCTAGGGTCAGCCTTCTCTTGTACTTTTTATTCTCCTCTTCAGCTTTTATTCACTCTAAGTATATTTTTCTGCTTAATTAAAGAGAGAGAGCTTTAGTTTGCCTCTACCCAGTCTTGAAAAGTTCATGCCTCTATGCCTCCTCACTGTAAAGCACTAAGTTTTTTTCCTGACCTCTAGTGAAAGCAGGGAGTGAACAATGACCCTTGGACCAAAGCCCTGAAGTGCCTGTCCAAGGCATTAAATCTTTCTACAGAAAGAAAGATCTTTCTAGATCTTTTCTTGCTTATTTCATTGTAGTATCTATTATTATAGCTTCCAATAGCTATTGGTTTTGGCATATAACAGTACTGCTAAATTGATAAGGGCTTTAAATATTTTAGCCACATCCATAGTAAAAGGTGTAGCAGTCTCTATTTTCTTTAAAATGCAACCTTATTTTTGAACTGACTTCAAATGTCAAGTCAATAAGGTTTTACTCATTAAAATTAGACAGTCTCTTCAGTTCTTGAATATTTAGGGGAATTTTTCCTATTCCACAGTCTAGGTAAACTGTGAGTAAATATATATATAACTAGCTTAGGTTATGGAGAAGGCAATGGCACCCCACTCCAGTACTCTTGCCTGGAAAATCCCATGGACAGAGGAGCCTGGTGGGCTGCAGTCCACGGGGTCACTAAGAGTCGGGCACGACTGAGCAACTTCACTTTCACTTTTCACTTTCATGCTTTGGAGAAGGAAATGGCAACCCACTCCAGTGTTCTTGCCTGGAGGATCCCAGGGACGGGGGAGCCTGGTGGGCTGCCGTCTCTGGGGTCGCACAGAGTCAGACACAACTGAAGCGATTTAGCAGCAGCAGCAGCCGCCGCCGCCGCCTAGGTTATGCTTACTTGTGTATCTGGAAGATTGTAAACAAATAAGTTGTCATGATTTGGTGACCACTATTCTTGCTTTCTTTATCAATTTGGAATTGGTGTTTAGATTCAGTGTGAAACAGATCAGGAATTCTCATTCCTCTCTCCCTGTTTTGTGCCTTTTAGTGTTTTGGATTCAAATTGTCCTGCACAAGGGAGGTAGGGCTTTTTGAACTACCATTAGATAGCTAAACAATACGTGTCTCTTGTAGTTGCTGAGTCACTAAATTGTGTCCGACTCTTTTGTGACCCCATGGACTGCAGCCCACCAAGCTCCTTTGTCCATGGGGTTTCCCAGGCAAGAATACTAGAGAGGGTGGCCACTTCCTTCTCCAGGGAATCTTCCCCACCCAAGGATCAAACTCATGTTTCTTGCACTGGCAGGCAGATTCTTTGCCACTGAGCCACTAGGTCTACAAAGTTATAAAACCTTTGAAGTAGAACATATTTAGAGATGGAAAAACCTTAGTCATCCATAAATGAGGTCTAAAGAAAATTCTGAAATTATAGAATCCATTTTTTCCTCATTATACAGAAAAGTTCAAAAAGGTTATAGATTGTTTCAATAGCAAGGCTATTAAATAGAAGGCCCCAAGCTGGCAGGACCCTTTCCAGCGTACTATGCATAAAACAGGCACACAGCTACATTTTTCTCTACATAGATATCTTAGGGTGACATGATGTATAATGTGGGTGAATATGAGTATTTCCATTGTATACTCCGTCTTTGTTATTTGTGGATTCTATAATTGTGAGTTTACCTGCTTGCTATGATTGATGTTAACCTCAAAATCAATCAATGATATTTTACTGTAAATTCACAGACAAAGACAGACATAGAGGCAAAAAGTGTGTTGCTAATATGCACATTCCCAGTGAAACCAAGCAAGGATGGAGATGATGGGGTAGCACAGCCCAGCACAGTGCAAGGGACTCTGGCTTAAGTACACAGGGTTTGAGCCCCAACTCAGGTACCTGTTAGTAGAGCCAGTCAGTTTAGTAGCTCAGTCGTGTCCAACTCTTTGCGACCCCATGGACCGCAGCACGCTAGGCCTCCCTGTCCATGACCAACTCCTGAGTTTACTCAAACTCATGTCCATCAAGTCATGCCATCCAACCATCTCATCCTCTGTCTTCCCCTTCTCTTCCCGCCTTCAGTCTTTCGCAGCATCAGGGTCTTTTCAAATGAGTCAGCTCTTCACATCACGTGGCCAAAGTATTGGAGTTTCAGCTTCAGCATCCGTCCTTCCAATGAATATCCAGGACTGATCTCCTTTAGGATGGACTGGTTGTATCTCCTTGCCGTCTAAGGGACTCCCAAGAGTCTTCTCCAACATCACAGTTCAAAAACATCAATTCTTCAATGCTCAGCCTTCTTTGTGGTCCGAATCTCACATCTATACATGACTACTGGAAAAACCATAACTTTGACTAGACAGACCTTTTAATGTCTCTGGGTGGTCATAGCTTTTCTTCCAAGGAGCAAGCATCGTTTAATTTCATGACTGCAGTCACCATCTGCAGCAATTTTGGAGCCTAAAAAAAGAAAGTCTGTCACTGTTTCCATTGTTTCCAAATATATTTGCCACGAAGTGATGGGACCAGATGCCATGATCTTCGTTTTCTGAATGTTGAGTTTTAAGCCAACTTTTTCACTCTCCTCTTTCACTTTCACCAAGAGGCTCTTTAATTCTTCACTTTCTGCCATAAGGGTGGTGTCATCTGAGGTTATTGATGTTTTTCCCAGCAATAACCTCAGGCAAATCACTTAACAATTTGAACCTTGATTTCTTTTTGTAAAATAATAAAATAGAATTTACTGATTGTGTTGTTTTAGGATTTAAGATTATAATCTGTGTGAGATGTGTATATGTGTGTGCATTTCCTGTTGGAGCCATGATTCGGCATTCACTACTGTTAGTGCATCATGAGAAACGCTGGGCTGGAAGAAGCACAAGCTGGAATCAAGATTGCTGGGGGAAATATCAATAACCTCAGATATGCAGATGACACTACCCTTATGGAAGAAAGTGAAGAGGAACTAAAAAGCCTCTTGATGAAAGTAAAAGAGGAGAGCAAAAAAGTTGCCTTAAAGCTCAACATTCAGAAAACAAAGATCATGGCATCTAGTCCCATCACTTCATGGCAAATAGATGGGGAAACAGTGGAAACAGTATTTTGGGGGGCTCCAAAATCACTGAAGATGGTGATTGCAGCCATGAAATTAAAAGACACTTACTCCTTGGAAGGAAAGTTATGATCAACCTAGACAGCATATTAAAAAGCAGAGACATCACTTTGCCAACAAAGGTCCATCTAGTAAAGGCTATGGTTTTTCCAGTGGTCATGTATGGATGTGAGAGTTGGACTATAAAGAAAGCTGAGCTCCAAAGAATTGATGCTTTTGAACTGTGGTATTGGAGAAGACTCTTGGGAGTCCCTTGGACTGCAGGGAGATCCAATCAGTCCATCCTAAAAGAGATCAGTTCTGGGTGTTCATTGGAAGAACTGATGTTGAAGCTGAAACTCCAATATTTTGGCTACCTGATGCGAAAAGCTGACTAATTGGAAAAGACCCTGATGCTGGGAAAGACTGAAAGCAGGAGGAGAAGGGGACGATAGAGGATGAGATGGTTGGATGGCATCACCAACTCAATGGACATGAGTTTGGGTGGACTCCAGGAGTTGGTGATGGACTGGAAGGCCTGGTATGCTGCGATTCATGGGATCGTAAACAGTTGGACAAGACTGAGCAACTGAACTGAACTGAACTATTGACAGTGACTTTACAGAACATGAACTATTGCAAATGGCTAGAAATGACTATTTTAAAGTAAGATCTGAAAGAAAATTTTTACTATGAAAGAAATAACAGTAACATTTGCTAAATGCTGTTGTGTGGAATAGAATCCAGCTGTGGGAGCTTATTAACAAGGGCGCAGTAGAGACTATCAGAAATAAGCAAAATTTACCTGGAGCAAATAACATTTAAGTCACAGTCTCATGGCTAAGTAGGATTTATTCGGGGGAAAATAAGGACAGGGAAAGCGTATTTCTGACACAGAAATTAAAAAAAAAAACAAACATCAAATAAAGGAAGTACTGTTAGGAAGAAGTGGGAGTTTGAAGCTTTCGAGAAAGGAATTAAAGCAGTGTTCAGTTGGCGGGAGTGGAATTATTTTTAGGAAGCCTTGATGCAAAAACTTGAGCTGTAGAGAGAGGCTAAATGTGCCCGTGGTGAGTAATGGCATTCAGTAGCATTCTGGCCATATCCACTATAGGTCATCTGCTTCTCAGAAGCATTTCCAGACCATGGTGCTTGTGTTCACTTGGATTTAAGGAGACAACAGGGTGTATTGAATCCAATTAGGAATCTTCAGACCCACATCTGGTACTGTCTAGTATCATTCATTGCTTATAAGGCCTTGGCCAAGTTATTTAATTTCTGTTTTAAAGTTAGTGTCATTGTCATAAATGGGAGAAATTAAGCTCTATTATCCTTCAGATCTTCTAACTAAACAGTCCTTTATTATTGTTGTTGTTGCACAGTTATTATAGATTAGATATGCACATATGCAGTGTGTATCACATTAGTGGTACAAAGCTGAGTGTTGACAGGAATTATTTAAAGCTGCTTACATATGACTGTATGTCTGTGATATATAAGCATCATCATTTGTAAAAGATTGGTGTGATAAAACATCGCTTTGTGTATTCTGAGAATTAACAACAGTACTGGGCTGCCCTGGGTTTCATAGAGCCAGCACCTATTATCATTTCAAGTTACTGTTACTAAAATGGCTGAAAAAATATCTTAATTGTCTCATCAAGTAAATTTTCTTAGAAAGTATTGCTTGTCAACAAAAGGGGATGATACTTCAGGATAAATGATTTGTGAAACTCTGCATTTATGGTTAATCATGATCACTAATTACTTCAACATTTATTCCATGCTTCAGTTCAAAAATTTTAGTACCATGCTTTGAAAAATAGTTATAACTCTCTGCTTTAAACTGTGTTAATGTAAAAGGAAAAAATAACAAAGAAGGAAAGATAAAGAGGAATATGAGTACAATGGTTCTGTATATAATAAAATTTGGCCACAATAATAATAAAATCCAGTATCATCTTAACCCCTGTTATCCTTCAAGTCCCACAGTCAAACAGAACCACCAGAACTCCAATGAAGAAGAGTAATTAAATTGCTTACTAAATGATCTACCTGCATAAATCCAGAATGTATTGCCATTTGAGTCAGGGTCAGAATACTATGCATAAAAGATACCTCATTATTAAGGGTGATGAATACATGTGTCTGTATCAGGACTCCATGTACATACCATGTAATGTAAAACATTCAATGTAGGAATGTAAAGAATGTTTTTAAATTAAGCTATTTATTAGTATTCTACACTGTAATAATAAGTTATAGAGAAAGACCATATGGCCTTTTCAAAGAATGCCAAGATTTTGATAAACTAACTTTCACAACTCTTTATTAAAAAAAATGAAAAATATTTTAGTTGAATTCAGTTAAATGACTGCCTACTTAATAACCCATTTATTTACCAGTCTCAAGAAAAATAATATTTCAGTTGAAACATTTTTAGTTAATTCAGGGGGAAATAACTGAAAAGAGATCATGTTCACTGTTGTTAATATTGTCATTAAAGCTCCCACTGGTGTAATTAGGAAAGAGGAATAAAGAAACACATATATATTAAAGGAATTATGACCTAATCAATGTTGTCATTGATTTAATTGAATGAATATTTATAGTTTTCTGTTTGTTGTATTTTTTAACTTATTGTTTCCATGTGAAAAGACTAAAACATTCAGCCTTTAATATTAATTCCTTACTGATACCTGTTAGTGTTTCTTTAAAACAATGTGTATAATTTTAGTTACCAAAGAACAGGCAAGGACTATTTGTGCAAAATACAAAAACCCTTCTGTGGGACGTTAAGTTTATGAATTAGGGGTGATCTGGACAGGGGAATGCTTAGGAGATGCTCTCAGAAATTTCCAGAAAAGTGAGTAGACACTTCTGAGACAATGGTTTCCTGGACCGATAGTGTGGCATGGGTAGATTTAGGGAAACAAGTCAGAAAGCGCTGGCTGTCCGTCTTGTGGTGCTCATCAGGGCACAGGGCTGCTCAAGACGCAGGGCAGTTTCTCTGGGTTAAAGGTCATCAAGTCTCAGCGCTGGCTTAGACAGATGCATTGATTAAAGGCCTGCAGCTGTTCAGATTTCAATACAATTTAAAAAATTAGTTCAGCACAGTTTGAAATTAGTATTTATTGTACTAATGATGTACTTTTATTAGCTGTGGTTAATAATTGTAGTGATTTTCAGAATTTTTGATCAAATACTTTAAGGGTTAAATTTTTTGAGTGTGCCTCAGTGTTCATTTTGCTATTTTATATTTTATTTGATTATTGATAGATTATGTTCATTGACTAACTCCGAAATGGAAGTAAAAATGACTAAGATTTAATAAGTCAATATAAAAAGAAGTTCTAATATTTTATTCCATCTCGTCAACAGATTAACTTCCACATTGCCTGTGATGGATAAAATTCCTATTATAGACCAATGTCCTATTACATCAAATTTACAAATTCCATATAAGTCTGAATCTCAGTGGATTTTTTTCTCACAAAAACCCCACAAAGCTATTTTATATTTATCTGTCAGAGGTTAAAGCATCTGCCTCCAATGCAGGCAATCCGGGTTCGATCCCTGGGTTGGGAAGATACCCTGGAGAAGGAAATGGCAATCCACTCCAGTATTCTTGCCTAGAGAATCCCGTGGATGGAGAAGCCTAGTAGGTTACAGTCCACAGGGTCGCAAAGAGTCGGACACGACTGAGTGACTTCACCTTCACCTTCACTCTTTTGTCCATTTAACTCATTTTTAAAAAAAAATAAAGTACTGTTAATTTATTAATTCAATGCTTTGTTACTCTTTGCTATACAGCAAAGTGATTCATTTATATATCTATATATTTACTTTTTAATATTCTTTTTTATTATGGTTTATTAAAGGATATTGAGTACAGTTCCATGTGCTATACAGTAGGAACTTGTTTATCTGTCTCAAATATAGTAGTTTGCTATCTGCTATTCTCAGTTTGTTATCCGCTTATTCTAACTTATCCTTTCCCTTCCCCTTTGGTAACCATAAATTTGTCTTCTATGTCTGCGTGAACTCACATCTTAAGACATAAACCTGAGTCATTCTTTTTAAAAACATATAGAGATGGTATGTGGTATTTTAATCTTTTGCCATTTTTTTTTTACTTGCTTATAGCAGCATGTATGGGTGGAGTTCTTTTCACTCTACAAGTAAATACCTTTCTTTCATGTTGATGCATAGGAAAATAAGTTTTGCTGATGTGGTTTCAGCTTTAGAATACTTTTCAGAAACATGGCTATTCTCTATGTGGAAAAAAATAGCATGAATTAAGTGAACACGACCATATTGCAGTACTAATTTTAGTATATCTTTGTTAAATTATGGGACAAGTAGAAAGAAAATACAAGGCAAGTCATATGTGTAAAAATTGTGCTTCTTGAAACAGTTTGGCTTTTTGTTAACTCTGATGATCTTATAAAAGCACAGGCAGATTCTTTAAGAGTATCCATGGATAGAGACTCTACTTGGTAACGAGAGGTGCAAGAGAGGTGTGGACACTGTTGAGAGGCCACTGAATTCTGACCCACTTAGGTTCATCTGCCCCTGGGGCCCTCCAGTTAATTTCTGCTGCCACTAGCCTTCTGTCTTCTGGGCATTTGTCTTTTTTTTTTTTAACACTTCAAAGCAGAGTTTTATGATTCTTACTTACAAGTACCATGGCTTTCTGAGACTTTATCTGTTTCACTAAAGACTTTGTTGCTTGTTAGAGGGTACATTCCAATAGAATGTGTGGCAAAGAGTTATCCCATTTTTAATTTTTTCCTGTTGATCATCAAATGCAGTGGTACCTTTCATGGCAAAGTGGAGATTGCCCCCTTTGAGGCCATAATTAGTAAGGTTCTAGGAAACCCCTGCCTACAATTCTGTGAGGTGGTTTTCACAAATCTCACTGTCCTAATTGTACTTGAGAACAGTGCAGTGGGTATTCAAACTGTTAAAACTTTTATACAGTGTCCTTTGATGTTGTCCTAAGACCTCTGAAATATTTTCAGAAGGATGTTACCTTGCCATGCAATACTGCCCTTCCTTAATACCAGACCAGTTCTGTCCAAATGAAGTATAATGCAAGTTACACAGGTAATTATAGATACTTGGTAGCCATGTTAAAAATGTAAAAATAAACAGATTGAATTTAGATAATATATTTTCTTGAATACAATATATTCAAAATATTGGGCTTCCCTGGTGGCTCACTGATTTAAAAAAATCTGCCTTCTAATGCAGGAGACATTGATTTGATCCCTAGATTGGGAAGATCCCCTGGAGAAGGGAAGGACAGCGCACTCCAGTATATTGGCCTGGGAAATCCCACGGGTAGAGAGCCTGGTGGGGTATAGTCCATGGGGTTGCAAAAGAGTTTGACACAGCTCAGTGACTAAACTGTAACAACGTCTCCCCCCCAATTTTATCATTTCAACATATAATCAATAAATTATTATTGATGAGATATTTTCATGTTGGTGTCCTGCTTCAGTCTCTTCCTTAAGTTCCACTAGCCACAGTGCAAGTTTTACACAGCTGTATGTTTCTATTACATCTGTCCCTGTAATGGACACTGCAGTGTTGGGTCAGTAATTCACCGTCTATGTTTCCCTTCTTTAACTGTTTGTAGCTATGCTATCCATGAAACACTCCAGTTCATATTATACGATGTCCCCAGATAATAAAATCATTATATTCCACTCATAACCATATAAAACTACTCAAATTGCTTTCTAAAATGTGGAAACTTTCCCATTCTAAGACGATCTTTTGTTTCTACCAAATTGCAGACATGACGTGCCCATCATTCTTTCATTTATGTCAAACAGTGCAATTTCAGTTACATATGAAAATCCACTCAAGCTCCCATTTAAATTTTATATTTTTTTAGTTTTCTGGCCTCACCTCCTGGCACGTGAGGTCTCAGTTCTGTCACCAGTGTTCGAACCCGTTTCCCCCAACAGTGGAAGCACTGGAGTCTTAACCACTGGAGGCCAGGGAAGTCCTTTCATATTCCCATTTAAAAAAAAAAAATTCTGCACCATCTATAAGAGTTTCACTTATGTGTCTTTTGGAGCCTGAGTCATTTCTTCAGCTACACTCTTGGCATATGTTCCACAGTAATTTATATAACTTCGGCAATTCTTCTAAGACTGTATATCCCCAACCATATGTCTGTTATAGTTCCCATCACATCCGAGTTCTAGGGAATTAGCAACCTACACGAAGATGCTGTAGCACCAGGATTACAACATACCCAGGTCTCTGGGGTCTCCATGGATCACAGCTTGTCATGATGAAGCGGCTTGTGTAACTCAGTGAAGCTGTGGGCCATGCTGTGCAGGGCCATCCAGGACCGACAGGTCATAGTGAAGAGTTCTGATAAAACATGCTCCACCGGAGGAGGGGATAGCTGTCTTGTCACCCTGCTTATTTAACTTATATGCAGAGTACATCATGCGAAATGCCGGGGTGGTAGAATTGCAAGTTGGAATCAAGTTAGCTGGAAGAAATATCAACAACCTCGGTTTTGCAGATGATACCACTCTAGTGTCAGGGAGTGAAGAGGAACTAAAGAGCCTCTTGGTAAGTGAAAAAGGAGAGTGAAAAAACTGGCTTGTAATTCAGCATTCAAAAACTAAGATCGTGGCATTTGGTCCCATCACTTCTTGGCAAATAGAAGGGGAAAAAGTGGAAGCAGTGACAGAGTTTTTTTTTACTTGGGCTCCAGAATCACTGTGAACAGTGACTGTAGCCATGCAATTAAAAGTCACTTGTTCCTTGGAAGGAAAGCTATGACAAACCTAGGCAGCATATTAAAAAGTAGAGAGATTACTTTCCTGACAAAGGTCCTTCTAGTGAAAGCTATGATTTCTACAAAATTCTTATACATACGTGAGAGTTGGATCATAAAGAAGGCTGAGTGCTGAAGAAAGAATTCAGTTGTGGTGCTGGAGAAGACTCTTGAAAATATCTTGAGAAGTACCTTGAGAAGACTCTTGAGAGTCCCTTGGGCTGCAAGAAGATCAAACCAGTCAATCCAAAGGAAATCAGCCAAGAATATTCATTGGAAGGACTGATGCTGAAGGTGAAGCTCCAATATTTTGGCCGCCTAATAAAGCTCAGCATTCAGAAAACGCAGATCATGACATCTGGTCCCATCACTTCATGGGAAATAGATGGGGAAACAGTGGAAACTGTCAGACTTTATTTTTTTGGGCTCCAAAATCACTGCAGATGGTGACTGCAGCCATGAAATTAAAAGACGCTTACTCCTTGGAAGGAAAGTTATGACCAACGTAGATAGTATATTCAAAAGTAGAGACGTTACTTTGTTGACTAAGGTCCGTCTAGTCAAGGCTATTGTTTTTCCTGTGGTCATGTATGGATGTGAGAGTTGGACTGTGAAAAAGGCTGAGCGCGGAAGAGTTGATGCTTTTGAACTGTGGTGTTGGAGAAGACTCTTGAGAGTCCCTTGGACTGCAAGGAGATCCAACCAGTCCATTCTGAAGGAGATCAGCCCT